>BGPR01000835.1:77505-125504 GCA_013235015.1 Araneus ventricosus | reverse complement strand
TTATTTAAATTTAAAAATTCACAAAATGTTTTCCTTGAACGACAGCGGTTATTTTATGAATATTTTTTCCTCTTTGCAGGCTGAACTGCTGGCAACATGTGGGACGCACTTACATTGCTTACAGACGATCTGCGAGCATATTGCGATTGATGGGAAGGAAAACAACTTCTCCGATGCTGATTTGAAAGAATTGAATTGTAAGTACGAGTTTATATAAACATTGTGAGCAGGAGCGGGGCGGCTCGTGTATAGGGGTGCTGTTGCGGAATTGCCGTACCACCAACTTTTTTTAGTGCATAAATTTGAATCACTTATTTATTTTGTTTCGCATGTATAATATCTATTATAAGTTATTTAAAACTCGAAAAATTAACTGATTGTAATTAAAATTTAAAAGGGCATAAATGAAAAAATCACCATTCTTCCAATTCTGCTGAAAAAGACCTTATCAGATATTATTCTTTTTTGAACAAATATATTCTAATGTATGCAGTTTTGAAGGACATCATGAAAGGTTTGATGACTGAATTTCATCTTCTGAGTAAAACCATAAGATAATTCTAAGCAAGATAATTCTAATTTTGCTCTTCTAAGCAACTTCGAAATGAAAAAGGGGATGCGTTTCTATCCTTAGCTGAAAAAAAAGCACTTTTTTCATGCGTGACATCAACGAAGGTCAGCTTTAGTGTTGCTAGACAAACTCGTGACATTTGGCGTTCATAAATTACGAAAGATTTCTTTAAAAAAAAAAGGGCTCTAATAGTCACTGTTCCGCTGTTGGTACTGCCATCTGTAGGTGAAACTAGGAATTAATTTTACTTTCTTCAAAATATCCTTGTCCAGATCACACGACTATGAAACACAAATATAACTAATTTACGATATATTCTACCGTCTGAAAAAGAATATAATATTATGGCGTTAAGTAGACTAATTTTTAAAGAACTCTTGTGCTTTCTTACTTCTGGAATTATTATTTTATAATGATGAAATGTAATTGAGAAACAGAACATTTTTACCGTTACGATCATTTGACTACAAAATATATATATATATATTTCGTAAATTTTTTTAGAAGAGTATACCTTATCAAAGTCGATTCCAATTATTCTCTGTCGATGATTCAAAAGTGGAATTTAAAATTCTTTTTTTAAAGAAATTTTATGATATTAAGTCACCATTTATTCGATTTTGTATAAATTCTTTAATATAAATTGTTAATTACTTGCATTGACAGTGATTTTTCCCAAAGTAATAAATTACTCAAGTAAATTTAATTCACGTGTACTTAGTTTGAATTCACTTTTGTTATTTAAATTAAATGAAATGCCATTTATCTTTGTCACATTTACTGTTACAGATTTGATTGAAGAGTGGAAGATTCTGAAGAGAAGTATTGAGATGTACGAAGAAGTGGATGATGATAAAATCAAACAAAAATACCTAAAAGCACAAAAGGACATTGATGACTTATTCAGCAAAATGTCAGAACTTTCTTCACTTTCTGAAATCGGATCGAAGGATTTCAAAACTTGGGACGAGCTACAAGATAGCATATCCAGATTACAGGTATTTTTTCTCTAGTTATTAAAAACTAGCCCAAAGAGATCACAACAAATTATGCATTTAGATTATTTTATATTTATATTGGCGGTAGAGGGAAATATACACTTTGGAAATTAAATAATTTCACTCGTTTAATTCCTACAAAAGAATACAGACTTACTTTAAAAAATAATTTTATCCTTGTATTGCAAGTTAATTCTCTTTTGTTGGCTGCAATTCCACTTCATTAAAAAAAAATCTGCTACTGCTTTTATTCCAAATTACTTTATCGTCTATTTACTTACTATTATTATTATTTAATCTATTCTAAATTAGTTTAGAAATTTCTGTGTATCACTTTAGTAGTGGAAACAACGTATACTCAATTTGCACGAACTTGCAGAACGAACAAGATTCGCTAGAGAAAACTTTTTATATACATCAGATTGACCAACAATACCTTTTATTCCAGTCTGTACTTGTTATAGACTTCAGAATTTGAATGGATTATTGGCTTTGATTGAGTTGTTGGGCGTCAGCAACAACTAGAACTTGAAGGAAACTGCGGCATCTTAAATATTTCTTTTATATGAAAAAAACCTTCTTATTTCTCCTTGTTTGAACTTTTTGTATTAAATAACGGGTTTTCTTACAGATGGGATTAAATATGTAACATCAAATAAGGTAATGCCATCCAGAACATCGACATCCTACGCAATTTTTCTGTTTAATTTTATTTTATCTCTGAAATCTTAATCCAAATGTGCTGGAGTGAAGGAGTACAGATCGTATAACCATAATGTTAAGGCTCTTACATCTAAAGCCATTATAGCAAATGGAGAGAGCACTAACTCGTACAAGAGTATTTCTGTAAATATTTGGCAGAAATCATCTATAAGTTTTGGAACGCTCATATTTTCTTATTTGTTTACAACATTAATTCCTTTTATATGTGAACATGTAAATGGTTAGAATAAACGATTAAATTACTGCATTTATATTGAAGGTATTTTAGCCCTACATATCTTTTATGTAGGGCTAAATAGGTTGTTATTATTATTATAGCTACCATTAGGTTTTCATCCCCCCCCCCCCACTATTATTTCATTTGCTTTTAAGTTCCATTGATTTCGGAAAAAATTGAAGAGGACATATTTTGTGTCAAAATTTAGTTTTAAAGCAAAATTAATATTTTAAAAAATATTTATCATTTCAAATATCTCCTTCCCACATGATTCATTACCATTCTTCCAATATAAAATAAATTTTCAATTAAATTCAATTATAACTCGCTAATCTTAAGCATTATTAATAATCCTAGGAATCTTTCTTCTGTTTCGAAACACCTTCTGAATTAAGAATCTGTTATACTGATTAATAGTTTTAATTATATTAGCACGTTTATAATCATTAAAATTTAAAACCATCTTAACTGAGTTAATCTTATTTGAAAGGTGAATAAGTTTCCTCATTAGTTGCAAATAAGACTGTGCTGCCATCTATTGAGGTCTACTGATATTACAGGCATATGTTTTATAGCGAACTTAAAAATCTACCAATAGATGGCGCTCTGTGTTACAAAATGCTAAATGTTAAAACTTGCCAGAAATACCAGTATCTTCGATTTCCGGTCATTTTCTCAACTTGACAACTTCGAAAGCTGATGTTTGTGTTATTTAAACTTTATACAAGATTAAAAGTTATAATTTGAATTCATTCTTTTAAAATAAGCGTTTGCATGTCCACCTGAAAGGCGTGGCTCTTACTATTTTTAATTGAATTTCACATTATTGTGGTTTGGAACGCATTTTAAAATCTTTGTTATGAGTATTTTTCAAAGAGCTATTTGACTTTGAAAGCAGTATTGTGGGAAAAAGGATAATTATTGTTTTTTATGGTTACATTGAAGTTAAGATGCAAGTTTATTTCAATTTTGTAAATATTAAAATACTTTACTAATTTAACATAATAATACTTAACTCTAAGAATTTATGTGCTAGTAAATTTTTTGCCTACGTGCATTTTCCCTTCGTTGATATTATCAGCATGTTTCTTTTTTTGGGGGAAAGGGGGTTATCGATTTTATTTTTTATCTATTTTTAAAGTTCTTACGATTCTGGAGTGGAAACTATTATGAAAAAATTCCACTATTTGTGTATTCTACAAATTTTTTTAAAAATATACTTTGGTTAAGTTCAAGCATGCTCTTTTTACCATGTGATGATGAAGAAAGCAAAATGAATGGTCTTATATCCTTCATTACTTCCTTCGGTTTTTTTTTTATTTTATTTTCAACAGTAGTTAACAAATGATTCTTTCAATCGAAAGCAAAAATTCGTTAGAATTATATCTATTGACTTAATTACCAATTGTCTGTACTGTGCTGCGTCTCTTTTCCATCAGTTGTTCTTTAAAATATTTTATTGTTACCAGCATCAATAACAAAAATGATTTAACTTTCATTCAACACAATTACAAGAACTACATTGTTTTATGTATTACGTATCGGTTAATGGACATTTTAATCGTCCATTAGAGAACATTGTAGGCTAAGCTATGATATAAAAAAAAAAACTTTGAAAAAGAAATAAATCATCGGAAGTGGTTGCAGGTGAATCAGAAAGTTTCTGCCTTCAACACTCTAGCTTCTATCATTAATTTCCTACCAAGAATAGAGCCATTTGGCGAGGAGAAAATTCAATGAAACAATTCAAACCTACAATGACAATCGACAAATCGTGAGCACGGACATCATTTCTGGCTGGGAAGTGGGAAAAAAGGGAGGAGAAACCACTGAGAAGGCGGTTTGGAGTTGATACCTAGCACCGCGAATTAATATTTTCTTAATGGCACTAAAATTGATTCTCTTTGAAAACTCAGTGAACAATGAGTACCAGAGAGAGATGGAAAAAAATGGGGTTGGTAAGAACGCGATAAAGACACGTGTTAATAGTCAGTAGCGAGCACAAACCATAGTGATTATGTGGGAAACGATGAGCAGGAAATGGGTTTGCACACCGCTGCTCTAGGTTTTGCAGAGGCTACCACTGCCAGAATCGATTAAGAATGAAAACAGATGGAGAAAGAAAAGCTGTACTATGGAACTTGATATTGGAAGACATTATCATCAAATAGCCACATACCTATTTCAGAGGATTTTATACTTAACATACTGGTCACTTTTACATGGTATTTTTAGGGGATTTAATTAAGTTAGTTATTGATTCAATCACTATTGAGATCAACCATGTTAGTCATTACTGATTTCAATTTTGTTGATTCTTATTGCCAATTATTTTTCATTCAGAATGAGTTAAATTTTATCTCAAAACCTAGTTTTCTCATCTATAACATTTTATCTTTCATAATTTGAACTTAATTTTTAAATTTTTTCCGTTTATTAGATGTTTTGTTTGAATTTGCAAACATGGTATTAATTTGTTTCACTTTTCTAATGAATATATAACAAAACAAACAGGATTGGTTCTACCCCTTCTCATACTTTTTAACACTCTTTTGATTTATTTGTTTCATGTTTGCAAAGATGGCATTTTGTAATCGAGTTTTCACTCACTTCCTTATGTCCTAAAGTTCTGAAATTTTGTACACTTGTGTTTATTGATGACAATAAATTATTTTAGTATTTTCCGAACCCTTAATTCGAGTGATTTTTCAAAAATTAGTTTACAGCAGTGTTATTTTAATATTGTCCTATTGAACACCTCTACGTACTTTAACTAGCAGAATATGGTTTATAATTTTATTTTTGTGTTTTTATAGATGGTGTTAAGTACGTTGCAAGACACGAGAGAACAGCTACTCTCCGTGAATCTTCAAGTCCACCGTTTCGTCACCGAATACGGCAGCGATGCAAAGTATAAAGATATCTGTCTGAAGGAAGACATTACCGAGCTATATCAAAAGTGGGAAGACATCTACGAAATGTAAGTTGAAAAGTTTATAATTAGCGCTGGATTTTTTAAATTTATCTATTAGTAGCCAACTAGTAATAGATCCTGTTCTATAGCTATAGACCTTAGAAAAGTTGGTAGTTTCACGTCAATGATAACTTAGTTTGAATGAAATTTATAATCTACATGTCACCCTGAATTAGGTAAACTATGGTAGGTAAATTTTTTAAAATAAGAGGGAAAGAAATCGGCTAAATTTTATATTCCGTGCATTGACAGCTTTAAGATCGTTTTGCTCTAATTAAAGAAATAAAACTTAAATGCATTTTATACGCATAAAATCAAATTATTCAAAAGTCGGCAGTCGTTTAGCTTTGGATTAGGATTAAGAAGAGAAATATTAACAGAATTCGTTTGATATCGGATCTTTTCCAAAATTTTCAAAAGGACTGCATTGTAATGAGATAAAATGACTCTCGCACAATTTACCATTACTGTTATTTGAAAAATTAGTTTTCGTTGTGCATGATAGAACTCTCTTAAAATTTTGCTTCTGTTGTTAATAAAGTTTATTAGTAAATTCTTTTGTATTTTGCCATATCCTGACTGTGAATTTTGTCATTACAAGTTGAACTACACTTTCTGATCACAGTTTCATGTAATGAACTAAATTTAAGGGCAGCATAGAATAGCAAAACAAGGCACTAAATTACTGATGGTCAAATGAGTTGCAGTGAAATCCACAGTAAAGCAAAAATAAAAAGAGAAATGCTAATTCATTGATGAGAAACGCCTTCAAGAAGTTTGAACTTACAATTTTATTATTTTAACCCAAAGAAAATATTTATAAATGACACAATCTTTATAATTTAAAGAAAAAACTTTCTTTCTACATTTCTTTTATATCCAAAAAAAATGTAGGAAAAGTAGATTTACTTTTAAAGAATATTTTCAATTTGATAATTTTTAACTGCTGTTCTAAATATCTGAATTTCTTATACTGTAAATGTATTTAGCATTAATGTAATAATGTCTGAACATTCCTATGATAAAAAAAAATCATGTAAAAATCTCAAGTAATTTTATAAGTTTTTTTTTAACTTTGATTTGTCAAGCTTTCTTATACCATTGCTTTAGAAATGAAATATAAAAAACCCACATGTGGCGGGGGGGGGGGGGGGGGGGGGGGGGGGGGGGGGGGGTCTTTCAAGGTTCAAAGTCAATCAAAACGCAGAAGGTTCTGTTCATTTTCTTACATTCACATGTCGAACTGCAGCTGTTTATAGATGTCATTTTTTCTATAAAACAAACGGGAGTTGAGAAATTTCGGCACATTTGTTTGAATTCTCTCAAGCCTCTGTCTCCCTCAAATATGGACTGGCAGATAAATATTTTTGAATCATCATTTACTTGATCCAGCGGCCGAACTCGTCAAAAAAATGTCAAGGGTTAAATTTATAACTCCGAACAAGTTCCCAAGAGCTCCGGTGCACCATTAATCATTCTCTGGGAGATCCTGATTTATGGGATCGCTTCGACAAAGCAACTCTGTTGGAGACATTGATATATTCCAGCGCTACCTTATAGAATCTCTGATTAATTCAGCCGCGATCCTTGATTTTTCTATCACTTTTCGCCTTCTTTTATCCTTCCGATGTTACGTATTTACACAGCGGGTCGACCTTAACAGATGAACTGGGATCGAAAGTACCGTACTTGGGGATGCGCATCGCATTCGAAATGCGTCCTTTCCGATCGTTCCAAAAACGCATCAAACCGACGTGCGAATTCTAGGCACGATTCTTATTGGGACAGTCCTAAAAAGAACGGTAGGGGAGAGGGGGGGAGGCCATTCATCAAAATTGACGCCGCGACTTTGTTCAGGAAACTATCATTTATCCTGTAGCTGAAAGTAATTAGTAAAAGTCGTTTAATTATTATCATGAGTCCAAGTGAGCTTTAATGGGTCGTTTAGTCCATTTCCGTTGGATCTTTTTTTTCTCATTTGGTGAGGAAATCAACCCGGCCCCACGACTGAGAATTAAAGTTTTACATTAGAAAACTGATCATGTCTCGAGGAAACAACAATGATTTATTTTTCAGACATGCGAAAGAGTACCAGAATTTGAATTCGTTAAAGGATAAGTAATTCAGTGGGTGTTTTTTTTTTCTGTACTTTTTCTCATTGATTTGTAACTGCTAGTATTTTGTGTCGTTTGTGCTCTATTGACTTATCTAATTGCAACCAAGGAAATATGGAAATTATGAAATCAATTCCAATTTTTATTTTGAATAACAGCGTTTTTCCCTCTGAATAAGATTTCGTTTCAATTTCTAACATAGCAGTAAAAATACAGTTTACACTCGTTATAGCGACCCTCTGCGTCCCACAGCAAAAAGGTCTTTATAACGAGTAGTCGCTATAGTGGATATAATTAAAAAATGTACACATGCACGATCAGCAGTTCCGTAAAAATAGGCTATTTTTAAAAAGATTCCAACTAAATACTCAAATTATTTTTATCATTGGTATTAAAAATAAAATTTTATCAATTAAAAATATATTTCCAAAATATAATTTAAAGTAGAAAATAAAGGAATTTTGGAAAAATACCGGGAAGAGTGTCCGCTGAATTCGGACGTTGTATTGGGATTAGACGACACCGGACGGTCGTTATACCGGAAGTAAAATAACATAAAGTGCATAGGGAAACACAGTTGGGATTTTATCACTGGTCGTTATAATGGAATGGTCTTTATAATGTGTGGTCGTTATAACGAGTGTCGACTGTACCTTCTATTTGATTCGTCCGTAAGCCATTTCATTATTTTAAATAGAAAAGAGTTTGCTTGGACTGAAATTCTTTGCAGTGTCTTTTTACAATTCATTGTAATCTGCTGTTATGATTTAACATCCATATTGAGCTGTATCCAAATAACAAAATATATTGTACAATTAGTTACAATTTCCTATAGCATGGAATGGCATATGCTACTTGTTTGGATAGTTAGATTGAAACCACGAAGCCAAATATCTATGCCAATGATAGAAATCTCTTTTTATTAATTCACTGATAATCTGTGGTTCATAAAGAAAGGATACTTAATTACGTCCGGGAAAAATTACCTTCATGGAGGTCTTTTGGAAAGAAACTATTAGAGACTTCTGAAACCAGGAAAAGTTTCAGAAGCTAGCCCGATCTCCAACCACAATTTTGGTTAATGCGCATGTTCAGTTTACCATCTTTTCTATAGGATGTCAGTTCAGAGCATGACCACCAGATTCAAAACCTCAACCTTCTCCGTTGAACTTCGGGATAATGTTGCCTTGTGTTAATCTGTGAGGACACCGGTTTGGTGGTATTCTCGGTGGGTTGTAAATATGTATACATTAATATATTTTGTTGAAATAAGGAAACTTGCCATTTTCAAAATCTTAATTTGGAAGAAACTGAACCTCATTCATTTCGGTTTTAAAAATATTTTTTCAAAAGTAAATAGGAAAATTCCCTTTAAGTTCGAGCTTTTTGTTTTATTTTAACAAGAAAAACAATGTTTTCTCTCTCTCTCTTTGAAACGTTACCATTTTTTCTAGGTTTAAATCAGTTACTTATTTGAAAATTACTTTTTATTTAAACTTTTCGAAAAGGGAAAAATAGTTAAAATTTTACTTAAATGACTATTCTTTGGTATTTTTTAGCTTAATTGATTCTTTTATTTACTTGAATGTGAGAGATAGACATGGTTAGATAATCGATCGATTTATAGAAGGAAGAATACTTTATCTTAAATTCTATGCATGTGTTTAGTGTCATGATTTCCAGAATTTATTCACATTTAATCTAATACGGCTAGATTTTCATGATGTTTTTGCGACTTAAAATTAACTAAAAATGGCGCCTATATCACAGTTATTTATTTCCCATCTTTCTCGTTTTCTACATAGCTCTTACAGATAATAAAGTAGCTCTTTTAAAACTGAAGTCAATTTTCAATAAGAAGCCGTCATGGGGTAGACCTTAGTAAATAAATAATGTGACATGCATACGTAGCGTTCAACTAGGAATTGTACAATAATAAATTACATCCGGTTATAAGTAAATAGACATATTTAACGTAAAAAAAGTAATTTCACATATTGATCTTATTTAAAATAATTTAAAATTGTCTATGGGTTTCTAGAAAATCATTTTAATTTAATATTTTTCTCCTCTAAATTTTTTTGGAGAGAGGTGGAGGAAATTATTCTTCTAAAAATTCAGAAATTAAAAATAAAATGCGAAACTTATGTTTTGAATATTTTTTTTTTTTTGAAAATAACTGTATTTTTCCATACAACAATCCAACTTTAATTTTGGATTTTCATGAACTTTACCATCAATGTAAACTGTATGGATTTTAATGTATGGTATTTTAAGATAGTGACAGGCTGAATATTTTTAATACACTGTAAAATTGCCTGGATTGAGATTGATTACTATTTTAGATATCTATCTTGAATTGTTATTGATTGAACGGATGAGAAAAAAGATGTTCCAAAAATTTGAGTGGTTCTTTTTTGAATAACCCGATTACATTTCATCCTCGCGTAACAAAAGATGAAAATATAAATGCATTTGGAATTCGATCTCCAGATGTGACACTAATGTGCGATGTGTGCGTGATTTGGATGGCCAATGGACGATTCGATATTTAAGATGGACGTGATCGGCATCCAATCAAAATGTAAGATGGTAGCTTCCGCTGAGGTATTACGCTTCGGAGAGTTTTCTTTCCTTCTTTTTCTTTTCGAGACTTCCATTTTCTTTTTCTTCACTACCACCTCTCCCTTTCTTTTCCGTATTGCGTTGTTACTTTTTAGAAAGTGTAATTTAAGGATCATAAAAGGGCAATTATGAATGCTTATGCTGGATATCTTAGAAGGTATTTAAGTTTATAGCGCCTTCGGAGTAGGGATTAAATGCCTCTTTGCTGTATTTATGGTTTCATATCATTGTAACAAAATATTTAACATCTTTGTTTTGTACTGGCCTTCTGTTTAGCGCGATTGCATCATTGGATCAAGATTTAAAGTAACAATGGTGTAAGGGTTTTAATATTCGTAGCGATTTAATATATATATATATATATATGTATAGAATTATTAAAATATTTAAAGAAAAGAAATTATTTAGATAAAAAATCGTTTGGTCATAAAAGAAATTAATTTAAAAATATCGTTTGGCTGAAAAATAAATTAATTAAAAAAATCGTTTGGCATTAATTCTTTTCTAAAGGTTATAAAAATAGTGTGGCAGCGATTTATTTTTCTTTTTCTAACGTTGCCTATCAACGGAGAATAATAAGAGAATTGAACATGGAATTCGATGTAAGTAAGACAGTGATGTAAGTGTATGTGTTTGTTTTACATGTTTGTGCTATGGAAGACGTCCAATAAACATATTATTTTTGATAAAGAAGGCTCCACAATTCTTCATGCTATGCTGAAATACATCACAAATTTCGATCCATAGGCCACCCGTAAGATGAAAATATTACAAGATTTTTGTCCCCGAATTTTTTGCGGTACTTCTTGTGTTATGTTAATCTATGCTGTGAAATAAAAAAAAGTAGCTTACACCACTCAGACTTAACCCTTCCAATTGCTGTTGAGAATTTACTTACGGATTGTATCAGTGCGTTAGTTGTATATGTTGAGGTAGGAATTTTAATAGGAAAAATACAATTGTATAAAGTTTCGTAAGGATTTACCCTGAGGCCTAAAATGTCTTCATTTGTAAAAGAAACAGATTTTAAAATTGATTTACTCATATTATGAGACGACTTACATATAAATCATTCGTTACAAAATTTGCTGATTAACTTTAAACACGGTGCCAAAATTAACGCAGAGATTAGAAAATGAGAAGCACATTTGTATAATTGTAAGAAATTTTAAAAAAATAATAAAAAGAAATCTAAACACGTATTGAGATGTGAAAATTGTGACTTTCATAACATGGTAACATGATTTTATATAGTTTTTCAGTAGGTTATGCAGAGTGTTCTGAGTTTTGGATCTAAATTCAAATCTACGAAATCGCTGTTTTGATGTTGCGGATGATCGAATACCAGTTTTAAGATGCATTAGGTAACATCTCAAAACTTTCAGTGGGAACGCCCTGAACGAAATTTTATTCATAAATACAAAATTACGTGCAGTAAATCCGACCAATTTAATACTCTGTGATACCATACGGACATAATTAAATTCATCGCATTTTCCTCTTTTCAAATACACTTTTTATTCTTACCAATAAATGGCTGCTGCAATATCGATTTTATCTATTCAAAAATTATCTTTTTGAACTTCACTTCATTCAGAGAAAAAAGCCAAAATAAAAATTAATTTTAACATAATTTAAATGAAATTGCAGGTACAATTTTATTCTTATTATTTTTAAATATATTAAAATATTTTTTTCATCTTTTTTGAAAAAAAATAGTAAAATTATTTTTTGGTTCATTTATTATTTATTATTTTGAGGGGCTTTTTTTGTTTTTCTTTCTTAATTTTTTTTATTTTTGAACTTTCATCTTAGGCCCAAAATGAATACATTTCCCAAATTTCAGAATTTTAGAATGAATAATTCTATGGGTGGGACTAAAACGATTAAAACAACACAACCATAAAAATTTGAATATTTTATTGCCTTTTTCCTTCTATAAAAGCTATCGAATTATATTTACACGTATTTGCAAGTGTAGTTGTTACTGTGCGTTAAATTTTAATCGATAGTTCTTACTAGTACAATACAACATTTTGTACTTATCTAAATGGACATTCTGATATAAAACTACGTATCTATTTCCTTGTCATAAATCAAAAAACTATGTGCCCGCAATACTTATTTTACCGTGCTTCGTTTTTAACGACATATAAAAAGAGCGTTACACAAAATTCAAGCGTGGTAACGGTAAATTATCAAAACCAAGCATTTTATGAGTGTATCATGAACACTGGGTGATAAAATGTTTGTTATCAGTACATAAATATAAAAACTATTCATCCTGTTTCTTTTATTTTGTATTAGGAAAACAACCCGGCCTTTTACAATTCTTGACTTTACGACTTGACCTTTGTAACCTCTTCTTTAAAACGTGACTACGAAATAGTTTCGCTTTGAAGCAAGAAGTTTTGATATTTCAGAGTTGTAAATGTTTCTCATTCCTTGTGAATATTTTCTTCGTTTTAAAAATCTGACTTCAGAGCAATCGTGGATGAATCACAATATTTCATTCATTGTCAAATTCTTTATTGGATAGTGTGAAGATCGATTGCCACTGAAGGAAGTGAATAAAAGTGTGTTTATTGTAAATGGGTCTTTCTCGACATTGAGATCAAAGAAACTGGGAAAAAGTTTAGTCAGATATTAGAAAATTATTTCCTGGATTTTCTTGATCCTTTTTCGGTCCCACAAAAAGTATCGCTACCCATTTTCTTCGACTAGAAATTTTTGTCTCGTCCTCCAAATCGAAAACTGGATATAAAAATAAAGCATACTTGAATTATAATAAATAATTTAAAATTTGTTCTTGAAATGTTTTATATCAAAACTCAATTATTTTGCATGGAAATGTGGAGGTTAGTTATGTAATTTTCGTGACCCAAATTTTGTGATATTTGATCTTACTAAGGGTCACTACTCGCATATTAAGATGTCATGTTCCAGAACTTTTACTTCATGCCTGTTGGATGATTTCTGTGATTAAAATGTGACATAAAAACCGCTCAATACGACGGGTATTAAAAAAATGTAACATTTGATTTTCCATTTTCAGCGATAGTAAAACGCTGAAAGGAGAATTCGTTTTCTGTTGTAATAAATTAGCAGAACTAACTACTCTCTGTTAATTTAACGTTTTCATTACAGACTTCAAGTGTTTGAAGTGAATTTACTGCACATAATTTAAACAGATTGACTAGAATTGATTGAAGTATTTGGCTGATTATTATGAAATCAATTTAATCACTTCAAACACTCCATTGTATTTTGATGCCAATACAATCGCCGGCTCATCTGTTCTTGTTCGTTCGACAGAGCGTAGCAAACGCTATGTTTACATTGTTTTCATTAGTATTAGAACATTTACTTAATGCCTGTTGGATGATTTCTTTGATTAAAATGTGACATAAAAACCGCTCAATACGACGGGTATTCAAAAAATGATTTTCAGCTATAGTAAAACGATGAAAGGAGAATTCGTTTTCTGTTGTAATAAATTAGCAGAACTAACTACTCTCTGTTAATTTAACGTTTTCATTACAGACTTCAAGTGTATGAAGTGAATTTACTGCACATAATTTAAACAGATTGACTAGAATTGATTGATTATTATGAAATCAATCTATTCAAACACTCCATTGTATTTTTATGCCAATACAATCACCGGCTAGTCTGTTCTTGTTCGTTCGACAGAGCGTAGCAAACGCTATGTTTACATTGTTTTCATTAGTATCCTGCTGCAGAGTTCTAGAAAAAACACAAATCTTCGCACGGTCTCTTTACCCATACGAATGAGACACAATTATCGAATGCAGAGGGATAAGGGGGGGAGGGCACGTTCAGTTTTCTGAGCACGTGCTACAGATTGGAAACATCCCTCTTCCGGCAAGATTAGAGATCATTGAGAAAAATACGCGGAGAAAGGGATTGGGGGTAAGGGATGTCTTCCATCTGTCAAAGGATGAGACATCCGTTTGAGTGCAATTAAAAGAAGCCAGAAAGCCAATTTTAGTTTTCATTTTGCCTCATGGGCTTCCTCTATGGGAAGCGGTTATTTGAATTTGGTAATTGGGGTATTAGGTTCCGACCTTCCAGTAAATTGCGGCTTTTTGTCGCCATCCTTCTTCCTCCCCCCCACCAACTGATTTTAAAATTGATCGCCACGAAAGAGTCACGCAAAGGGATATTTCGAAGCCATCCATTTGACAGTTATATGAACATATTTCGTATGCTTTTTTGTCTTTAAAAATATGGTTACATCGCAATGCTAAGGTTAAGGAATAAATTTCAAAATGGGCGTTATGTTAGTTGCATTTTTTTTCTTGAAAAATTTTAAATTGCAAAATTACTAAAAAACACAAATTACATGAGATTTTTTTGAAAAATATAAGGAATGAATTATCTTACAGGTACAACTTTATGAGAGTTCTAAAATTGCATAATTATCTCTAAATAATAATAATAAACCTATTCCTGTAAGATGTAATTTTCAAACTGTATTTTTTAACTTATGATGAGTTGAAAACTATTTTCATTATATGTTATTATCAGTACGGATATATTTAAAATCATCCTTTTCAATGAAAATTTGAATTCTCACATTTTGGACACTTCTTAAGAAAGGTACTTAAATTCTCTTAGAGTAATGATGCGTTAACCAGCATTAATTTTAGTTCAAAATATTTTCTTCCGAGAAGAACTCGCAAGAACTTACTTTCGTCCCAGTAAATTGTTTGAATAATAATAAGCTTCCTCATTTTACGCTATAATCTGTAAATGTGACCTTGAATTTTATTCTTTAAATCATAATTCAGTTTTCTTATTTTATCTATTTTATAGGAACGGAACGCAGTTAACCGAATTAGAAACTCTGAACACGAATTGGAAGAAATATATCGAAAAATTTCAAGACTTGAATTCGAAAGTGCTCGATCACCTCTCCTCTCATAAACACTGTGATATTAACTGCCATACAGTAAGTAACCCTAATTTTAGATTTTGTATTATGTTTCTATTATTATGAATATTTTCAGTTTAAATATGTTCTTTTAATCCTTTTAGTGCCGAACGACGATATAGCGTTGCGTAGGCGATGGCGCCTTATTATTCGCATCGTGAGAGAACTCTATCTCAAAATAAATTTATAAAACGTTATAAATGGTTTTATTAATATATTCGATTTATTAATAACATTATATGTTAATATTCGATTATTCAGGTTTTCATAATGTTTTATATTTATATTATTCGTATGATTTTTATCAAATATTGAAATACAATTGGCATTAATTCATTCTCTCTTTTATTCTGTAATATGCTCCTTTTTGAATTTTGTAAACATCATTCTTATTTTGTGTTTTATGAGCTTTTTCCCAAACCTTAACAAATTCGTCAAATTGTTCCGGCATTCTTCGCATAGGTACGATACTTTCAATCGGCACTAAAAGGGTTAAGTAACATCTTTAATTTTCATAGCTATCTGATGTGCAAATGATTGTAAATTCTGTACGTAATGCACTCAAATTTATTAACCGCTTAAAAACCAAGTTATTTTTAGTTGTCTGCCGAAATTTCTTATTTAACTGTGCATAGTACACCGAATGTAAATGGGTCTAATGAGATTTATACAAAATGATTGATTTTGTAAACATCATTCTTATTTTGTTTTTTATGAGCTTTTTTCCAAATCTTAACAAATTTGTCAAATTTTTCCGGCACTCTTCGCATAGGTATGATACTTTCAAACGGCACTAAAACGTAAATTCTTTAATTTGCAGAGCTATGTGACGTGCAAATTATTGTAAATTCTGTACGTAATGCACTTAAACTTATTAACTTTTGTTTATTCTTTAATTTGCAGAGCTATGCCGGAACAAATTCGTCAAATTGTTCCGGCATTCTTCGCATAGGTATGATACTTTCAAACGGTACTAAAAGGGAAATTTTTAATTTGCAGAGCTATGTGATGTGCAAATGATTGTAAATTCTGTACGTAATGCACTCAAACTTATTAATCTCTTAAAGACCAAGTTATTTTTAGTTGTCTGCCGAAAATTTCCTATTTAACTGTGCACACCGAACGCAAATGGGTTTAATGAGATTGATACAATTATGTCAGCCCGAATTATCTCAGGATAAAGGAAATTCATAAATCACGTAGAACGAATTTACTCGGGTTATGTCCATAAGCGGTTAAAATGAAATATATTTTATATGCGTAATTGTGATGCAATTTATGAAGCTATTTAGGGCTAAAATAATCTTAATTACGAATTAGAAGCTGTTACGATATTTTAATAATATCTAAAAATTAAATATCGTAATAAAATAACTTTTGCTTTCAAACTAAAATTATCTTAAAAGTGTATGGTTATTTTTCTTTGACAGCTTGAGGATGAGGTAACCTGTAACTTACAGAAGGATCTGAAGGAACTGAAAGCTGATTCAGCGTCTCTACGGAAATATCTAAAGAACTCAGAAACATGGAAAAGTATTCAACGAGACTTGTACGAATTAGAAAAGCGAATCAATGCACACTCAGGTTCATTTTCCGTATCACGAAGGTACTTGATTTTCAATATTTTTTTTAATTCTAATATTTTAATTTTTCTAGTCCGATCTTGTAAAAGATATTTAGCTGAGATTACAAAAATAATACGATAAGAATTTTCGAAGGTAGAATCTTGTCATATATTTCGAGTGATAATATTTTTTAAGCTAATTGCACATCTACGTAAAATAATTTTCTGATTTTTATTTAATATCACTCAATAAAATGTTATAATTTTTAGGACCTTCCAAAATTAGTGGATAGTTGCATAATGCTCCCTCTATGGATTGAGATTTGTTAGAAAATCCATGTCGCTCATTTCTTATTATTCCTTTCGATTTCTGTATTTTAAAGTGCATGAAAATTAAACGTTTATACTTAAGTTTCAAAAGACAAGATTTTCTTTTCTGACCTTAATAATTGTTTTAATTTTTATAATAATATTTTTTTTATTTTTTCTCATCTTATTAAGATTACCCATCTTATTTTTACAGAATTTCTTTTAAAAGAATGTATGAAGTAGTTTTCATTTTCATATTATCATAACTACTGTATTTCTGAAATATTATAACATTGCTTAATTCCGTGGATAAAAAGTTTTATGCTTTTGTGTGTTTCGGTAAGTGTTTATTGACACAAAAGAATCTTCTGTGCTTCTCGAGTATAATGACAAGTAAAATTCTCCCAAATTTTCTATCGTAATCCTGTGAACATGAGTTTCTTTTCCGATGTTAAATACATATTTTCCGCTGATAGTACAGATACTTGAAACATTAATTAAAAATAGTCATTTACGTATATTTTTAAAGCAGTCCTCTACATTTATATTTTCCCCCTAAAATCTTCAGACGAATACTCAGACTGCGGAAGTCATCAAAACCATCCGATAGAATGTTATATTTGGTCCCAACAATCCGACATGACAGGGTCCAAAAAGCTATCCTCCCAATTTGCCGTTTGGCTCTAACGTAACGAATAAATTAGAAATAACACCAGCACTGCGGGAAAACACCTAACGCGTTATACGCACGCATAATAGCAGCACTTTTCTCGCTTAACACACCAATATGCATAATATCGCAATATCCAGCTCTATTACTGCCGAGTCCAAACACCCCATTACGTAATTTATTGTTTTAGGGGGCTTTTTATTTAGGAGTTATACACACAGAGGCGCATGTAAGCGGGGATTGCAAGGGGTCTTTAGAGGGAGTTGTATCCACATCCCGGGTTTATTTATTGCGAATTGAGACTGCGGAGTGACAAAATAATAGCGCGGTTTGTCTTTGCTCAACCCCGGTGGGCTGCTTTTAAAAACCTGGATTTCATGAGAGAGGTGTAGGATTTCCCTCTCGATAAAAACCCGGGGTTGGATGGGATGGCGAGTTATCACGCAACTGGGCGACACACGATTTCTGAACGTCTTTGGCTCATCCTTAGTGTTTTTTACTGCTTTTTCTTGGTATCTGCCATCATGGCCAGATTTTAAAACCCCGAAACTGCGTCATTCATAGGGCTAATGAAGTTTGTTTTTTATTCCAATGCGAAACCAGATTCAATTACATTTACTTTTCTATAAACCATCTTTTGTAATTACAGTAGAGTCTCCCTACATCGAAGTCTCTCTACATCGAATTTCTCCCTATACCGAAATTTTTAATCGGAATGTTAAATAGCATTCAAAATATTCTCCATATAACGAAGTGGTTATCTCCCTATAACGAATTATTTCAGAGGTTTATCTTTTCGATTTTTGTCATTTTTGAAGAAAGTTGATAATTTCTGTGCAACCAATTCGCTCACATGTGCCTGTTTCTGGAACCACTCATTCTTAAAATGTGAAAATTTTTCTGAAATTTTAAAATGCAAAGAAAATTTCGAAATGCAAAGAAATGTAAAATAACGGAATTTTTCAAGTAAAATAAACGTAAGTACATACTAGTACAAATTATTCTCTAAATTGGTGAATTGTCTTAACTTTTGAGCATTTTATTTATACAATAAAAATTAGTATAATTTTAACAAATTTGTAATATATATTACTTCATTTTTAATTGAAAATCATAATTAAATATATTTGAACTTATCGCACCTATTGTAAAGTTTGGAACATTTACTAAAATAACTGCAAAAATCTCTAATCTCCGTATAACGAAATTTTCTCTATAGCGAATTTTTCAATTGGAACCAAGTGATTTCGTTATAGGGAGACTCCACTGTATCTTCATTCTTTTATAAATTTGAAATCATAGGAGATATTATCATATCGATTTTGAAAAAAAAGTCACGTTTCAGTTAAGAACTTCAACTGCCTGCTTTGAATTCCAGTGCATAAATATATCAAACACTTTCCATTTTTAAAAGATTGATTGGTTAATTGGTGAATTAATAACTATTACTTTTCCTACCAACGAAGATTTAAAAGATTTCGGTGTCTTCAAAATTCTATAAACGGATTGATTTCCGTTAGTTATTATCTTAATATGAAATAAGTTTCGAGCGAATGATGCTTAACTGAAACCAGATTTTAGGCCTTAAAATATTATAATAGACACCATCACATAATTTTTAGTAATATCCTCAATTTAACTATCAGATCTGAGCTGGAGAACGCATGGAATATTTTAATAAAAATACGTTCAATGGGAATCAATGCAGATTTCCGCATCTAAGTTTATAAAATAAAATAAAACAAAACACTTTAACTTGTCCTTTCTTTAATAGTTAAAGCTTTGTGTTGAAATACAGGATCTGTTTCTTTTACACATTACAAAAGTAGAAAGAAACTGTTGATGTAGTTATTTCAGGTACTTATAAAAGCGAAAAGAAAAATTTAAATCCCATTGCCAAATCGGAGAAGGATTGTAAATATATTACATTTTAATTTTTGTGTTACTGGCAGCGTATTTGGTTATTTTTAAATACTTTTGGTACATAAACATGTATTTCTAGAACTGCTATATGCTCACTGACTGAATGTCGTGGAAAAATTGTCTACAGATGGAAAAGAGAGTGTTCCTTTGAAACGCGTGATCCACGCATGTTGAGAAAAATATTGTTCATTTTGTGCACCAAATCCACTTTAAGTATTAGGAAGGTTTATTTTTAAATTAAATGTTTTACGATTTATCAACAAATGTGTTGCAATTTTTGATATCTATGAAAATTTTATCACCTTAGATGTCGTATAGGCCTTCTAGAATTAACTCTATAGAATATAAAAAAAAATCAGATGAGTCATTTATTTTAATAAGTTGTTTTATGTCTTTCCAACCGCTGAAATATTTAGCTGGCAGCTATAAAACCCGTACAAATGTACAGTCGTATCCAATCTTTGCCTGCGATCTGAGGCAGGTTACTAATCCATCGAAACGAAAGCGCAGCTCTTAATTATTTCCCAGAAAAAAATCCGAATCCTTCTGTTAGATAAATTACTGATATTTTCAGCAGACTTGTCCACTTATATCTCATTTCACAAAACTCTCATTTTAAGAACCGAAAAAAGGGGGAAAGCAGGGTTCCTAAAAGTAACCTTGGGAAGGTCGTATTCAGAGTTCAAAAAATCCTCCACGTGGGCCCCTCGAATACTTTTCTTCACCAATCTACAAAGCAGAGCTTCAGATTTCCTTCAATTATAATTAAGGTGGCTGATAAAAACTATGCATCGGTTTCTCTGTAAAATGTGGGGCACGGGTCATCCGAAGAGGCTGTCGATAATCTCCCGAAGTCTCCTCGGTGCGACTAATAATTATTCCCTATACGTCATCCATGATTCCGATTTTTTGACGCGGGCTGCACTGAAATGAATTATTGGCGTGATATCGTGTCGTCATTTAATGCTAACTATTAGTTTTATGTCTGTCCTCAGGGCTTTACTGCTGTTCGAATGTTGAAGGTAAAAGGAAAGATAAATTCGTTGTAGAAAAAAATATCCCTGGCGGTTTCCAATACCTGATTTATGTGGAAATGAAGCTTGTGTGAATAGCCAAAAAGCTGCTTTTATGTCTAGTATTGATAAAAAGACACGTGTTCGCACTTCTCAGCGGTAAAGCTGCAGTGTGGCTGAAATTTGCACAATGGGGCGTATATCAACACAACTGACATGAATCATTGCCATATCCCTAGGAATGGCAGAATTCTTAAAAGTGCAATGCAGCAGCGAGGATAAAACAAAACCAAATGTTCATTTGGTAAAGATATTTTCTTTTAATCATATCGACCAAAAAGTATTACGAAAATTTATGAGACATTGTTAAAGATATTTTTGCTGCATTACGCAGAAACGTGCAAAAATCTTTCAGGATTTAAAAAAATTGTCTGAAATATTTACACTGTTTATGACTATTACCTTTTAAATAAAAGCGTTTAGAAAGTTCAGATTTTTTGAAAAATGTCTAAGGTATTACTGAAAACACTTGACTTTTATTTTTTAATCGGAACTGTTCATTTACTAAAATATAACAGAAAATCAGAATATTTTGTTTGTGCACAAAGAGTGCATTTAAAATGTCTGTTTACTTTTGAAAATTGCTCATTGAAAACACACACACACAAGCATCTATTAATGGTGTTTAGACAAGTACGTATATATGACGAAAAAACTATGCGTGGCATTTTAGATACGTTACCAAGCGAATGCAAACCTCTCCATATCGCTAGTATCAACTTCAAAATGTGTGCGACAAAAATTTTAAAAATCTTTATAGCTATTTTTTTTTATTTCAAGATATTTAGGAACATGATTATATTTTTAAATGTAAATTGTAAACTATTGAATGAAAAATTATCTATTTTTATTAAGTCTCATTTTAAGAATATATAACGATGAATTACAAATCAATGTTATGAGGCAAGAAGAAAAAAGTATTTCTTGAGCTACTGATTTAATCTCGAGTATCGACTACGCCTTAAAATCTTTTCCAACGCTCACAAATTTGCATTAAAGTATAAAATACACATTACTATGTAAGCTATTTGATTTCTTTTTTGCAATCAAAAATTAAATCTGCATGACCTAATTCCCTGTTGAGTTAAAAAACGGCCATAGATCTTCATTATGCATGTCCTTCAGCGTTATTATTCCGTCGGAGGGGAAATATTCGAGCTTCTTAACTAGTTATTTACTACTTAATTTATGCTCATTCGCTGTAGTAACCTCGGGGGGGTGGGTTAAAAGAACGGACCCGTCTTGGGTTTAAAAAATCAATCTCTTTCACGAGTAGACGAAATATGCCTCTTTTTCTTCTTCCTTGCATCCCTATTAAAGATTTCCTTTTCCAAGGACACCATCTTTTGACACACCTACATTTGGTAAGGGGTATGGAAATGAGCTCTCATTCTAATAACAGTGAAGGAACGTTTGCGCCGTGATTTATGACGAAACAGAGGCCACTAGGCTCAGCTAGCAGTTTGGGATGCGAATAAATCGCTTATTTTTTCCGGATGGGTACTTATGATTTTTTCTTAACGAGTTATATCAAAATTTATAATTTCACACCTGGTTGTAAATATTCCACTGGGAATAAATTCTTACTTTGTTATCGCTTGTGGCAACAAAGGCGAGCGGCTTCCCAGCGACTACGGTAAGTCGTTTTTCTTTTATTGCATCTTGCTTTAACAAAACAATTATAACTTTTTATTATTATTAATCCACTGGGGCCTGATAAGGTTAATGATTAAATAAGTACCTCCGGCGTAAATAAGATTCACAGAAAGAAGAGTAAAATATATACAGTGGAATCTCCCTATAACGAAAACGCTTGGTTCCAGTTGAAAAATTCGCTATAGAGAAAATTTCGTTCTACGGAGATTAGAGATTTTTGCAGTTATTTAAGTAAATGTTACAAACCTTTTAGTATGTGCGATAAGTTCTAAAATATTTAATTATGACTTTCAATTAAAAATGAAATAATATTTATTATAAATTTGTTAAAATTATACTAATTTTTACCGTATAAATAAAATGCTCAAAAGTGAAGACAATTCACCAATTTAGAGAATAATATGTACTAGTACGGATAAACATAAAATACGTATTATCACATCCATTTGCTGTTTCCACCCCCGCTCCACCCCGATTCTTGGAATCTTGACCCGTAGAAATGTTGCTTCCTGTGTAGAAACCCAGGTCCCCCACAACTGCATTACCCTTCACATAGCATTCTATACATACACGTCACATAGTTACGTGTTATCGCTGGAATGAACAATGCGAGTGGTTCCAGAAACAGGCACGTGTTTGCGATTTGTTTGCACAGAAATTAGCAACTTTCTTCAAAAATGACAAAAATCGAAAAGATAAAGGTCTGAAAATACTCGTTATAGGGAGACAACCACTTCGTTATATGGAGAATATTTTGAATGTTATTTAACATTCCGATTAAAAATTTCGTTATAGGGAGAAATTCGCTGTAGGGAGACTTAGTTGTAGGGAGACTCTACTGTATATATCTCTACTGTATCTACTCTCTACTCTACTGTATCCTGGAATAGTTCACAGTGAATTCTGGAAGACCTAAAGGACGCGGTTTAAATCCTGCCATTTTAGTACTGACCATCATTTACAGATGAGTAACCTGTTAAAGTTAAAAGAATAAAGATTGTTAAGCAGCTTGCCTCACCTGGTTAGCGTGATTATCTCTACTAGTAATAAAAAAGAATGTATATGCGTGTGTCTTGGTGTTTGACAGTGCAGACCCCTGGACCTAGAGCTACAAAATTCGGCACAAAAATAATGATACACTGAATATTCGTATTAAAGTTTGATGTTTCAAAATGCTATTCATATTAACAAAGCGGATGTTTCATGGATGGATAAAGAGATTAACAACACTTCGCAAAAATGGAAATGATAATTGTCTCTAATTTTTCCGACATCTTGGAAAGAATTATTGTTTAGTTGCCAAAATGCAACTCGGTTAGTTAAAATTCCTTTTAAATAATATTAATGCTCATTGAAAGAAATTTCGTTGATGATTTTCGCCATTAAAGTTTTATTTTCGTTTGATAGTAAATAAAGAGATGCCCATTTCAATTAGTTAAGCGTAAGGTTTCCAAAAATTGTTCTAACTTGGTTTTTTAGCTTTAAAATAACAATTATCGCTGAATTCTCTATCATTTTTTCTCTTTTGCGATCATACAGCGCAAAATCAAGTTCCATCTGCTTTGATTTTCTATTCGTTTAGTTTTTGTCTTATTTCACTTTCTATAATAATCGTTAGTATATTTTTAGTTCACCAAAAATTCAGTGAATCGTGATAAACGGTATCGCAGAATGTCTTACTGTGTAAATACGCGATTCATTTGTATGTGCGCAACGTACCAAAATCAATAGCAAAACTCGTTTCCCGCGATTAAAAACTGACGCAATGATCAGTTCCAGAAAACAAGTAATTCCCCCCATGTTGCAGTCTGTGATCCTCTATTTCAGAGGTGTAAACATCTCGCTTTGGAAAATCACGATTATCACTTCAAGTCACCTCTCGCGTGAACTTTTTCAATTGCGAGCTTCCATCTTGTCTTCTGTGCCCCTGCACTTGATCTTTCCGCTATGTCATTCTTTATCTTCCATGTTTTTTCCCCTGCCAATTGTGCTTCGGTTGTGTTACGAGAACCCCAAATGAGTCCAAGGCAACGTGCGCCGGTAATTACCTGGAACTTTTGCTCCTATCATTAGAGTGGATGGCCCTAGCCCTTGCTGGAGGGGACACCAATCCATCAGATCTGGGGTGCAATTGAGCTAAATGGCTGGGATTTTTCCGTAGCAGGGCGGGTGTCTTCCCCTCGCTTACCATCTTCATTTTTTTTTTCTCTCCAAAGGGCCTTTTTCGAGAAGTTACGAATCTACTTAGGTGAAACTAATGATTGAAGTGTGGAAATGGAAATCTTAACATTTGTGTACTTAGAATAAACGTAGTGAAGCCAGCCTCTTGTATAGATTTTGTGTTTCAAATTCGTCTTCGGCATTTTTTTTAAAGAAATTTCTTGTAGAAAAATAATGGACTTTGATTGAAATCTGTGTGAAACTTTTAACGTTTTAAAAGTTTTTGCCCATACATATTTACTTCTCAACTTGCAAGGTTTACACAGAAGAGACTTTTTAAAGCTGAACTGAACTTGTATTGAAGCTTTCCTCAGCTATTAATATATAATATATATATGTTACTGTGAAAGACCGATATCTGGCAAATGTCGATATTCTCTGGTGAATGTTGGTTTCTCCCGTCGGTGAATGTTGATAATCTCCGGTGAATGTTTGTGGCATGTGTCGACATTCATCGGGGAAAGTCGACATTCTCCAATTTCGGTCTTTCAGAGTAACATATATACTATGAACAAACATGTAAAAAAAGTAGAAAACGAAATGCTTAAACCTAGATGCAAATCTGTCGGATGGCTACCATACTAACAATTACAAATTTTTTCTAACATCAAATTATGAAAATCGCGAAGGTATCGATCACATCGTCATCCTTATAAGACAAAGATGGTTTAAACCTGCTTTATATTGACATTATATTGTTATCTTGAAGAATATCATATAAATTATAATTTTAACTCACAGAATTCTTTTTATAAGCAAGCTCTTTAAAGAGTTTAGGAATAATTTGACTAATTTTTTCTGCAATCAAATAACTTTTTATTTCTAATTTAAAGGAAATTAAGTTATTTTTACAGAAATAAGGAACCTTGAAACATTGTTACTTACAAAATGCTCATATGAAATGTGAGAACTATGAAGCAAATCCTGTTCATTCTACATTAGGTTTAATCTGTTTTTCCTGAAATGTTCTGTGACCAGACTAGACAAGGCTCGTTTGCTAACTAATTGAGTGCAATTTTAATCGTTAACACATTGTTTTGCATTACGTTTCGTAATCATAAGTATTTCTCGGGCCATAAAATTGCTTAATAACACGTGTGCAATGGTCATTTCCGATGTGATAGCGCCATTAAGTGCCTAAAGGAGCTTTACTGACGACAAAGTCAAATAGTACGCGTTGTTTTGAGTTGAAGCTCTTAGAGTCCGGATGTCATGTAATTTTTAGATTAAATTTGACATATCACGTAAAATTTGACGAAATGCTTCGTTAACTCAAGAGGGTTACTTTAAATTATTCTATGACAATTTTGAATTTAAATTATTGTTGTGTAATCCGTATAGATAATTATTTCTAGTTCATTTTAAAGATTACTTTACTGGCAAATAAAATGAAATTGATAATTTAACAGAAACGGCATTTTACCTTAGAAAACTTTGTAATTTGATGAACTTTATGAGTTATATATAATACTAAATCAGTCTGCTTTACGAAAGTGGGATTTTGTTTAATAATATATTAATTTTGTAAAAATATTGAATGAAAAGAAAATTAAAAATATTGCTTTATAAAGCTTCTTAAAAGAAGCTGATGGATTTGCTGTATTGTATTAAAATTTCTCATTAAATGAGAGAAACTAAATTTAAATATTAATTTCCTTTAAAAATCAAGTACAAAAACAAAATTTCAGTGGTGGTTAATCAAGTATCTCAAATAAAATAGATTTGATTATACTAGGGGAAAAGGGTAATAAATTTTGGTAGAAGCTACATGGCTATTTCTCTTTAAAAATCGCAACAAAAGAGAAATGTGTATTCCTAGTTCAATAAATAATCATTTACGCATGGTCGTTTATAGACGAATGTTTAAAGAAATAATCAATGCAAGCAATTTTTCATTTATTATTTTTTAAAAATTCGATATGTTTCACTTACTTCCCAGAGAATAAAATAAAGAGGGGCATTTCGCGTCTTAACCTAGTTGCCAATTTAAATAAATAAATATTGAAGAATTTAGCTTAAAGGAACCTAAAAAAAAACAACTATGGATTTAATAATATGCCGGCATCCGCCAATTAGTCTGAAACATAAGATACCTTCTGGTCACTGATTATTTTTTGAAACTGGCTTCACATCCGTCCCTGTATCCAAAATCTCTAAAAATTAATGAACCCAAAGTGGGTTGGGCATCGATGGAGGTGAAATTTATTAAAGGATCCGTCTTGGCTAAAGGGGCATTTCGGATAAGCGTCGCTGTGTTTGCAGCCGATGTTTATGTATGTATATATCCATCAAATGCTCGCGGAACGACAAGCGAGGGCACAGTCAAGATGGGCCATTAAGGTATCACGCTGTTAATACCCGTTTGGACCGTGTCTGCCTTTTTTGTTCTGCTTTTATCCATACGGTTTTGTTTTGCGATTGATAAAAGAAGGGGGGATCTGGGTATGAAAAAGCTAATGGGCGCGCCCGCATATATTTCGAAAGGTCCAGAAGCTGTAGGGTTTGTCGTGATAATGTATACGGTTAAAAGAGGTTCCTCTTTTTTGTTATAAGTGATGTATGGTGTCTTGGCTTGGGCTTGGCATCGTAGATACTGAGCGATCGTATTCTTGAATGTTTTATTAATCTCTGGTCTCTACTATCTGCCCACAGGTAAGATTACAGATGTTAACTTAGTAATCAAATGTAGCAGTTCGAGAAACGTCCAGATTAAAATATATCGGTGCACTGCTCTCATTTCTTAAAAGTGATCAACTATTCTAGAGACAAGAAAAATTACACGTGTAGAAGTAATTGCATGTTACGCACTGTGATACTGACTGGTGCTCTTTCACATGCATGATATTTAAAGTTATTAAAGTATATTCTATGGAAATAATCCTTTGCGTATGTTTAAGGTTGTCATTCGAGTGAAAATGCGAAATGACTTCATGTTACCGCTCGGTGTTATATTGTGTCCGAAACCCGATTCCACTGAATATCCACCATATAGGAGGCCTGTTGCACGTTAAACCATACGTAGTGGCCAAACGTCCTCCTTCTGGTGTGGTACGGAAATTTGGAGATGGGGTTGAAGCTCAGGTGTAGTCCTCGTCATCAGACAGCTGTTCAAAATTACGAGGTCCGTCCCAAAATAGTCAGGACGGGACGTCAGTATAACTAAACCAAACTATATTGTGTCCGACTTACATGAAATGAGATGAGAACATGAATCGACTTCAAAAAGGCGTCCATTTTTAAGTATTGAAAAAATGAATGTTCCAGTTTTTAACTGTCGTTACGAAGTTTTATTTTTTATTTTTCTTCAGAAGAAACGTTTTGATGAAGGACGATTAAAAGACAAGCTATTTAAAATTTTATACGTCTCATTTTTACATCAAATATGATGCCTGATTTAAAACTTCAATTTCAAATTATATTAAGTTTGTCCTTTTTTTCTGTTATTTACAACTGAAATTTATCCTTAAGGGGAATTTCAATGGTGAATTGATAACTCAATGTTCCTTTAGAAAAATGACATTTAAAAAAAATTACGAACTACTGCTTTCTAGTTACATACTACTTACTTACAGTTTACTTATAATCCTCGGAGCTTCTTTTACGACTATAATAGAATTTAGAAAGAAAAGAAACATTTCGAGTCTGTTCTGGTTTCAAAAAATTCTTACTTACAACTTTCATGATTAGTTTAGACTTTTCAGTCTCATCAGTATGGTACAGTTTATTACGGAAACAATGCATGCAAAAGTTAGATCTTTTCGAGTCTAATTCTTTTTAATGCCAGTTCTTCATAAACTTAAATTTCATGAAGCCTTTCCGATTGTAGTTACGAACAAGATGATAGTAAATTCTTGGATAAGAAGATGGTTTTTTTTCTTGTTCGAATATTTCGGAATGAGATGAAACATATATAAAATATTCGCGATTTGTATTAAAGATGTAATAGTAATTGTTCTTTTTTTTAGCAATATACAATATTTCTCTTTTTAACTTAGTAATTTTTCTTAATTACTTTACATGAAATAGATCAAATTCCCAAGACTTCTGTTGTTTCAATAGAGCAATTTCATCGTGGAATTTTGTTTCCATGCCAGTAAATTGATTATCTGGTTGTTTTTGTTTCCTTTAATTTGTAAAATTTTACTTACTCTTTTCTCTAGAAATGAAAAGTCGTCGGGTAATTTTGAATTGTTGGGATAAATTAAACTTTCCGATGTAAAATCTGCGACTAAAGTAGTCTCAAAGACATATGAATCCCATGTGTTTCAAAGTTTCTTACATAACGGATCGGCAGCCCAGATGAATAAAATAAATTAAGGATGCAGGAAAATTTTTATTAGTATACCTTTTTCAGATCTTTCAACATTAGTGAGAAAAAATAACATCATTTTTTCAATGTGAATGCACATAGTTGGAAAAGTTCTTCAAAAATAGTACCACAAAATTGTTCTTATCGAAAACTGGTCACAAATGGATAAGTTGATGAAGCTCTAGATTATTGGATTGGGGTTGTTCAACTATAGAATTTTACTTAAATTGATTTCTTCTTTCAACAGTCTAGTGTTCATCCGGATCAAATTTATATTGTCTTAGCCAAAATTGTATCAAAGATGGGATTCGCGTCTCCATCTTACTGAATTGGAGATTTTAATTTAACCCTCCGTTAGTCACAATATCTAACAAATACGCGTACCAGATTAGGTAATCCATTTTCTGTTATTTTATTCTGCTTTTCATCATTAAATCTTGTATTTTACTTACAGAATACTCATTTACATTCCCTTTATTATTATTTATTTGTTATCCCTTTGTTATTTTATTCTGCTTTTAATCATTAAATTTTGTAATCATTAAAGTTTTTTTTTTTACTTACAGAAACTCATTTACATTCCCTTTTATTATTATTTTATTTATTTGTTATCCCTTTATTTGTTATTTTATTCTGCTTTTAATCATTAAATTTTGTATTTTACTTACAGAAAACTCATTTACATTCCCATTTTGACTAATTATTATAGTCACAAATGGAATATTATCAAAACCGGATGAACTTATCATAGAATTTCCAATTTTGTATTTGTGCGATACATTGCGACCGTTTAAGACGGCAAATGATTCCAACTAAAGGAGGATTAATAGTCGTGAGTTATCAGATTCTTGTAAACTGCTTTCTGGTTTATTCGGATGCGACTTCCTGAAACTGGTTTATAGCTGGACTCGCATTTTAACTGGAGTGCAATTTAGCGCGGTTTTATGTAATAAGACCTTAGAAATTTTGATAATTAGATTCCAGTCTAATTCGGTTTATCCGAAATTCGCTAATCTAAAAACCTCATCTTGGCACTTCCAATTTCAGGTATAATCACACAATACAGATGTTTCTTTTCATTTTGATAAAATCGCTGGTTACCTTCATTCTCCAGCGGACGAAAATGAAATACTTTGAATCTTATCTGATCTCGTACTTTTCCACAGTTTCCTGTCCGCGAATGCGATCTCTATGCAATTGCACCGAGTTAATCTTTTATCTTGTGTATATATGAATGGATAAGTGGTCTAACTTCAGCGCCACACCCAACGGCTTCTCAGGTGGTTGTCAGGAACAAAAGTGGACCTTTCGTCCATTGTCGGTGGGTCAAGATTCATGGAGACGCGTGCTGCCTCCCTCCCCCTGAAATTCTCAAACAGGGCTATTAACGGCTAGGCCGAGGCAGTAATTGAAAGAGAGGTGGGGCACGTGCCCCACAAGGATGGAAGTGCGCTTGCTCAACTCCAGTTCTTGTTGTTTTTCTTCTTGTGTATTTTCTCATTATTCTAAGCGACTACGCTTGCCTTTCATATATGTTGGTACTTGAAATAAATCTAAGGATCTTTTGTTCTGAAGCAATGATTTCTTATATCCTTTAAAGGTGTTAGGCTCAGGAAATTCTTTAAAAACCAAAAATACAAAATGTTTTCAGAGCATATATTGGGTAGAGATGTTGCTGTTTTTTGTGGGAAAAAAAAATGGCAGATTGTTGTAGTATAACAGAGGGTATTTTTAAACCAAAGACATTGAAATATGCTTAGAATATTTTGATCAGACCATCTTCCTCAAGCCGTGGCAAGTATACTACTTACCACCAAATTCATTAATTATCATTTTGAGATAGTAATGTGCCTATACCTGACATTGAAAAGTAGGTTAGCGGTAAGAACTCTCGACTTGATAACTGAATAATTAGGTTCATTAAATGGCAAAATTAAGCATTATATAATTTTTAAAATGACAGAAATACGAGAAAAACTTAAAATCTATTGTTTTCTTCTAGTGACGAACATCCGAACTCCTCCACCGTTGAGGACGATCCAGATGACCATTTCGAAGATGCGATTCAACAAATAGATGCTTACGAATCCCTCCAGAGGAAAAACCTCGCCGCCCACCACTTGGAAGACATCGGTAAGAACGCCAGGAGCGCCAAAAAGAAATCTTCGAGGTTTTGGCGAATCATCCGAGTCGCCGTGCCTGTGCAGCTCACGTTGGTTCTGTTGTTCTGTTTGGCGTGCTACCTGGAGCCAAACTGCTGCGACAGACTCAACAACTTCAATTTTTCGTTCACCCCTCATCTCAGATACCTGCGTGGGCCACCACCTGTCTAAAGCATTCAGAAAAGAAAAACCAATAACACCATTTTTAATGAAAAAGCTGTACAGAAAAACCTTTGTAAAGCAACCCGTCCTTATTAATCATTTTTAATATCACAAAAAACATAAAGGTGCCTTAATATTAAAATGAAACTTTTTGAAAGATTTGAATCCGGCAATAATTATTCATATGGACCAAAAATCATTCATTATTTTTACTATATTCGCAGTCTTCATAACTTATAACAGAGCTTTATGATATTATATATTTATAATTTCGCAATTATTTGCTGATAGCTTTAAGCATAAAATAGCATTGAGGGGAAGTAAAGAACTATTTATTGAATCTCCATATATTGTACCGCTTCCATTTTAATAGTCAATATTTAAGGTAGCTTATCATTAGTTTTGTGCACTTCTTTGTACTTACATGTTTCAATTGATGAAGAAATGCCACTATTTCGATACAAGAGACATATATTTTCTACCAAAAGCGGCAGAATTTTCAATACTGTGCATATATTTTAATTGAATTATATTTATTAAATCCTACTATAGAAAGCATTTATAAACCTTATTATATATCACTAAGTAATATTAAACGAGCTAAACAAACATATCTCAGTCGAAAAACGAATTTTATACATTTTTATAAGGTAGCTAGAATAATTTAAATAGTTTTTTTTTCAGATATTTTAATTTTTCACTTCTATAACACCCAGTTTTAAGCAATATACTTAAAGATTTTGGTTCTTCTACTTACTTTGTTTAGTGCTTAATCTATTCAAGAGTGTTTTAAACTTTAGTTTTTGAGTTACTTTTGTGAAATTTTCTTGATCGTGGTGTCGCTGTAGCTTTCATTCATTTTTTAGGGTACCTACAAATTATAAAACTTTTTTATGTAGTATACGTTGCTGTGCCTAATTATTAAAATAATTATTGCAAAAGCAGTTGTAAATAATTCAAAAGCAATATGGAAGAATGTTGAAGGAATGAAAAATTGTTTATATTATTAATATTTCGTAAAAATATTGTACGCTGATTTTTTTTTCGATTTGTCTATTAAATAAAAAATAATGAAATATATAAAATATTAAAAATGGGTAATAATAATTATAGCAGTATAACAAATAAATAAAATTATCTTATTTTAATATTTATCTTTTTCTGAAAGATAAATATTAAAAAAAATTAAATATGAAATTTTAAGTGGTAACTATTATAACGCCCAGCGGTTAATATTTATTTAATTTATATTTCTTTATTTCATCGCACATTTAAATAAAAGCTACCACTGTTTATTATTCCATGTTGGCTGTCAGAATCTCAACACATTAATGTTTACGTTTCATGATGAGGTATTAACTGTTATTAACAGTAGTTTATATATTTAGACAAAAATAAGAATTTCAGTGTTAAAGGTAAGTAAAGCTTTTTGTAAATGTAAATTGAAATAAATTTGAAGGAAATATGAATGATTATCCGAATTTCGTTTTCATGTTTAAATGCTTATTGAGGCCGCGGTGGCCTAGTGGTAAGGTCTCGACCTCGGGACCGGAGGGTCGCAGGTTCGAAACCCGATTCTACTGAAGATCCGCCGTGTATGGGGCCTGTTGCACGCTAAATCATACGTAGAGGCCAAACGTCCTCCCGCTGGTGTGGCGCGGAAGTTTGGAGAGGGGGGTGCCAGCTCAGGTGTCGTCCTCGTCATCTGACCGCGGTTCAAAATTACGAGGTCCGTCCCTAAATAGCCCTCGTGTTGCTTCAAAACGGGACGTTAATATAACCTAACCTTAAATGCTTATTTAGAAATTTAAGAAGAAATATCCGTACTTGTATGAAATGTGTAACTTTGTGTCGTTTATCAGGATATTTAGCGGAGGATAGCAATCGAAACAAAAATAAGCAGTTTATAACTATAATCTTTTAAAATAACTCCCCAAAAATATATAAACAACCTTAAGAAACATACTTTTATTGAAAATGCAAGTTAAAGCAACGGGCTGAACTTATTATAGTTAAGAAACAGCAGCAGAGCATAATGAACTGAAAAAAATCCCGAGTTCAATTTTTAGTTTACATTAAATATGCAAAAGCACATAATTTCACGAATTAAATATCCTGTGTGATTTCTCCCATTGTACAGTCACATGTATCATGTAATCATCCCAGTTTTCCATTTTATAAAGAAAACATTTTAAAATTTCTAGTCACAAATAGCATTCATACGAATTTTAAATCTCATTTCATTTTTTTTACATTTCGAGCATTTTCATGTATTCTGTTGTCTGACTTATTTTATTAGAATATGTTTTCATTGTATCAGAAAGTATTGCTGTTATTATTCCACTGTACAGTAATTCATTTCCACAAATGTCAGCATTTTTATGAGTAGCGTTTGTGTTATTAACTGCGTAGCGTGATATGTTCCGTTTAATTCATTTAACTGTAGTTGGGGTAAAAAGGGTGTCTTTCTTACTTGTTATTTGTGAAAAGAGTTTATGTTCTTTAGTTTATTTGGATTATTATGAATGTTTCACTAAAACCATTCATTATTTACTCTCATACGAACAGCTTCTGTTGTTTTGTACTGTTTATGCTAATAAAGATATTTTACAGGAATTTTGTGCTTCATTGCAAAATTATTTTTTTCTGATTCTTGTCCGATTCATAGCAAAGAAAGTAACAAGCTGTACTAATCATAATTCTTTCCAACTCAGTATCATTGGTGAAGCACAGAACTTTATGTTTCAAATGAGACATAATACTCTAACAGAAAAATAAAACATTTTTATATATATATTTGCTGCTAAAATGTTTGATAACTTCTATCAGTAGAGAGAACTTTTAATATTAATGTATGATGGAGTAAGACGGGATTTTAGCCTGCCAACCATATCTCGGAACTGATTGTAATACATTTAACTCACGAAAGATGTAATACAAAATCATATGCACATTTTTTGGCATAATTTACAGCAATACTTTTCATTGCTGAAACACAATTCAATCCGTTTTCATTGTTTACACAAATATTTAATTGTGTGTTTCTCTTCCATTGTTGAAAGCTGGGGTAATATTCTTCTTCAATCATCCGATTCGCTCGTTCAACAATGACGCAGAGAAAGAGGCGTGGTTATTTTAATCTCCGCCCAGCGTTACAGACATATCTGGACAATTCTATTATAGATGGAGTGAGTACTCCCGAAGACAGACGAAGAAACACACAGTTTTAACATTTTAAACATTTAATAAGACAAAAAACACAGAGGAAAAGGTAATTACGAGGGCGGGTGCTGTCCTTAACATTAGAAAGTTTGGCTTATCACACTCGCACGTCGAGGTTCGAATCGCGAACTCGCAGAGTGTGGATGAGAAGGGGTCTTATAACGTCATCAGCCAGATCGGAGTGTTGCCATCACATAGGTACAAACTACAATTTCCACGTTAATAAGAATCGCAATCTCTTCATAATGATGTAAAATCTTCTCTAATTTTCGTAGATTTCACGTAACCTTTTGTTGATTCCCTCAAACATTCTAAACTTTTGGTAAATTTAAACAAATAGATGTTTCATATAACAAGAAAAATATCTAGTTTTAGAAGTGATGTCATGGTTAAATGCATTTTCTGAAATCCGGAAGCAGAAAAAGAAAGCTTTCGAAAACAAATCGCAAAATATTTAGTCAATTTACACGAAGAAATAATATTCCACTCCATTATCCACTTGAATTACGTTGACAAATATCACTATATATACAGAATAACCTGAAGAAAACATTTAAAAAAATCCACTCTAAAATAATTTTTCGTAATCTGGTAAATTGGAAATAAATAAATAATACCTTCAATTATTTACATCTACAATTCATTGATGTAGTCATCAAAATTAGTGATTTGGTGATTTCTGTTTAAAGTATGTACTCATAGATAGGAAAATTTGGAGGATTATCGAGTTGACGATTGGACAAAAAAATATTAGAAGACACCATTCCAATGAATGAATGTTTTAGAACAGTGTATGTCATGCAACATTCGACTGCTTAGTGAGAAATCCATGGAAATCTCAAAATTTCTCGTATTGCCTTAGCTATATGTTGCTGAAAGCTGATTTATTAACCTAGCAGAGCACTTCCTCTGTTTTCTCTGTTTTATATATACGACAACAAGTTAGATTTATAGTCTTGAACAATGAATTAACACATTAGTTACCATAGGACTCACCGGTGAGCTCTATGGTCCACTTCAATGTATACCTTTGGGTCACTGGTGAGTCCCGGCAGTAGATTTTTTAATACAGCCTCAGACATCTTTGGTAAGGTAAAACTAGAGTCTTATTGCACAATGTCCGACAGAGGAAAAGCTGCTCTGAACCTAAGGTGAATTCCTCAAATGTATTCAGTTGGCAAAAAGTTTATGCATCAAAGTTAAAAATTCCATTCTTTAGTAAAAGCTTAAAACATGTTGGAAATAGAGATTACATAACCTTGTTGGGCAAAGGTAAAGAGTTACAAATTTGGATATAATAACATATTTTTTAAAGCTATAAATTATATTTATGGTAGGGATTTTCTCTCACCAAGTTTTTCAGGATTAAAACAAATCTATGCAAAAAATTTGCCCGTTGAGAATTAAAAGCGGAGCATCGTGTTAAAATATGTTCAACCGAATTAATGTACCCACAGGTTGAGAATATAGGGACTTGCTCACCCAATAGCAAATATTTATGTATCAAGTATGGGCAATTCGCAGACGAGTTAGCTTAACGTCTTCTCCTCTGGTGGACAAAATGCGCTGCAAGGTTATAAGGGGCTTGTTAGAATCGGACGTCTTTGGTATAAAATAAATGTATAAAACTTTGTGAAATGGTACAGAAGATATGTATATTTTTCACAGTATAGTTAACATTCGTATCCAACGTGTTAAATTTGCATGATGAGCCGAATAATTTCTTCAATAATTCCAAAGTGATGGATTTACAGTTATTACTGGATTTAAAAATTTTTACTATTTAAAACATGTATGATAATTTAAATGACTTTGTAAGTTCATTTCTTCAACGCAAATCACTGATTAACAAATGAGATTCAATAATCATATCGCCCTACTTAAAACAAGCAGAAAAAGAAATAACGCTTTTATCACCATCCTCTAGCTGTATCAAGCTTATTTCCATTACACCCTAACCCTGAAACGGAACCAAATAGAACAAGAGAGCCCTTGAAAGACAAATTAAACCTCCCCAATCGCTAATTGAATTTGCCATACAACCAGTTCTGTATCTTTCAGACAGACAAAAGCAATCCATTGCTTTATCGATATCTACAGATCCTCCCTAAAATGCCACACCCCATACTCCTTCCAACAATGCCATACGGATACTAATAATAAAAAAGTTACGTTGCACAGTTGTACGTAAAGCAAGCTCAGATTTATAGTACCCACCAAACGGTGAACAATTACGTCAAATTAAGAAACATTAAATCGCATTTAAAATAAGACCGGGGACCCGAGATTTATGGGCGAAATCATGAGGACCGGTCATTGAATCCGCCAAGTCGTTCTTCATGTGGTTCCCTCCGCAGATGAACTACCGACTCGTTCCTTTTTTCGAGGTGTGGTCCCCGGGAGTCTATTTGAGATGAGTAAATGATTAATGTGGGTCCACCTGTTGATGTATGCGTTGTCGGACAGCACTCTTTGTTGAAGAATGGCACAGGAAAGATGGAGGAGAGACTCGGAAAGCTGAGTTGCTATTTTTGGGTCATGATATGAAACGATTTGTTTCCTCTATGACAGCGGTTCCCAACCTTTTTACTTTCTCGTATACGAAGTATACAAAGAGACAGTATTGTAATCGTCAAAAAATTCGAACTCGACATTTTGACGAATCTCCACGTTTTAGACGCCCCCGAGTCCAAAAAACAGAATTTTGGAATTATGTCTATCTGTCTGTGAACACGATAACTCGAAAACTATTAGAGCTACGGGGACGACATATGGTATGTGATCTTGACACATAATTTGTAGGTTTCTATCAAATTTTGGACAAACTCCGTCTACGAGAAGTCTGTCTGTCTGCCCGCGTTCATGTGAACTCTATAATTCAAAAACTTAAATAGCTAGATGGATGAAATTTGGTGCACATTTTTTGCACCAGAAATGTAGGTCCGTAAAAAATTTTGGGCCAAATCCGTCAAAGGGTTGACTGTCTGTTGGACTGTATAATCTCTTACTGATAAAAATTATATCTCCTAAAGCCTTTGGCTTAGATAAATAAAAATTGGTATGACAGTTGCTAACATTATTTATAGATCTGTGCCCAATTTTTTTTCAATCGGTTAAAAAAAAGTCGTTCAAATTGCATATTCAATTTTTTTTACTTGCGTACTGGGAGCAAAATCTCTGCGCATGCGCAAGCTATTCAGCGATAGCGAACGAGGTCATTTTCTCCTGTTTTCTTTTCGCTCGCGCACGCCCTCGCATTAGCGGAGCTTGCTAGAGTGTGATAGAAAATAAATATTGCCGAGTTTTAATATATACGCATCTCTTTGAATTTCATTCTTCGCCTAAATGTTTTACAATCACTATTATCTATAATGGAAAGCCTTCTGATAGTCATTGCATTCTGGGTTACAGTAGGTTCGAATTTTTTTCTCCAAGCAGGGGTAGGGGAAATGACAAATTTTTGAGAAGTATACGAGAAAGTTTAGGGAAGGCCAATCCCGCTGGTTTCTCTCGCGTACTCCTTGATTATTCTTACTCCCTACTATCATGTTCAACTCCCTCCCCCAAACCATTCGTCTATACAAAGAAATGTTCATCAACAATGTTAAGGTTAGCTTAAGAAGTGAAATGACTCGAATTAATAACATTTGCAGAACTTATTTTTGATTTTACATTTTATTCCATTTTTACTTTCTCGCATACGAAGTATACAAAGAGAAAGTATTGTAATCGTCAAAAAATTCGAACTCGAGATTTTGACGAATCTCCACGTTTTAGACCTCCCTGAGTCCGAAAAACAGAATTTTGGAATTATGTCTGTCTGTGTGTCTGTGAACACGATAACTCGAAAACTATGAGAGCTACGGGGATGAAATTTCGTATGTGGTCCTTAAACATAATTTGTAGGCTTCTGTCAAATTTTGGACAAGATCCGTCAACGGGAAGTCTGTCTGTCTGTATGTCCGAAGTCATGCGAACACTATAACTCAAAACCTCGATTAGCTAGGTGGATAAAATTTGGTACACGGTTTTATCGTCATGAATGTAGGTCCGTATAAAATGTTGGGCCAAATCCGTCAAAGGGTTGACTGTCTGTCGGCCTGTATAATTTACCATTGAAACCAATCCGCTATCTCCACACGCACGCGTACTGGAAGCAATCGTCTGTGCTCCCGAAAGGAGCGAATTACGTCAATTTGTCGTTGAGACGGCAAGAGTGAAACCTAGCAGTGTGCGATAGATGCGTTTTAATCGGCACGCATCTCTTTGAATTCTTTACTAGGTATTTTTCAATCACTATAATGAAAAACCTTCTGATAGTCATTGGATTCTGGATAACAGTAGGTTCGAATTTTTTTAGCCACGCGGGGGAAGGGGAAACGGCACCTTTTGGGGGAAGTATACGAGAAAGTTTAGGGGAGAACACTCCCGCTGGTTACAATAGTATTAGTTCAACGCTAAAGCTAATGAAACCAGTATTGTAATTATTTCGTTTTATCTTATAAGGATAGTTAAAAATTACATTTCGTAATTATCAACTATTCAAGTGGTATAGTTATTAAATATCAAGTATTCACTTACAGAAACAAAATTCTCTAACTTTTTAACCCTTATGTTTTCTTGTTTTCGCCATTAACAAATTTGATTTCGCGTACACCCCAAATGGTCCTTCGCGTATACCCAGGGGTACACGTACTACAGGTTGGGGACCTCTGCTCTATGAGAATGTGGAGAACGTAACTGCTTCGGATTTACTGAGTAATTGTGCTTAGTAAAGAAGTGAACAAATCTTGACATGAATTCTAATTGAAACTAATCATCAATTTAGAAGCGACAAATTAGGACTCCAAATTCGTCTTTTCTTTACTCGTGTAAGTTTATTTACTGGTGTGACAGTTTTCTAAATGTTCTTTGTCTAACTTTCAATTAAATTATCAATTTTTGTTTAGTTACGAGACATTCTGATGGCCCAAGATAGAAGCAAATGGAGTTAATTGTGAATTGATTCGGAAAACATGCCCCACATGGCAAAAAACAATTTGAGAAGAAACAATCAACTCCCTTCAGCAATCACATGTTCACACACACACAGAGATACAGATACGCAGAGTTCCCTTGGTACAGTTATTAGGCTCAATTTGCAATATAAGACCAGTGAGTTAAGTTGAGTACGTTTCCATGCATTTTAAAATGAACAAATATTTGATTCTTTGATTTTTTTGAAGTTTGGACTTGATTTTTTGACAAGAAAAAATCAAAGCAAATTGGACAACTAGAATGGGGAAAAAGAATACGGAGGCCTTTCTAGGAGGGTGCCATTTTTTTCTTTCTCCTGACAGAATCAGATCGGCAATAATGTTAGCCCATCTTCTGATGGCAATTTTCGTTTTTGTTATTGCAGATTGAAAAGAACTTTGGAATGAATAGGGGGAAAATAGCCTTTGTAGCTGAACATCACAAACCCTCCCTTTTTACTTTCTCGTATACGAAGTATACAAAGAGAAAGTATTGTAATCGTCAAAAAATTCGAACTCGAGATTTTGACGAATCTCCACGTTTTAGACCTCCCTGAGTCCGAAAAACACAATTTTGGAATTATGTCTGTCTGTGTGTGAACACGATAACTCGAAAACTATTAGAGATACAGGGATGAAATTTGATATGAGAACTTGACACATAATTTGTAGGTTTCTGTCAAATTTTGGACAAAATCCGTCCACGGGAAGTCTGTCTATCTGTCTGCCCGCGGTCATGTGAACACTATAACTCAAAAACTTGAATAGCTAGATGAATAAAATTTTGTACACAGTTTTATCATCATGAATGTAGGTCCGTATAAAATTTTGGACCAAATCCGTCAAAGCGTTGACTGTCTGTCGGTCTGTATAATTTAATTTTGAAGAGAATCCTTTATCTCCACGCGCATGCCTACTGGAAGAACGGAACGGAATTTCATTACGGAGTAGCGAATTACGTCAGTTTGTCCTTGAGCTGGTAAGAGAGCAAAATCGTTACGCATCTCTTTGAAATTCTTTACCTAGATATTTTTCAATCACTGTAATGAAAAACCTTCTGATAGTCATTGGATTCTGGGTAACAATAGGTTCGAATTTTTTTAGCCACGCGGGGGAAGGGGAAACGGCACCTTTTGAGGGAAGTATACGAGAAAGTTTAGGGGAGAACACTCCCGCTGGTTCAAATCAACTCAAAATTGAATGGAGGTAGTAACAGTTAAAGAATCCAAAATAATTGTACAAGGTGTCCACTGTAATCATGAACAATTACTAATTTCTAAACGCTGAAAAATTTATCAAGATTACATTTTTATACGATCCCCCGGTTCTATAATCCATATTTAATAAACTATTCTTGACGCATTATCATTTCAAACAAAACATGCTCCACTCTTCCGTGTCTATAACTGACCGAGTTATGAAGCTTTGAATGTCACCATTTTCCACCAATCAATGGCCTCCGCCGACTCGAGTCGTCTCTCCATTGGCGGATGTTCTTAGAGGCGGCTGTTCCAATGTCTAAAATAGTGCTATTATAACCTGATCAGTTATAGTTGCAAAAGAGAGGAAATTTTTTTTGTTTAAAATGTCAGTGTATCAGGAATATTTTACTTTAATGTGGCTTATAGGACAAATGGACTGTATAAAAATTTAGACTTCGTAATTTTTAGTTGTACATTTATTGACTTAAACAACATGAAAATACCTTTTTACGTCATTTAAACCTTTTTTTCCATTTTAAAGTGTGTGCCTGTCCCTAAGGATTTAGAAATTAGCTGTTGAGCCACTATTAGAGAGAACCCCCTGTATATTTTTTCTATTCCGAAAATATAGATATTCTTTCTTTTCGTTTAGATGTCGTACCACGACATTCAGTTCACTCGCAATCGATTCTGTCTTTCGTTTGCGTTGAAAGTAAATAACTTTGTGCGCGGGAATGCGGAAAATGGGAGAGTCCTTCAAATCTGAGTGGGCACAAGCGGTGGCAGAAGAGAAAAAAGAAAAGTGATTAGAAAGAAAAGATTGGCTTATTGAGATGGATCGCCTTATTGAGGTTCCAAGATCCGCTTTGCTGCATTTAACGCCGTTTCAATCAATGACATTTTGTTGCCAATTTAAGGTTGTAATTGCCTTCCAAACACCGAAACGCGATGAACTCTTCTTCGTTTTCATGGGGTTTTTTCTTACAGTTTCAGACCTAAAATGTGATTTATTTAAAAATAATTATGTATGAATAAATTATTTTTACAAAGAAAAAGTAATTACATTCAAATTTTTAATTAGAATGTTTTAATTTTAAAAGGTGATATCATAAACTTTTTAGTTGGAAGAAAATGTTATAGAAAAAATGAACTAATTCAGCATAACGGTTAAGGCGTGGTTTCATGGACAGAAAATTGTGCATTCGAGCTTTAGTTTCATTGAATTCACTTTAAAGCTTATCTTCGTTGATTGTGGTCACATTAACCTTCTGAACACGCATCCAGCGATTTCCGCGGGTTGTATTCCGCGCAAGTCTATTTTCTGCTGATTTTCACAGGCTAATATGTTCACTTAGAGCTTTTATAGCGTTGAATCATATTATACTAATAAAGCTTTGCATACACATAACTCGTTTGACTCAACACGTTTTCAAACGTTGAATCTAAAGATTGATTTTTTAAACAAATCCGCAGTCAGAGGGTTAATCATCACACTTGGTGTGCATAGATGAAATGTCTTCACAATTTGTTATTTTCATCATCTGCCTTCCCTCCCCAATTGAGAAATTCACTCACAATGCCAGAGCCGAGTTGGTCTGGTGGTTGAGACCCGGTGCACACATCTTATTTTAACCGAACAAGTCATTAGCCTCAAAATGCAGAAAAACGATTAGCGGTGTGAAGTATGTGGATAGTAGTTGGGTACTGCACACATGCTTCTCGCGCTACTGCGGTACCAGAAAAGTAATTAACGGCCTTAACATTTTCCCAAGGTAACCGAAGCACAATGGGGCCCTGCAATCCTTTGAGGCTTTCAGAATATGTGTGTGCAGTACCCAACTACTGTCAATGTACTTCAAGCCGCTAATAGTTTCTCCGGAATTTTGCAGCTAATAAATATCCGGGTTAAATTCGAATATGAACACCGCCTAAGACTCGGTTGCGGGACAAGATTCCAGATTCGAAACCCGATTCCACCGTGTATGTGAACGTGAACCCGTCGTATATGTGAAACTGGCATACGTTAAGGGGTCTATTCTGGTTCCCCCGGTTGGGTTGGGTTCCGCACGTTAACAACGGAACCCAACCCAACCGGGGGAACCAGAATAGACCCCTACATCTCATGACGAGGGTTTAAACATCCTCCTGCTGGTGTAGGGTGGAAGTTCGGAGAAAGGCATGCTAAGTCGGACGATCTCTTCTGACCACGATTCAAAATGACTTTGTCACTCTTGAAATAACTCTCGTACTGCTTCAAAACTATAGGTTTAGTAAATTGAAACTAAACTAAACACAGCTTCAAATGGGAATGTTGTTCCCATTTGAAGCTATTTATCTTTTCATGTATTTCTGAGATCAAGATCATCATAAATTGACATGAAGAAAATAGTACAAAAATATCTTCCACTAGCATTACTAGGGAAAAAACATAACTGTCTAATAAAGCAATATTAAAAATAATTATTTGAAAAAATAAAAATTTTAATAAACCACGTTCTTAAAACGGACTAAAAAGTATAAAATAATTTCTTCTAGCCCCATACAGATTTATAATCCCATACAGATTCAAAACGAAAAACGTGGGGCGCATGTAATAGATAATTGATGTATAAATAGTTTATTTCAGTCACTAACAATTTTATTGCAATGGAAATGATACGAACTGTTGTGTGAGTTTTCTCAACGACAGTTACTCCCTACACTCCTTACTATTAAATATTGCATGCGCCCCACGTTTTTCGTTTTAAATCTGTGTGGGTTTATAAATCTGTATGGGGCTAGAAGAAATTATTTTATACTTTTTAGTCCGTTTTAAGAACGTGGTTTATTAAAATTTTTATTTTTTCAAATAATTATTTTCTCCTTTTTAGTCATATGTGTGTGAAATTTTGCAATCGATTTTAAACATCTTGATGAGATTATGACGGAGACATGTGGCAAATTTCAGGTTTATTTCAGTTTCTCTTCACCTGATCATAAATAAAAAATTGTTATTTTCCTGAAAAAAAAAGTTATGTGACGCAGAGACCTTTGAGATATAATTAAAAACGTACTGCGCATGCGCAAAGATATGGTTAAAATATGGGGTGCTTCGATGGCCCCATGGGCCATCCTTATGCCCAAGAACCAAGTCTGTAATGTTAATAGTTTTCGAGATATAATGAAAAACGTACTGCGCATGCTCAAAGATATGGCTAAAATATGGGGGTGCTTCGATGATCCCATGGGTCATCCAGATACCCAAGAATCAAATCTGTAATGTTAATAGTTTTCGAGATATAATGAAAAACGTACTGCGCATGCGCAAAGATATGGCTAAAATATAGGGGTGCTTCGATGATCCTATGGGTCATTCATGTACCCGAGAACCAAGTCTGTAATGTTAATAGTTTTCGAGATATAATGAAAAACGTACTGCGGATGCGGCATGCAAAATATGAAATGACAGACAAACGGACAGACAGACAGAGAAGAAAGCGAATTAATAATGCATTGTCATCTAGTTCTGAACTATGTTTAAAGTTTCAAGTCTCCAGCTCATCGGGAAGTTAGTTTAAAATCGATCGCAAGATTTGTACCGAACAGACAGACAGACAAGAAAGCGAGTTAATAAAAACGTGGTAAGATAGCATATGGTGAACTTGGCATCAAACTTTGACTTGAGCATTAAATTAATGAAATGAGGATTTTCTAGGTATAATTATAGTGACTTATGATTGAAAATTTCTTGACTTATGAATAAACTCAGAAGCAGCTTCATAATTTTCTGATGAGAGAGTTTTATGCTAATTTATCATAATCTAGCAGTTGCAGTTTGTTCTTGAAGTCCCGAAAGTGTTAGAAGTGGCTTAATTTTTGTTCAATTTATTCGAAACAGCTCCATCTAACTGATCCATCTATTTTGGCATTTCAGCTGCACATTAGAAGTGGCTTAATTGTTGTTCAATTTATTCGAAACTGTTCCATCTAACTGATCCATCTATTCTGGCATTTCAACTGCACATTAGAAGTGGCTTAATTGTTGTTCAATTTATTCAAAACAGTTACATCTATTTTGGCATTTCAGCTGCACATTAGAAGTGGCTTAATTGTTGTTCAATTTATTCGAAACAGTTCCATCTAACTGATCCATCTATTTTGGCATTTCAACTGCACATTAGAAGTGGCTTAATTGTTGTTCAATTTATTCGAAACAGTGCCATCTAACTAATATATCTATGGAATATATGTTCAACTAAAACACAAACATCTCTTTCAAAGTCTTACTACTATACATAAATATTTATTTATTCTATATCTTAAGAGGCTAAATGCAAGAGAAAAAAAATTGAAGATAAACAAACATAACATTCCTCTTCTTGCGTGAGCGCGGACTCTCAATCACCAGTTCCAGAACTTGCATCAAACAAAAACCGCGTTTCCCCCAACAATCGGTCTTCCAATCATTCCATCAATGACATCAATCTAGCCCGAGAACCGTATCACCTCAAGCAGAAGGACCACCGAGGTTGACCTGTTAGCTCCAACAACACCCAGGACAACTGCCAGGTTAAATCTCACACTGCTAATCCTATCTCACAGACTGTCCAATGCGTCTTTCTGCCCCAAAAAATGTCTCTCCTGGCCAAAGGTAATTTACCCTGGCCACATAAAAAACGGATAACAAGCATTAAAAACCTTCAAACCTTAAACCCTTTCACTTCCAGCTTCCTCTTTGCGGGGTCGAGCACCGGTTTGTAATCCTTCAGGATGATGCATTTGCTGGGATTGCGGCAGAGGCTTCGTTCCGCCTCGTTTCATTACGATCTTTTACATGGAGGGCCCCCGGGGCCCCGTGCCCTGACCCCGAACCGGGCAGCCACTATATTTTATTCGCCGGTAATTTATGTCTTTCTGGTCGAAATGAGAAAGATGCTTCCAGTCGCTTGTTATTACAAGTGGCTTTTTCGGTTTTGGAAGCGGGGGGGATGTATTTCTGGCAGCAGCTTCGAACGACAATGGTGTGTGGGTGGTGGAGTCCATTACTGTTACTTTTTAAAATAATTTATTCTCTTTTGGGGTATATTTGTTTGTAAAGTGGAGGAGTGTTTAATTTATGGATGAGTTAATTGATTATTTATGGTTGCTTTTGTGATAGGGAGTATGATTTAAATGTTGGTTTTGTTGAGGGTCGTTTCGTTGTGGCTCACAGCACCCGGATGGATGTTATTAAATGCAAATAATGGAAGATGGTCTCACCAGGTCAGATAGAGCAATAAATTTATGTGAATTAATTATATATGACTTAATTATTTTAAGAAGTATTTTGCCGTTGTCAAATTTTTGTGCTTAAATTTCGAGAAATGAAGCGAAAGGTCACGGGTTCAAATTGAATCCAGGAGTTGTACCAGTTTTTTTAATTAATAATTTATGACAGATTTAAGACATAGGACGAAGAAATATGTGGAAACCTACACACTATTCACTGGAAAAAAATTTATCAAAAACTGAGGAATCTTTACGTGGTATAATTATGATCAAAAGTGGAAAAATATATGTCAAAACTTATGAAAAAAACCACGACATTTTAAAATTAAGAGAATTTATTCTTGAAATTTTTTATTCATCCTTTTTTTGTGAAAAATAGATTTTTTTATAAATTTCAGAGAATTTAAACATTCGAGAAGATATTTTTTTCTTCATAACTAAACATCCATTCTCAAATCTTTTATGAATCTATTTATTTTGCCTAAATCTATTCTATATTGAGATTTTTCAAAAATATATCGCATATCTATAAAAGACTGTTTTTGCTCTCAACATGCTTAGTTAAGTCTTCAAAATTTTAATTTTCAGCAAAGACTGAAATGTCATTATTGAGGAAGATACAGGATGGCATTTCAAAATAAGTTTTTAAGTATAACTCAATTTTTTTTTTACTTGCTTATGCTTTTTACTTTAAAGCACCAGATATAAAATACTGCAATTTGGAAAAATCAAAATTTATCGACATTTATCTGGCCTAGATTATAAATATTATTAATTAACAGGGACCATATTTTTTTACTAATTTTTGATAAAAGAAACATGTTAAACTCTACAAAACAATTATTTTTAGATATTTAAGGCTACTATTTTTCTGAAATAATGGGGTGAAACTTCAACATTGAGTGCAATAAAATAATATTAAGACTTTCAACTAAATAAACTATATTAAGACTTTCAACTAAATAAACTACATATATGAAGACTTTCAACTAAATAAACTATATTAAGACATTCAACTAAATAAACTACATATATGAAGACTTTCAACTAAATAAACTATATTGAGACTTTCAACTAAATAAACTATATCAAGACTTTCAACTAAATAAACTATATGAAGACTTTCAACTAAATAAACTACATGAAGGCTTTCAACTAAACAAACTATATGAAGACTTTCAACTAAATAAACGATATTAAGACTTTTAACATAATTCTTTGTTCTCCAAATGCGTCAGAGTATGAAAGCAGAGTAAGATCCTTTTAAATCCATTTAAAGAATGGTTCTCGAGCTAATGGCCTTTGCAGATTGAAAGCTTGAAAAACAAACTTTATCGTCCCGAATATAGCAAAGAAAATTCTTCCGTCATAAATTATAACCGAAACTTCGCCATAAAAAGTGAGCTTATCTTAGATGAAATAAATTTCGGAAGCAAATGACAACACTGCGGTGGTCTGACTCTGGTTCTGCATTTGCCGTCACCATATCCTGGTTCCTCACGGGAAAAATCCTTTTTATATACCCTGGACGGAAGCGCGATTCTGTTTTCTTTTCGTTTCACTTGCAGGCAGATTGGGCTAACAGGCTCGTTTAAGGACGGTTTTATCGTGCAGAGGAAATGGCAGGCATTGCACCTTCGACTCTTGGGCAGTAAATTTAATAATTGTGTTTTGCGGAGATATAAAACAAGAGTGACAATGGCCGAGCTGAACCGGTTGAATAAGAATTCACACATAAACTGTTCCATGGAATTTTGAATAAAAGAAATTGGTTTGTTCAAATTTCAAGTTGTCATATACGAACATCAATTATACTGGACACATACTTTATTTATGAAGATTTTTGCCATATTCTGCGCACCTGAACGTAATTTCAAAAGCCTAATCTCATGTGAAATCTTTGATGAAGTGGCGACCACAAAAACCAAACAGCCGTAATAGGTCTCTGCAAATCATCCAGTTGCCAACCCACGTCAAAGCATTATCACACGCAGGCTTCTTCTGCCAATTATATATATATTTTTCATTTTTTTATTTATTTTCGAAATCGAACACAGTAGTTTGGTTCTCGAAAACAAGTTTACTC
>BGPR01000835.1:64819-75076 GCA_013235015.1 Araneus ventricosus | reverse complement strand
GTAAATTCCGTCATGTGACAGGCATGTTACGAAAATCGTTCGAAGCACTCTACATGGTAGATCGTTGGACGTAGAACAACCACATTTTACAGGTATTTACCTCTTTTGGGAGTAGGTGCTTACAAAGAAAGGTTTAAAAAAAATTTAATCAGTAAATTTACTTAAAAATTAATAGAAATGTTGATCATTTTCCTCAATAATTTTCGAGCATATTATTGCTTAAAAACTGTTTTTACTCCACTTTAAAATGAGGGGGGAAAGAGCTTTTCAGTGATTCCAGTTTATTTTCCGTATAATTTTTTGTAAATGTTAATATTTTTTTAAAAAACATTTTTCAGTACACTTTACAACAATAATCTTCATTGTTTTATTTCCTGAATTTAAATACACGCGCGTTATGCAACGATATTAAATACTGTTGCAAATATGTAATGTCGCTTTCCTGCCCCGCTAGTCTTATAGTTCGGGAGGGAGTTTTACAGGGGTAAGTATGAAGTAACGGGCATCGGCCTTTGCGGGTCCCCTGACCTTGGCGACAAATAGATGATTCCAGAAAATACTACCCTTTGCTCGATATCTTTATTAGGAAAGGGAATAAGCTTGAATATAGGAGAAAACTCCATGTGACGTCACGGTCTGTCAGAGAGAGTATATAAGGACCACATTTGGATCAAAGGGAGGAGTGTTGATCCATTGGGAACGATTTTAGAGTTTCGTCTGCAGTGCGAAGGAAGCTGGTGAGCTGAGCGCTATTGAAAGTGCAATTATTGTCGTTACTAGTTATTTGCTGACTGTTTGTATTACTAAATATCAAAGTTCTGAACTGTTATTACCTGTGAATTGCTGTCTGTTTACATTGGTAATCTGTGCAAGAACTATTGTTTCCTGTACCTGTGCTACGTGTTTTCCTGCATATTTGTGAATAAACCTTCATTCTCCATTATCCTGCGTGTTGGACTGTTTACACCATGCACCCGCAGAAAGACTTTTGCAACAGTACATTTATTTGCACGCTATCGTTCCTATATAATAAATAATAAATTTTCATAAATTAACATTTTCAAACATTATCTTGCTACGACGTTTCAGACTAAAGGTTCGAATCTCCTTTATTTTTTTCTTCACAGGTGGTCATCACCGCTTAGTCAATATTAAGCTCTATTTCTCAAGATCATTATGAGTGTTACAACTATCCTCTACTTTATTAGTTATTTTATTAGTAACTTTATATGTTACTAATCCCTGTACAGGAGCAAATGCCCACTCCGCTCTACTACCGTTCGTCTCTTGTTTCATTTTAACATCTTATTACCAGCGCAAGTGTCAAGCCCTTTCTCCTAGCTTGATGATCGTCAGGCCGGATTAAGCAGTAAAGGGAGGAGATTTATAGCTGCACCCCCCGCTCGGGCCACTTATTGACAGTAAACTTCGAAAGAATGGCCCGACCCCCCGCCGAAGACAAAAGAGGAAAAAAGGCGGGAAGAGTCGTTGTAAGAGTTGAGTGAACTTTAATGGAATGCCGAATTGGAATTTTTGAAATTTGGCCTCTGTCTCAATAACTTCGCTTTTGTGGTTTGTTTCTATAAAAATTCAACCTCAAATAGCGTTTTTGTGGGCTATAAATGTAGAAGAGGAAGTTTATTGGCGGATTCATCTGTGATGAGCCTGTCGCCAAAGCTAGATATCTGAGAAATTATCATTTTTTTCAGTTCTGTTGTGGGAGTCATCTTCCTTCTGATGATGCTTAGATGTATACAAAATAATGTGCAGAAAAATTGTATGCAGGTGTGGTGATTTTCTTGAAAAAGGTATCATGAAGTTGCAAAAATTGAAAAGGACGAAGCAAATTCTAGGTGATGATGCACGAAATTGAATTCTGGTTGTTAAATATTTTAGGTTTGAAGCTGATTACCATGTTGAGAACATTCACCTAATGTTTTTAAAATCTACTGTAAAGTTAAATCCCTGAAGAAGTACTCAACATCGAATTAATTCAAATTCATCTTTGCACAATGTAAGCTGTAAATCTATTATCAAATCGCAGAAATTATCAGAATAGTCATTTTTCGATTCTCTCTAATCATCTTTTTCCACAAGTATCGGAAATTATCTGAATTATCTCTCTCTTTTCATTCTATCTCAATTTTGCATGCCTTTTTGCAGCAGTATATCTAATTCTAATCTAATTTGTGTTAGGCATATTTTTAAAAACAACAAATTCTATGTTGTCTTTCTTGATAAAAGAGAAAGCGGGGTAAAACGGGGTAGCTAAGGTGCGAAAGACTGTTGGAGCTAAAATATTTTACATAGTGCTCTCAAACTTGAGTAAAATATTCATTGTTTATCGGAAATAAATACCATACATAGATACAATATATCTTTCCAGAAAAGTAAAGTTTCATTACTTATTTTATCAATGACCTTTTTGTGAAAAAAGGTCAAACTACCCAGTTTTACCCCACTAATAGGGTAAAACAGGGTACACGTTATGGAAAAACTCTATTTTCAGTGGAAAAGTTGCAATCTATAATATTTTATATGACTGTTTATGAATATTAGTTACAAAATTCACATGTAAAGCAGTTGTCTTCTTCCTCCGCGCCATTGCAGCTTTCGTGGGCACAGCTAAGACAGTTTCTACATTGAATTAACCCTTCTTCTTTATTTAAATCAGAAAATACACCATTAAAATACAAACAATCAACGCCAGATGCGTTTTTATTGTCTTAATTGGATGAATCATCAATACTGTCCCGGTCTCACGCCACTTGGAGTACCTGGTTTTACAACGAGTGCAGAGGTTATAGAAAAAGGAATAGAACCGCGCAATTATTGGTGTAAATCCTTATTGTTTGATAGGGTATAAATCTTTAGTAAACGTAGAATAAGCTGTACTAATTGTAGTTTTTATAAATGTGATATTTATTGTATAAAGATGGTTTATATAAAATCAAACGAACATTAGAGAGTTGACGTCTTAAAACAAATAAACCTTCACAGATGCAGTGCATTCAAAAGCCACAACACGCAACTATGACTGCTCCTTTTTCTTGACTAATAGAGTGCAATTCAGTATCTAACCGCTAGATAGGAAAAATAATTCCGCAAGAATAAAGGGTACCCGGCTTTACCCCATTCTCCCCAATCACTTTCTACTCCCCTCCGGGGGACCCACCTCAAGTACGAGAATGTGAAGTTGTGGTATAAGTAAACCAGTTCTCGGTTTCCTTGGCGATACAGTAATGATGCCGTTGTTGGTTAAACGTACCTCATTGCCAATGCCCTATACATGGGGCAGTCATAATTGGGGCCTGTTTTGCCCGATTCTCAGCTCCTGTATTATTATTTCAGATGACCGGTTACTTATAGCTACAGTGTGTCCTGTAGGGCCGGACGATGTGATTCTTTGTGATTATACGGGCAACAATAGCGATAATTGCTAAATCGAAATGGTAAAAAGCCTAAATCCTAATTTCATTTTAGTTTATGTTTAGAAAAAAGAAATTTCATTTGCCTGATGGTGGTGGGGGTGGTCAACGGTCCCCTTGCCGACGACAGGACGTACTTCCTTGTGAGGGTTTGCGAATAAGACGTTCCTAATGGGGTCTATTTTCCGTGGTTCTTAGTTCCCGTATTACTTTCTGTGATGATGTTATCGTTCAATCATTCCGTAAGCCTAAGCTGATCGGGGGTTTGTCATTTGTAGTTATATCACTTTCTATTAACTCTACTATTCTTAAATAATAAAAATTATTATTAATTGGTTTAGTTTTAATTAATTTATGACTAAATAATTTAATTAATTTATAGTTAATATCTTTGATAAATTTTGTTATTTATTATTATTGCTACTATTCTTAACCTTTTTTCAATACGATCAATACTAAAATGCCAACTCAAAATATAGCAAGTTTTTCTCGATGTTTCTTATTCCGATATTTTCCAAATTTTAAACGAGAATTTAATTACTTATAAAGTTCCTATTATGCCCAATGTTATTCGAAGGATTCCCCTGAGTTTTGATAGTGTTGTGTTAGTAGTGTCCTATTTTACGATGGACAGCTACATGCACTTGTTTATTATTAAGCCGAAAAATCCAGGCCCACACTATAAATCATGTTTTACCATTGAAAATCTTTCCACCAAATAAAAATTTTTTTTATCCCCAATATGAAAGTCAGGTGTTTGATATTAAATTTATGGTTATATAATGTTTAATCCTCTGACTGCTTGTACCGTGGTTTGGAAGTAAGTCAATTTTCTGCTGCATCCTGCGATTTTTGCAAATAAGTAAATCAATTTTCTGCTGCATCATGCGATTTTCGCAAACAAGTAAGTCAATTTCCTGCTGCATCCTCCAATTTCCGCAAGCTATTGTGTTTACTTTGAAGTATCACAGCATTGACTCGTATAATATTTATAAAGCATTGCACATAAATCAAATACGATTCGTTCAATCCTATTTGAACGTGTTTCTGAACATTGCATCTAATTAGAAATTTAAAAATTCGGCAGTCAGGGGTTAACCCCTTCTCTTGTCGGATTTTTTTTCCTAATCTCGGGCAAAATGATTATGTTTTCCATTCAAGGCGGGAAATTTCACCCTCGAAAACGTGAAGAAAATTAGAATATTTGTGCCATCTCTTGGCAATATCTAGAAATACAAAAATATTTCGCGGAATATAACGAGGCGTGGAAGTAGCGACGAATTCATTTTAAACGACGCAAGTTCTCTCTTCGTCGCATGAGATGCGACCCCGACCAAGAAGGGGTTAATATTATATAATAAACTTGTGTTAATGCTTAAGGAAATTTTATTTTAAAAATTAATTTGCCAATTTCTGATTCTTGGAGTTTTCCCAACAAAACGTATTATTAGCTCTTATTAAACGGATAGGCGAAAAGAGCTTTATATAAGTAGATATGATGCCCTATTGATAAACAAAACGCAAGAATTTGTAAGAGTTCGAGAAGTTCTTACGTCAATTATCATCCACTCGTAAATAAGCACAGTTGACTCTAGAAATAAATAACCTTGATGTAATACTTAAACCGAGTTATTACTCGAAGGGAAGTTATTAAAGTGGAATAAACGAGGAAAAATTACTTTTCTTATATATAAAGGAAATTTGTGTATTTGTAACAGTAAAAATTATTGATATGTGAGTAATATCAAGGAAAATAGTGGTATTTTGAAGTTCCGAGATATAGAGAAAAAAGCAAACAGATTGAATTTTTTTTTAATAATAATTATCTAACGAACTCAAAAATATTGAATGGGCGAGACGTTTTAAATAAAGTTACGATACAGCAGACAAACACGGTATTCAGCTTGATATTCTAAGAAAATTAATATTTTTCGTAATAATTGGGTTTTATATAAATTTAAAAATATTTAAATCCGAGCAACTAGACCAACGTAGAAAAGTGCTTTGGAAACGAAAGCAGTAAATATATATTTAAAGTACTACTTTTTATTTAATTTCTCAAACTGAACTGAAGGAATTTCAATAACATTTTCACTGAGAGATCTTGGAAACATTCCTGTTTTTCCTTTGGATCGTTTTTCCTTGCTCTGGTATTTCGCAAATGTTGAATTAGAGCAAATATGATGAACTTGAAAAACTTACACTGAACGCAAATTCAGCCAAATATTTCATTTCATTATTTATTCTCTAATCTGCTTTATTTCTAATGATATATAGTAATATATCCTTTATACATTGATAAGACATCAAATAAAAAATAAATATAGCATCTATATATTAACACGTGAAGAAAAAAAAACTCTGTACCCCTTTTTAAGCACATTGTGCGCACGGAGGAGTGTGAGATTTGGCATAGTTAAATTTCATATGGAGAAGGAGTGCAGAAAGATAAAATTTATGTATAAATAATACAAATACATTATATTAAATAAAATAAAACATTCATCGTTTACGTTCAAGCACTCATTGCGCGCACGGAGGAGTGTGAGATTTGGCATAGTTAAATTTCATATGGAGAAGGAATGCAGGAAGATAAAATTTATGTATAATATGTGTTACAAATACATTAAATTAAATAAAATAAAACATTCATTGTTTACGTTCATACACTGTAAAAAATTAGTGGAGTAAATGCGTAGTGAATTTGGAGTGAATGCGGACTGGATGATTTGTAATTGATTTGATCCCCCCGCAGTGAAATCCACTTCAAGAGGGAGTTTATTTAGATTATTTATAAAAAAAACTCTCCGGAGTGAAATACAAAATGCGGATGATTTAAATTTGTCAATGTCAAACACATATTAGTCTGTGGTCAAACAGTCGCACAGAGTAGAGATTGTCTCTAAGGAATTTATATATAGTATGTATTACTAATACATTAAATAAAACATTCATTGTTTACGTTCATACTGAATGTCAAACACATAAAAGTCTGTGGTCAACAGTCGGACAACATTTATTTTTTAACCGCCCGGGTTTTTTTTTTGTTTCAATAAAAAATATGTATAAAAAAATACGAAGCACGTATTCTTTATTTCATTTTTCATTTTTTGTATTAATTTTTTATTAAATTTTATATAATTTGAAAAAGATAGGCAAATTAACTGTATATCCTTGGAGAAACCTGGCCAGTATAGCAATAAAAAAAACCCCAAGGAAATATCAAAAAATGCGCTATTGTTTTCTAAATTTGACTTAGCCAAGCTATGCCTCATTTTTCCTATCGTTCGTATTTTTCAAATAATTCGAAAATTAATGCATAATGACGTATTTGTACACGCTCGCAGCTGACGTAATAGAACAAAATTCAAAAAATTTATATACAATGATTATAGAGGTATACTCTTTGACAAAAGAACCTCAATAGCGTTCAAGCTTAAAAATTTAATGAATTACGGTCGAATTTCAACCGCTGCGCCACCTCTAGTATAAATTAATTAACTGTGATGAAATATTTTCACCAGAGAAGTTCAATAAGTATTACTGTTTTTCGCTTTAAAAGGCTTTAAAGTCGATCAGTTCTCAACCCCATCCTCTCAATGTCCGAAGATATAAAGAAGGATACATAGATGATTCGATATATATTTATGCAATTTACTTCACAATTAACTAATATACCCGGTGTTGCTCGAGATAAAATATAACCAAGTCTAAATATTGGTAACACTTTATGCTTAATTAAACAGTTTTCCGCAGCGACGTTTTTCGTTGATTTTCGTTCATCCTCTTCTGTGTCGTTTGACCCCTCGGCCTGCAGCTAAACACTTCTCTTCTTTTTGTCTTCGTACTTTGTACCTAGGAATTTCATTTGTTCCTTCCCATCATTGTAGAGACATCAGAAGTTTCTTCATAGCATAGTTTTAATTCCCATGACACGAAGTACAATTTTCTTCTTTTAGGTGTTGGTGTGCCTGACCGGAAAAGTACCGCATAGTGTTCCTTCTTTTTCTCTTCAGGCCCTCTTCCTTCAGTAGGAAACGGATTCAGCAACCTTGATTACTTTACAAACTCATTAGGATCATTTAAAAATTTGTGAAAATTAAACAAAACACTAGCTGCATGACCCGGCTTTGCACGGGCAATCTTGAATAATGGGATATTCCCTGCGGAGAGAAGTGAGATCAAGTGAGGCCTTGGGATCCATATTTTTTCATATGCCCGGCTCCGTTTTTTTTCAACAAATATTGTCACTTACTTTCCCCAACAAATGTAAATATTCTTTCAAATCTAGTCTTTTTATTACTAATTTTCATATGCCCTCCTCCGGTTTATTTTTTATTGTCGATATATTTTTATTGTCGCTGTTGGTTATATTTTTATTGTCGCTAACGTAAACGTTCCGTTCCCTCCAAAGTGTAAAAAATCCTTTGAATCCTATATTGTTTAATTAAAATTTTTAAATCCAACCTTTTAATTACCTTATAGTTAATAACCCAGCATTTCTCGGAATCCACATTTTTTCATATGCCAGCCTCTGTTTTTTTCCCTTCAAATATTGTCACTAAGCTTCCCCAACAAACGTAAATCTGTTTTGAATCCTCTCTTGATGGATTAAAACTTTCAGTTCTAGCCTTTTTACTACCTTAAAGCACTTTGGTTTGAATGAAAACGCTAGAATTCTTATGCTTATAAATGAAAACAGATAAGCATGATATTTGTCTTGCAAAAGACAAATATTCATGTCTGTGCCATGTATGACAATCGGCTATTTATTTTTTCTTCTGTTTCTTCGGATTTTCTATCCTGGCCACGTTGTGCCATTACTGACAATCGGCTATTATTTTGTTCTGTTTCTTCCGCTCTTCTGTCCAGACTACTTTGTGCCATGGTTTCTTTCTTCGTGAGTTTCAGCAACTCTCCTTTCACGTTTTCTAATTGCCTGCTGTCTACGGGAAGCATCCTGTGTAAATCCTCTTTTTCTTTTAGGCATCGGAAAAAGCGAGATTTGAACAAAGCAAAAATAGTAGCTTCCAAATATCAGCTTAAAATAGAAGCTACCAGAAATATTTAAACTTGATCAAATCAATGAATAATGATTAAAATCACTAACATAACTAATCTATATCTTTCGGCACATAACTTTACAGAAACAAAACACGCCTGTAAATTCGTTAAAATGATTCTGTTTGACGTTATATCACGGTATGAAAAAAGAATTTATGCACTTCAAACAATGCATATTTTATTTCTGTCAGCGTCACTTTTTTATTGTCGTTGTAACAATGTTCTTTAAAGTAAACAACTTCAACAATAAAATAAATTTTGAATTGCGCTGTAACAATGAAAAGTATTGTTATAAAGTATCCCAAACAATGAAAAGCATTGTTGTCAGTTAGTTTTTAATTAATATCTTTTTCACTAATTAAAATTTCGAAATTTAAATGGCCGAAATGGCTTCCCTGGATTATTCCCCATCTTTTGGTACCTTCCGCGCGCTTCTCCGTTCGGCGGTTCGTGAGAAGATAGAGGGACATACATACATACATACATACATACGTTTGTTTACCTTCGAATTTTAATAGAGTAGATCGTATAGGCAGAGTAATTAAATTAACGTCTTTAGATTGATATGCATGCATATTAAAAGGATTACATGCTACGATATAAAAGCGGAAATAAAATTTCCGCCTTGCAGTCAATGTTCAATATTTTTTTAAATCGTAACTTTAACAGTGGCAAAAACACTTGAATGAAGGATTTGATGAATTATACTCTCATTTTTATATCATATTGTCTGGAGATAACATTTTCAATGTTATCTCTTCTTATGAGATAAATTTGAATTAAGACAATCCTTTAAACAAATATAATCTTATTTTACTTTCAGACATATTTAGATATGAACAAAACCTTTGATCCTTTTTAGTACAGATATTGAGCGGTCAAGAGAATGGCCTTCCGCTATCTATTCTGCTTTCAGCTAGTAATATCTTTTAAAGAGTATCAATATTAGTTTCTGGCCATTGGATCATGGCTGTCCGAAAGGAATTATTATCTTTTCCAAAAGAGTTCACTAATGAAAAAAGGTTAAAAGCTGCAGAGCAAGACAACTCTTTCTCTTATCTACACATTTTCAATAGCAACCTGACAGTGACATAGTGCAAGGAGGTTTAATGCATGCCGACCACTCAACCAGTGATCCAGTCCTTTCAACTCGCCAAGGAGTGCAGCACCAGTGTTTGCAGACGCTAAACCACCTGTAGGAGCCACACTTCGGCGAAAGATCAGAGGTTAATAGCGTATAAAATATAGCTGGGTTGTAAAGCTCGTGGCGTGTTCAACGCCTCCCCACAAGTTAATTGCTTTTTCTGCCATCGCGGAGAAGAAAAGAAAAGCCAGGAGATGCGTTTTGTAATTACAATGAAAACTGTTACGGGTTTTCGAAAATGGGTTTCATTCTGTGCTTCCCTTTTTGTGAATCCACCGACGTGGAGGATAATAAAATGTTTCCGTGATTAATTAACCAGACGCCCACCAGATGCTTCGGGGAGATAAAATGTCCCAGACCAAGGATCGAATTTCCGGGGATTTTTGATTGAAATTGTATCGAGATTTGTATTTTTTAATTACGGAGTAACAGACTGGAAGCGATTCCGGCGGAGATCTGATTGAGGATTGTTGTCCAAAGATAATAATACTATTATAAACTGATAATTAGACCTTGCGGCATTTCCATTCTGTAAATTTAGACTTTCTCACGCTACTTTTGCGTTAAAATAAAGCATTACCATGCTTCATAGTCTAATACCTGGGAAAATATCTGAACCCA
>BGPR01000835.1:26658-64809 GCA_013235015.1 Araneus ventricosus | reverse complement strand
TTGTTGTCCAAAGATAATAATACTTTTATAAACTGATAATTAGACCTTGCGGCATTTCCATTCTGTAAATTTAGACTTTCTCACGCTACTTTTGCGTTAAAATAAAACATTACCATGCTTCATAGTCTAATACCTGGGAAAATGTCTGAACCCATACCAAGGAAAGGTATTACAAAACTTATTTTCGAATTTGGTAAAAATTTGTTTACCACATATCCTTCGATGGACCAGGATTATCCATCTTTTAAAACAGCTTCCCAAAGTCTAAAGCAGTTTAAGGTTTTCATCTCAGTGCATTCTGGAAACGTAAATCGCTTCAAAAGTTTTGTAATCCAGATTTTTTAAGCATTTCAAGGATGATGTTTGATAAGTTGAGGGATGAGTTTTGTAATATGTTTTCTTCCCGATTAGAATTCTCGGAGAATTTTGATTGAAATTGTATCGAGATTTGTATTTTTTAATTACTGAGTAACAGACTGGAAGCGATTCTGATTGAGGATTGTTGTCCAAAGATAAAAGAAAGAAAGTTGTCCAACTCTTTGATGAATCCGAGTTTGATGTGCAAAAGCAAGAACGTTGTACAGTGAATCTTCCAAACTTTATTTTATATATTAATTTTATTTATTATATAACAAAAACAAACAGTTTGTGAAAGCAATGGATAAGACAGGTGATGGATTTAACTTTTTGAAAACTAAAGTTCCTCGTCTTAGTGAGGCTAAAATCTAGGAAGGAATTTTCGCGGGCCTCCAGATTAGATAACTTTTTAAATATTCAACGTTTATGAAACACCTGAATCGCAAAGAAATACGAGAATGGCTTGAATTCAAAAATGCGAGAATGTTGGCAGAATACTGCTGGTCATTGGTACAAAAAACTTCTACTTCATGGTACAAGAGGAAAGCAAGCACCAGATGAAGGTACTATATTATAAATTACATTTATATATATTTTTACATATATTTTTATATTAAATTATCTATTATCATTATTATTTATTATATTTTTATTTTTAAATTTAAGTGATAAAATAAACCTTTCCCCCCTCCAAATCAAATTCATAGCCATAAAATTACAGAACAGTGATAAAAATAAAGACCGGCAACGTTGCACAGTGAATCTTCCAAACTTTCTTGTCAGGGCTTCGGCACCTCTCCCCCTTACCAGCTTTTAGCCAAAATTGTTACTATATATTTTTATTATTTGGGGTGTTTGTGTGAGGAAAAGGGGTGGGGATGGGGGTGGAAGATGGAATATGTAGAAAATAAGTGAAAAAATTGCGAAAACAAAACAGAAAAACCGGTCATTTTTTTTTAAATTTAAGGGGACGAATCCCTCCTAAATCTCCCCCCTTGCTACAAATGTTCATATTTTAGAACTTTTCACCTCTATAGCCCCTCAGAAGACATTTAACGGTTAAAATAATCGTTTCCCCCCCTCCAAATCAAATTTATTGCCATATAATTACCAAACAGTGTTACAAATAGGGTGTGGGGCTTCCCGAGAAAATGGTGGGTGATGGGGCAAAATGGGGATCATATTCGGATTAAGGGGGTCATTTTACATAAGAATTTGCAGAAATGGTGTCGGGGCCGATTTTCATGCAGAGCAGTGTTATTATTATAAAATAATAATAATATAAACATTAATTTATTATATTAGTGTTAGTAATTGTTTTCATTTATTATAATTGTAAGAAATAAAATAAAAAAATCTATAATTTAAGATGGCATTATAAATGTGTTAGGGCCCCTTTTGACTCACACAATTTTCAGATCCAGTCCGCCACTGCTTGGAACACCCCCAAGGCACATTCACATACACACCATCACAATGGCTTTTCAGATTGAAATGGAGATCACTTCCAATACACCATATGACCAAAAGCCAAATAGGGATTGTAATCACAAATTACCAACTGTCTCACAATTACATAAAATCATTTAGGGCCCTATCTCCCTTATTGTCAAATTTCCCTCGTTTCCAAAAGATTTCACCTGTCTGACAGCGATTATTGCTGTTGTGGCGGAATTGGCACGGCACTTCACTATGCCACGGAGTGTATCTATACAGTGTCTTGGCATATGAGGAAGCCAGCGCCAAACTTCGAACAAGAATAGCTAAAAATTGTCGCCAATAACCTCGTCTCCAGGCAGAAAATTGGTGGGATTATCAAATTCATTAGCGAAAACAGAGATCTTTTCCGGCCTCCCTAGCCTTGAACATCCCAGCGAGCTGAACTAAGTAGCTCAATCACCGGACATTCCACCTTCAAATAAAAGAAAGGTTTTTCAACATCTAAAGAAAAGAAGACTATTACGAACTAATAGTGTAAAAGCGAAAATGCCTGTGCTGTACATAGTGTATATATTTCCTTCTTTTTGTTTATTTTGTTTTTCTTTTTCTTAAATAAAATTCCCGTGTCTTGCCCATCAAACCGTTCGGTGACCGGTCTGGTCACGGGTACGGGGGTAAGGGACGGCGTTCTGTTCTGCAGTTGCTTGTTGAGAAAACTTTACAATTTTTTCTTCTTGTAATTGGATTAATATTAATCTAGACATTTTAAATTGCTGATACTAAATAATAGCACAGTTTTGAAGTTGATTATTTATGAGTTTTTTGAATGAAAAAGTTTTGAATGTTATTTAACTAGGAAAATGCTTAATGAGACTATGGGATACAAGTCATTATTCATTTCTTGTGTCCGAGTGATATTTCCGGAATGCAGATGCCGAGTCGATGAACTAAACTAACATCCGTTACGACGTCAGTCAACGTCTAGTGGGCAAAAAACCTTCTCCTAAATCAGTTATTAGTTCCGAGATCAACCCGTAGAATCGTTAAGGTGTGGCGAAATCGAAAGTGAGTTCCTTCATTAAAGGTCCAGACTTTATTATTCGTTCGCTGTCAATAAAGTATTTGAAAGGATAAATGATTCGGTTTCATCCAACGAAAGTTCATCATTAGCAGAGGTAATATTCTGCCCCTAATGAAGAATTATTTCTTTTGAGGAAAAAAATCCAATCAAAGAATTTATCAAAGGAGGGAGCGATTTAGTGCTAATGTTAGATTTTTTTTTCTCCGTTACTGCACCCTCAGATTGATTTAGAAAATTGAAATCACCCTGAGATTGTTTTACTTGTCAGGTAATTTATCACTTCAATCCAATTAAACATTATCCGAAGGCATCTCGATTGGTTTTATTTAGTTATATTAACGTCCCCTTTTAAAGCAACGGGAGGGATATTTTTAGACGGAGCTCGTCATATCGAACCGCGGTTAGATGACGAGGACGACGCTTGAAATGGCACTCTCCCTCTCCAAACCACACCAGCGGGAGGACATTTGACCCACTACGTTCGATTTAACGTATACATATACGGTGGAAATGTTTCTCGAACCTGGAATCATCAGTCCCCGAAGCCGGGACCTTACCACTGTGCCACCGCGACTCCAAGACATTTTGAATCCCGCTTTTCTCCCACTTTTTCATTCCATTTTTTAATCAGCGAGAATGTTCTTCCCTTGGCTTTCTAGTATGCTAACACAATATGGAACGTTATGTTCATTTCTCCTTATAAAGAATCTATATTCCCGGACACCAGCGAGCCAGGATGACGCAACAGGCACGTAGAGTATACTGACACAATACGGAGCCCAACCTCCTTAGTAGTATAGTGTACCGTGCTGCGCTATCTTATTATGTAATGTATATAAGTCAGTATCTACCGCCGGCCAATGGAATTCATTTTGTCTAGTGGTTAAGATACGCGACTCCGGGCTCAAAGGCATTAGGTTCAAAAGCAAGTGCCTTCCAAAGTAGTATCACGATGAAAAGCGAGTATACATTTTGGAAGTTTTCCTTTCAACTGATTGGGTGCAAAATTTGGTGCTAATTGCACTTTAGGAGCAAGACTGCATACCGAATTTCACGAATCTACGACTTTGCGTTTTTGATTTATCATGTTGACAGCAGAGTCGGACGGACAGATAGACAGAATTTCCTTAGGCAGATTTTGTCCAAAATTTGACAGAAATCTTCAATTTGGTGGCAGGATCCTATACCAAATTTTTATCCGTCCAGCTCATTGTCCTTTAGGTTATCCTGTTCCATGACCGACCAACAGACAGACAGACATAATTAAAAAAATGATTCTTCTCGTACTGAAGAGCGGTGAAACCTGAAGATTCTTCAACAATTTCTCTTAAATGCTTTTTCTTTTTCGCAGTTTGTTCACAAGAAAGCCAAATAAAAGTGCCAGTAGTAAAATCAGTAACGACACTTAAATCATCAATCAGTGACGAAAATCACCACTACAATCAAACTTGAACGACAGCAAGTAAGTAGATATGAGGAAACAAATTTTACTTTGATTAATAATTAACTGATAATTAAGTTATGCAAATATCAAAAGAGTGTATTGCCATCGAAAAAACGCAAAGGCACAATATTTTAAAACTCTAGCACATGAGAAAATTAATGAAAATTTGATTACAAATTCCATCCTTAAAAATATGAAAGAAGTGAAGTTAAATATAAGTGTTTAAAAATATTGGTTTGAGATGCATTTATTTACTTATTTGATGTTCATTGTTGGGGATGTAAATGCATCATCCTGAGTCCATCAAAAATGCATATTGTAATATTCGTAACGAATAAAAATATATATTTGTAGAATTATTAAAATATTTAAAGAGAAGAAATTAATCAGATAAAAAAATTGTTTGGTCATAAAAGAAATTAATTTTAAAATATCGTTTGGTCATAAATGAAATTAATTTTAAAATATCGTTTGGTCATAAAAGAAATTAATTTTAAAATATCGTTTGGTCATAAAAGAAATTAATTTTAAAATATCGTTTGGGCATATTGTGAGAGAAGCGGTGATTTTTTATATTGTTCCCGGAAGAAGATTAAAAATTTTCAATTGCCCTCTTCCCTTTATTTGTTTTTATAAAATCTTTAAAAAAATTAATTCTCTGTGAAAAATGTACAATTTTCCCTCCCTTCATCTCTCATTCCCTGCCTACAACAATGGACCACCTCATCCGCGCTTTTGCTAAAATGTTGCATACACACATAATAGTTAGTTATTTTCCGTGGAAAAAGTTGCCATTTTTTGCCAAATGGCGGTAATTGACGGCGTAATAAAGACTTCGGCTCCCTCAAATGGAGAAGTTAATCGCCCGCTTTAGCATAGGCCGCTATTCGAGAGGAGTCACGACCGTTTGAAGAACGGTCTCGAATCACGCCAAGCCGGTCTTTTGTTGCAGGATTTTGACGAATTTCGCTTTTATCGAACGAGATTTTTCTTTTTTTCCTCAACTATATTTTTCTTACCAGGTTTCTGGGAAGAATAGCTCAACTGTAGCGTCGCGGATAAAATATGAGACGATGTAGCTAAGATTGTTTTGTTTCTTATTATTAAGTTCTTATCACGGGTGGATTATTACTACAATTTTACACACAGAAACTAAAATGATTTATACCTGAAGGACAAAAATGTGGAGGGCAATTTTCCTTTGAGATGCATTTATTTACTTTGAGATTAGATGCATTGTTGGGGATGTAAATGCATACATTCTGAGTCACATCAAAATGCATATTGTAATATTCGTAACGAATAAAAATATATATTTGTAGAATTATTAAAATATTTAAAGAAAAGTAATGATTAGATAAAAAAATCATTTGATCATAAAAGAAATTAATTTTAAAATAATCGTTTGGTAATAAAAGAAATTAATTTTAAAATATCGTTTGGTCATAAAAAGAAATTAATTTTAAAATATCGTTTTGGTCATAAAAGAAATTAATTTTAAAACATCGTTTGGCTAAATAATTAAAAAAATATCGCTTGGATAATTTTTTTCTAAAGATTATAAAAAAATGATATGGCAACGATGTATTTGTCTTTTGCTAACGTTGCCCAGCAACGGAAAATAATATTGATGAATTGGAACATGGAATTGCTGTCAGAAGTCAGTGATTATAACGTTTGTGATGTAAGCGTATGTATGTGTTTGTTTTACATGTTTGTGCTGTGGGAGAGGTCCAATATATATTATTTTGATAAAGAAGGCTACGATTCTTCATATTATGCTGAAATACATCACAATATACATAGATGAAATCTGCAATAAATGATGTTATCTGTAAGGTTTTCGAACATGAAATGAATTATTGTAAAATGTACTATGGTGTTTTCTAAAGAGATGTCAATATTCTTATGACTGTAACAGACTGTAAAGTATGGCATCACATGTTACAGTCATAAAGTACCCATGACGGCCACCACTTAGAGAACTGTATTAACCGTACACATGTAGGGATATTTTGTTAAGCGATATAGGGTTATTGTAGAACTTATAATACGTATTACAATAAACATATGATTACGATCATCACTAATACATAATGCTAAGTTTTTTCATTAAAATGTGCATACATTTTTGACGGACTCTGTATAGTTAAAATAAAAGTAAGACTTCCGTGGATTCTCATAGAATCTGAAAATTTTATAATTTATTTCTCAAAACTTCTACATATTTGCATATGTGAAAACAGACTGCTTTGTGCCTATACAATAAAAACTTTCTAATGAAAAAAAAAATTCAGTAGAACAGGAAATGAATCGGAAAGCAGTTCGTTCAAATTAGTTCTGAATCAAACTTATATATTGAAATATTTTAACCATCTTGATAAATTATAAAAATCTAAATAAATATCGTCTACCCGCAAGCATTTAAAAGATATATAATGCTGGATATACATTAAGTAACAACTCTGACAGTACACCCATAATATCTGGTTTTTCGAGACACACCGCAATAGATCACAAAAAACTTTTCGCCACAAGGCAGCTTTTATGCAAAACGATCTATATTCCTCATGGCAGATCCATGATGATTTATGGGCCTTGTTGTCCATAAAGCCACTAAATGACCACTGGTCTACCGCACCTCTTTCCTGAAAGATCCATAATGCATGGGATGCTTTAGGTGTTTACTCATTAAGTTTTACTTATTGCATACTATTAGGCATTTGTGCCACTATTTATTATCAAACCTATTCATTCAAGAAACCGGTAATTAAAACTCTAGTAAAAAATCAGACGATCAAAAATAATAAAAATTAATTGACCTTCTGGCCTCGAGTCGTTATATACTAGAGAATTCCGTGATATTTTTCTTGATTTTGTGTAACATTATGCGTTATAATACGTTCCTATGTCAAGTTGGGGTTTCAATGGATTTGATTTATGTTATAAGTTCAAGGTCAGTTTAACGCTCGCTTTAAAGTGCCTGTCGAATTATTTAAAATTATTATTTATAAGTTCCGTCTCGATAACCTGTAATAAATAATTTTGTACATTATACTTCTTTCAAATGCGCAGGAGTTAATTTTTTGTGTGGTCGAAATAAAGATTGACTCGATCGATTAAATAAGAAAAGAATAAATGAGAAAAGATCAAAGGTATCGACTCTATGTTGTTTACCAGTTTGGGCACTTTCCATTTCGATCGGAAGGTAAAAATAAATTCATCTTTATTAAGGAACTAGAAAGTCAGAAAATAATATTTTATCAGAAACTGAGGTGAAAACAAATTAGTAAAACGAGAAGCGTTGATAAATTTACTCTAAGTAAATTGAATTTTTTTTTATGGTTTCTTATTCCACTTGTTCTAGTCCTGATTAGACCAAGTCCAAGAGTCCGTCGCCCACAGAAAACAGAATGATTCATGGTAAAGGAGGAGAGTGAGCTTCTGTTGGCAGACCTTGACGCCCAGGCAAGAAGTCTGCCTTGTGCATGCCTTTATGCTTTAGCTGGGTATAATGGAATGGCCTTCACGCCTTGGGCAGACCCTGCCAGAGAGAAAACTCCAGACGTACATCGCACATTCACCCACGGCCACACCCCACCCACGATGAGGCAGTATATAGGACTTGGGGGGTGAATTTCTATATTATCACATTATAGTATATTTTTAATGTTTAAAGAATGTTTTGGAACTTTCTTCCGTACGATATTCATTGCGTCTTAATGTACAGACATATCGACATCGAATGACGAGTGCTTCCCAAACTTTTCACTCTCACACCATTGATGATTCTTTTTTATTTTCGAGTACCCCTACTGATATATCCCCCAGCAAAAAAGTTTTTATTAATAATGCCATACAAACGACTTTAATAAAGATGATAAAATTTGTAGGATTGATTTTTGATTTCACATTTTATTCCGTTTTTTAAAAATGGTTTTAGTTGAACGTCAGAACAAATGGAAACAGCATTGCAATAATTTCGCATTAACTTATGCTGAAAGCTAACAGTGACTCAGTTACAAGACATCAATCTTTTTCTTCCTTTTTCTTATTTCGTGAATAGGCTTTCGGACTTTTACAATTTCAGCTTTCATTTTTCATACGAAGTGGAGAAAACTAAATTCTAGAATTTACTTGTGTTTTATGTTTTCCGCCATTACCAAGATCACTTTCGCGTATCCCTAGGTTGTCTGCCGCGAACCCCCAGGGGTACGCGTACCACAGGTTGGAAACTTCTGGAATAGACAGACCGACATATAGTCAATCCAGTCAAACTGATTTGGTCCAACGTACGATGAATGTCTACTAGTCTATTTATAAAAACGCATGTTAAATTTCAATCATCGAGCTTGTTGATCTGTTGCATTATCGTTCTTCTCCTAAGTTCGGGAACGCACGGACAGGCCGGCAGACAGACAGAACGTCGCCCCATGTCCCCGTGCCTAATGCCATTACAGCACTCGTACCAGTTGATTGGACATGGGACTAGACAGACAGACGGACGGACGGACAGGCAGACAGACGGACGGACGGTCAGACAGACAAACAGGCGGTCAGACAGACAGACGGACGGACGGACGGACAGGCAGGCAGACAGACGGACGGACGGACGGTCAGACAGACAGACGGACAGACTCTCAGACAGACAGACGGACGGAGAGTCAGACGGACAGTCAGACAGACAGACTTTCCATTGACGGATTTCGTCCAAAGTTGAGAGAAATCTACAATTTTGGTGCTAAGATCTCATAACACATTTGATGTCTAGTTTGTTGCGTTCTTGAGTTATCATTTGCAGAGACAGACATATTCCTCGACATATATAAACCTCGAGGAAGAAATTTTTTTAATTATTGACAATAATTTCTCCTTCTACATTTGGTATACGAAAAAATAAAAACCAGTAATCGTTATTCCGCGCAATCAAACTTTATGATTCGTATGAGAGTTGTTTTAATTCATAGATATCTCCTTGAGAGTTCCTAGTCATTTAAACATATCTTATGCCATTTAGAAGTGATGCGATAGCCATAATTTCTGGCATAATGTTAACGTGAAATATCACTAAATATAAAATGGTTTGAAAAGTTTGTCTATTTTAAAAAGATACGCTTTTTATATTTCAAAGGTTCTTTGTAATCAAACTAGCTTTTGCACTAATTTCTATAAGTTTAGATTTGGTTTGGGGTATTATGGCGTAAAAGCCAATATATAGGCTATACTGCTCCAAACAAGTTTTTACTTTTCTCAATAGAAAATCAGAAAAACAGTTTGAAAATAAAATGGTTCAAAGTGATCAGTGGTAAAGCGGTAATAACATACAAAAGGCCATAATTAAAGCACATAAGTTAATTTTAAGAGGGTATAATGTCCTATGAATTTTAAAAAGGAAGAAAGGTTAACATATAGGTCTTTTCCATGTAACATTGACACTGCCCCTGCTGTTGTTTAGACGTTAAACAATCGTTGGGCATTAAAATGCGGGCATTCAATAAGAATGTGGACAACTTTTGCACCACAATTGGAAAAGTGGACAGCTTTTGCACCACAATTACAAATGTGGAAAACTTTTGCACCACAATTACAAATGTGGAAAACTCTTGCACCACAATTACAAATGTGGACACATAGGAATTTGTTCTCCAAGCAGTCGCGGATTTACGCACAGATGTAAGAGGCTCTCGCCTCCTGCCTCGAGAATTTAGAGGGCCTCGAAACCTATTCGATGTACATCGTAGTGCTAAGCCAACAGCGAATTTGTGACATTAAGTAGGGGAGAGGCCTCAAAGCAATTTTACGCCTGTACCCTGATATTGACAAAATCCGCCACAGTTTCTAAGAAAGAGATATTATGTGTAAATTTATTTGAAAAAATGTAAATTTATGAGTAAAAGTTCGTCATTCAGGTTCTCATTCATTCCTTCCATTTTGAATATTTTTCTTTTACTTTCTAAATTATATTTTATGTGTTTTAAATAGTAATCGTTGTAAATTCTTGTTGATGCAATCACTTGAGGTTGCTGCGTTGAGCGCACTAAAAGATTGTTATCGTTTTTGTTTAAATCTTTTGTTTCTTATTTATACTTTTTTCTTTTTTAACTTTTTGTTTAGTATTCCTATTATTTGTATCTGTATTATATTAGAAATAGCTGCATATGCGCCATTCTATATAATACAAAGAGTATTAATTAATTTAATTAATTTATAACTAATATCTTTATTAAATTTTGTTAATTATAACTGTTAAATTTATGTGACCTATTCCAAGACGGCTTAAAACGGTGTCATGTTTCCTGTTATTTAAGGAAGGCTGGTCTTTTACGGTAGATTTAGTAGCGAGTTTGCTTTGAGTTCCAAAATTCCATCGAGTTTGTGAGTTGATGTAAAGACTGAACTTTATTCGTTTATTTTCAAATTACATGTGTCTTAAATGAGTGCCTGGTTTGACTGCTTTGTCAGCTTGCTCGTTTCAATTTATTCCCACATGAGATGGGGAATAAACAAACAGAATAATGCAGTGAAATCTCGAGAAAAATTTGTATTAAAATCGTAAGACGCAATAATTTCTATGAGTTGTAATTGCAAAGTTCGCAGAAGATAACCCAAATACTATCTTACAAACTGACAACTGAGAAATTTTGGGTCGCCAAATTACCACTTACAAATACTCCATTACCAAAGACACAATACAACCTGTTGCGCAAACTTGACGTTATCTGTTTCCAGAGTCCCACAATACTGAAAGAAGCCTGGTACATCCATTCCTTTCCCTCACTGTCACATTCACACAGATTCCAACGAGGCATTTACTCCCCTCTTTTGGCCAATCAAGGCTCCAGGTGGGGTGTGGGACAACTTGGAATGGGAATCCTCGGAACTCCTTCAAAGGGATGAGAAGATCTCAATCATAATCCATCATGGATCGGACAGCTACGGGGTAGACCTTCTAATAGTCGTTCGATCCTGGAACAATGGAAGCTTTTGTTTCGGGGCGCAGAGTCCGTTTAAGATGGAAAGGTGTTGCTGCCTTTTTTTATCTTCCTTTTCGAAAGGGAGGCAAAATGAGGTTTCTTCGGGCGATCATCAGAATCGGGTCTTAAATTGTGAAAAGACTTTTATTTCGTGCCCGACAGGACCGCACGCATGACGCCTGTTGAGCGGAAGATGGATCTGGTGCTTTCAGCTCCACAAAAAGCACCGCGCAGAGATATTTAGAAGAACTTAGAATCGAAATTGGAGCTCAATTTTAGCGTGGTATCAAGAGAAAAATTCAATTGAATCTTGAAAAGAGAGTACAATTTCGCAATCATGAGTGTTCCCACATACTATCTCAGGAATTCATCAGAGGCTAATTGGTCATCAAGAGAAATGAAAGGCTTCTTTTTCACCCTCCGTTTCTAGCAATCATTTTCATCCTCAAATGGGCGCACAATGTATCTTGCGGATATAAAACCATTTCTATGGTTTGCTCATCTAGTTTTGATCATTTTCCCTTTATAACATTTTTAGACGATTTTTTTTTTCTTTTAAGGAAAAATTTGTCTGCTTTGAAAAATTTGTTTGAATTACAGATATGAAATGAATGAATGGTTTATGAAAGTATAAGTTATCATTTCCAACATAAAAGTTTTGTTCATATGCAAAATGGGGCTTTTAAATAAGCGATGGATGAGGCTCCGTTTTTTTCTGTTTGCGAAAAGGATTATTATAATTATTATTATCAAAGACGCTCTGAAAGCCATGGTTTGCCGATATCGAAAGTCATGATAGATAATACTGTTAATAAGAAAGGAAAAAAGCGCCAATGTCTGATTTGAAGTGCATCAATTGTTTCAAATACGTATCCAATGAAAAACGCAGTTCATCGAATATTGCAAAGGTTTGTTGAAAATTAACGTTTTTTAAAAATAACGTTTGTTAAAATTAATGTTTGTTAAACTTAACGTTTGTTAAAATTAACGTTTGTTAAACTTAACGTTTGTTAAACTTAACGTTTGTTAAACTTAACGTTTGTTAAAATTAACGTCTGTTAAAATTAACGTCTGTTAAAATTACGTTTGTTAAAATTAACGTTTTTAAAAATCAACATTTGTTAAACTTAACGTTTGTTAAAATTAACGTTTGTTGAAAATTAACGTTTGTGAAAATTAACATTTGTTAAACTTAACGTTTGTTAAACTTAACGTTTGTTAAACTTAACGATTGTTAAAATTAACGTTTGTTAAACTTAACGTTTGTTAAAATTAACGTTTGTTAAACTTAACGTTTGTTAAAATTAAAATACAACGATCATCGTCTTTCTCCACGTCACATCGCTGAACGCAGAACAAGTTGCAGAATTCTTTATGAAAAGCATTTATGAAGATAAAAATGGAAAAATGTTCCAAAAATAGATGACTCGTGTCTATGCAAGATTACTACTGTAAGTACTGCAAGATTAAAAGATGGATTGAGTATCATCTAAGAGGAGAAAAAAATCCTAAAACATGGTTCAATAATTCTAAAGCAAGTTTATTTTGAAGTGATATATGATTGTTGAAAGTTTTTCATATCACAGCAAAATTCAAGTAGAGAGAGTGGAAAAAATGTTAGAATCAATTCCACATTCTACCAGGAACATATTTTATTCGCAATCTTCAAATTTGAAATACCATCTCTTAACTCACAATGCCATAAATCATTAGAATTGACTGGAAGAATAAGAGATGGATTGAGTATCATCTAAGAGGAGAAAAAAATCATAAAACATGGTTCAATAAATCTAAAGCAAGTTTATTTTGAAGTGATTTGTGATTGTTGATAGTTTTTCAGATCACAGAAAAATTAAAGTAAAGAGAGTGGAAAAATGTTAGAATCAATTCCACATTCTACCAGGAACATATTTTATTCCCAATCTTCAAATATGAAATACCATCTCTTAACTCACAATTCCATAAATTATTAGAACTGCATCAAGACAAAGCAAGCAGCCGCACATCACAATCCATTGTTAATTTCCTGGAAAAAATAGAAAAAGAAATGGGTACTAACACCCCATTCACTGATATTCCTGTTAAGGCTCCTGATGGATTTTTGCGCTTTTGGACTTTTAAAATGAGCATTATCCAAACGTCGACATACAACCCCTTGTGGAATGGAAAGCTGTTCAAGAGAAATAGAACAAAATACCTCTCCCGATAATACAGCAGGCATTATTGTCATGGAAGGAACAGCCTCTGTATAATAACATTGGGGGGAACAAAACAAATTTTTTTTTCATTTACCAAGGAAATTTTAACGGTTTTAGGTAGCTTCAGGCTGCTAATTTCAAAGCTAATTTTATTTTTGCCAAATTTTCTCTAGTTTTTGAGATATTGCATATTGTAACCTTTCAATGATGTCTGCAGTAGGGTGGGAAAAAAGATAAAAAAAATTATTTTCTTGTCACTATACAGCGGAAAAATTTACAAAATGGCGATAAATAAAATGAGGAAAAAAATTAATTGAATTGATTGATATCTACCGCCTCGAATTAAAAAAAGGCTAAATTAGGCTGTCTTTTATTAATTTTTTAAAATTTTCAAAATTTCTCTTAATCTCTTTATTATAGCATTAGCTGTTAAGTTCTCAACTTATTAAGAGTAATAAAATTTATTTCATCAAAATCGGTCCATAGCTTCCTGTCATAGATTCCTTTCAAAGTTTTCAAATATATGTGAAATTACTTCAGTATGCAATTTTTAGTTCCTAATCAGCATGATAATCATCAAGCATCATTTTGTCGATTGAATGCAGAAGGTCAATGCATATTGTTACAAAAATATTTCTGTGGGTGTATGGTGTAAACAGCCCAACACGCAGGATAATGGAGAGTGAAGGTTTATTCACAAATATGCAGGAAAACACGTAGCACAGGTACAGGAAACAATGGATCTTGCACAGATTACCAATGTGAACAGACAACAATTCACAGGTAATAGTAGTTCAGCACTTAAAGATTTAGCAACACAAACAGTCAGCAAATCGCTAATAACGATAATAACAGCACTTTCAATAGCGCTCAGCTCACCAGCTTTCTAGCTCGCACTGCAGACGGAACTCCAAAGTCGTTCCAGTCGATGAACACACTGCTCTCTGATCCAAACGCGGCCCTTAAATACTCTCCCCGACAGGTCGTGACGTCACATGGAATTTTCTCATACATTCAAACGTATTTTCTTTCCTAATAGAGATATCGAGAAAAGGTTGCATTTTCTGGAATCATTGATTTGTCGCCATGTCGCCAAATTTGTCGCCAAGTTACCAAAATGGTCGCCAAGTTCATCTCCAAGGTCAGGGGTCCAGGCCAGCCATCCCATAGTTACCCCTGTAAAACTCTCTTCCCAAACATAAGACTAGTCAGGCAGGAAAGCGATATTACATTTTTGCAACAATATGCACAGCAAAAGTCAAATAAAAAAGGCATCTACAAAATCACCTAGAAATTACATTTTAACTTAATAAATGAAAAATAAACACACTCCGAGGGTTGACACTTGATGATGTCGCCATGCCGGATGCTACTCTTATTTTGTTTCAGTCATTTTGTCGCTTAAGTTTAGTTAGTTTGTTGTATTCTTGTTGAATGCAAAGCAAAAGGTTATTTAGGTCTAAGAAATCTCAAATTTATATATTTTCTTTGTTTAGGGTGACACTTGCAAAATTAAGCTCCACAACCAGAATGTTATTTGTTAGTTCAGAACGTATGCCAAGAATGCAGAATGTGAGAAAAATTCACACACCTTTTGAAAACGAGTTCGACTATCAGGATATCAAAGTAATGGAACAAAGATATCAAGGTATGTGAGACACACATATAGTGGCAGATTACTGCTAGAGATTCCATCGCGAAACTTCCACTTCTTACGTAAGAGGAAATCATATAAACGCTTTCCCATTAAGTTACAGAACCAGCTTATTTAGTTTTCATTTTATTGGACTAAATGTAACATCATCATTTATTTTTACCATACTATTATAATTCACATATTTATTTGTTGAAATTCATTCTTTCATTTATTAATATTGTTTTAAATTCTATTCTATAACTTACATTTGACACAGGTTTTATTCTATTTCTGCATAGATTTATCTTGTTATTTATATATTGACTACTCTTTAGGATTAAGTTGCTTTATTGCATTGATTTAATTTTATTATTGATTTATATTTGAGACAGAGTTTCATTGCGATTTGAGTGGTGCGTACATATTAATATTGAAATATAATTTTCACTTTATCTCGAAAACTAGAACCAAGCAGACAGAAAGAATACCGGGTTCAGAATCAGAACCACGAAAGTACCCTAAAACCAATGGAATATCCTTGCCAAAAAATCAGTGTTGACCAGTTGTTCCTAATGACAAATGAGTAAATAAGTATTTTGTAAGAAATATTTAAATTGTAATGCGTTAAAAACATCTAACAGATGCAGATTTCCCGCGTATCTAATAGATATTGAGAGTAGAGGAGGGGGAAACGTGAATATGTTTTACAGACAAAAGTCGTCAAAAAATGTGCTGCGTTTTGTCGCTGTGGTTAAAAAGCAAAGGCGTGGAGGGGGGGAGGGAGTGAAAAATTTCAATGCTTAGTTTGATTTGTGGTAATTTTCGAATATGATTAAATATTTGCGTTAAAAATAAATTGAGGGAGTCACTCTTTGAATGAATTTTCAAGTAATAGATAAATCAGATTGAGAACAGAGACGCTGATAGTTGCAACACTCTATTAAGCATTTCTGAATTTCAAGAGCATTATGGGAAATAATTTAAAAAATGTCACGGGTAACTGTTTCTTTTCGTTTTCAGCCTTAGATCTAGAATATTTGGAATAGTTGAAACACATTTACGGTATGTTTTTTTTCTATAGGAGTTGAAAGATAATGCAATAATAATTACAACAACTTACACTTAGAGGGACGGAAAAAACCTTTCCTTGTTTCATTCAATTTATAAATCGTTTCTTTGTTTTTTTAATAGAGCTAGAATTTATCAGAACTCTGTTTACAAATTTAGCAAAGTATTTTCTTTCGTTGCTTCCATATTTCTTCTTGAAAAAATTCTCTCGAGGATCATTCATATAGTTAACTATTTACAGAGAAGATATCAATCCTATTATATTAGAAGTGCATAAATTTAACATGAAATGTGGCCTTTGCTATGATTTTATAATTTAAAATTGTTATATTTCTGGGCAAAAGAATTCGTTTGCGATATAAGTTGACTGTTTAAGGAAGACAGAATATTTGCACACATTTGACATAAAATCGTCGAGCTTTCTAATTCTACCCTCAAGAAGCTTAGTCTAGTTATATTAACGTTCCTTTTTGAAGCAACGCTAGGGATATTTTGTAACGGACCACGTGACATTGAGCCGCGGTCGCATGACGGTTCCTACGTTCGATTTAGCGTGCAGCTGGCTCAATACACGAGGGATCTTCAGTGGAATCGGGTTTCGAACCTGAAGCCCTCCTGCTTTGGGGGCGATACCTTACCACTAGGCCACCGCAGTCTCTTTATCTTCAAGAAAAATCATTTTTGTGATCAGCATCCTTAATTTTCAAGTTAAGTGTAATAATATCACATTAATAACTCATTGATATTTGCTATCTTACTTTTAAGATAAGAATTTTTGTGCTTTAGATCCTTAAATTTCAAGTTTTGCGTTACAATATCCTCATCAAGAGTTTAGTTCTCCAAATTTACCACTTTATCCCCATGGCTGACCCAGTGATCACGCTGTTCAAGAATGATATTTAAGTCAAAGAAATTGGTACAGGCCGGCTTTACCCCCAATCTGAGCGGTTTCCCGTATTTAACAACACAGTCATCTAAGTCTGTAATTATATTTCTTATAGCGTTAAAGAGGTCATCTTTCAGATACATGCACTTTAAAACTAAATCCTTAATTGGATCCCAAAATCCCAATGAAAGTCCAAAAATCAATACAGTTTCTTAAAATCAGAAGCAAAATTCCCAAATGCAGAAACTGGAAACAAAAGTCGGAAATCTAGTGGTGAAGGACACAAGGAAACTTCGGACTTTTTAAACAAAAAGTCCACTGGAAATCCCGTTGTTGGATACCGTCTAAATTTTGATAGAAATATGCAATTTTGGCATTAAGATCACATACCAAATTTCAATTGTGTAACTTGCTTTATATTTTATTCATTGTGTTCACACACTGACGGACAGATATGATTCCAAAAATGGTTTGCTCTAACTAGAAGTCGGTATGAAGCGTGGAGATTCATCAGAATCTGGAGGTCGTATTTTTTGACCACTACAATACTTCTCTTTGTATTCTTCGTCTACTAGAAAGTAAAGGAAAAAGAACAAAAGAATCGAACACAACTTTTATATGCTTGACCTCGACACACGTTGTTGTTATGAGATTGCTGATGCCACTCAAATTCCATGGGTGTGGCTAGAAAACGTTGATCACGAGAGTTCTAAACATATCAAAGATCGTGCAGTCTGTTTGAATACAACAACTCTATTTTAAACACAAAGATTTAAACTAATAGGATCGACCAGAAGGTGTTAATCAAAACATTAACCCAGCGTTTGAAATGGTCGCTTTTTTCTTTGTGGCGCCAATGAAGGAAATATAAGCACGAAAAGTGACCAGATTTTCTGAACTTCAATCCGAGACGTTAGCTAAGACCATAAAGGAAAAAATAATATATTCTACTATCACTTTTATTGTTTTCCGTCAGGCTTATTCATTTTACATTGGTCAAGGCAAAGTGACCATGTTCCAAGCTTAATAAGCATTAAGAATTCTTCAGAAACTAACGTTTTAAAACATTAAAGCAAGCTAATATTTAATATACGAACTATTTAGTAATAAATAAAATCCCGGATACTTTAGTTGAACACAAGACAAACAGCCAAAATTGGGACTGTCACGGATAATCAACAACTTGTGGTCGTACATAGCATGATTAATATCACACCGTGGTGGTCGGTAATTCATACGTTGTTGCCGTTTTACTGCACTATCTATATTATAAAAGGCCAAACATATCGGTAACGCTTCAGACCAGACAATTTGTCTACAAATTAGCATACACAAAGGGTACTATTTTTATTCTGTGAAGATTTAATATCAAATAGAAGATATGACAGGGTTTTTGTTAGCTGATTTTAGCAGTTTCTTTTCTTTTTCGCTTTTATGTTGATTCTTCGACGCGGAACTCCATTTATATCAAATAGAAGTTATACTAGAATTAATTTATTTTTCCACTTCTCGGAGATCTTTAATTTCGTTTCCGTTAAAATACTTAATTTTGCAATTGAATATTTATATATACTGCAAAACGAAAGTTAGTATCAATTGATTCATCATTTCTGTTTTCCATGATTTTTTATTTCTTAAGCACTTCTCCAATCTGCATGAGATTTTCTACTACAACTTTCGTTAATAAATCTGTGACAATCAAATCTGAGATATTGTTGGCAAGCTAAAAGCCCGTCTTAAACGGACACAAATCTTCTAAAATTCTTCCAATCTTTATCTTCCTGGAATTCTTCCAACTCTTACCACACACCGAACAAGAGCAGGTGGGCTGGAAGACACCCCCCCTTTCAGCCCCAATCTTCCCCTCTGTCAACTTGTTGACAGCGAACCCTGACCAAAGAACCACCAAAGAATATCACTCGATAAAAGAAATAAGTAAAAAAGCAACGGCATCACCTATGAAGGCATCACCTGCCGTACAATTACCGGCCAGTAAAAGGGTATCCCTCCCCGTCTTTTTAGAGTGTGTAACGGGGTCCTTAGGGCTCTGATGGTCGTCATTAGCCCGTAGCCACTTCCGTTGGCTACAGGCCTTCATTAAGATTCTGGGCATACCTTCCCCGCTTAGTATGTTGGCCACGGACGCAGGAAATTGGCTTTTGTTGGCCATCGATGATTTGAGAGCTTTTATTTACGTAATAATTCTGTAACAGCCGTTGATTGCGTGAATCCCGGGTTCTGAAATAGAACAGGCGGGACAAATTAAGAAAGAAAGTAAACTGACGGGTGCGTGGAAACTGTTCGGAAGAAAAAAATGCAGTTTAAGGACATTTAAAATAAGCAGATTAAAGGGTTAATTACATGTTTCTGGAAACGGTTTTTTATCAAAACATCCTGTTTGAACCGAAATTCAGATGGCTATCAGAGTCAATATATATCAATGGATGGATAGATTTATTTCCCTTTCACTTTTCTTTTTATATGTGAGGCGCAGATGGTTTCAACTTAAATTGTTTATCTATTTCTTCCTCGTTTTTGTCACAACTTTTCTTAAGTTTTTATTTTTTTATATCATCTAGAAATACAATGTAATCGTAGCGCACCTTGTACAAATGAGCCTTTTATCGTTACATTAAAGTAATGATTGTAAAATAAAATGTTGATTTAGTTTCTGTGACATTCAAAAATCTAAATACACAAAGAGTTACTTAAAATTTTGAAAAATTGAGCAGAATGTTTAAATTGCTAAATTTTTCAGATCCAAAGGATTTTTTTTATTTTCGCCATACGAATATCGTGTTATATGATGTGTATGCCATATTTTCTAATATCGATCCGAGGGACGGTTATTCCTGTTCCAGTGTCGTACGTTATTTAGAACATTTTAAAGCCATTTGCCCTCTACCTATTTTCCCGTAAATTTACAAACGAAAAGCGTTGCTCACAGGTGCGCAGTATTAAAAAAAGCATACCATTAATTTCTGAGATTTCCCAATACTCCAGTGCCTTGTACTAGTACATAGATATTTGAATTTAGTATCCAGATGTCCTAAAGCCATGATAAATCTTCAAAGCAGTGAAGCTGTTCTTCTAGTTGCATAAGTACACTGGGTCGAATCACAATCGAATGGAATCATACGATGCATGTCCCATTCATTAGATGAAAGAAGGCGTGAAATCAAAGAACTGACTGGTTAGCTTATTTTGCATCACGTTTAAAGCAATCACTGAGTTCACGAGTAATATACCCACATAATTTTAAATGCGGTCGAATAGAATATAGACGACACCTGATCAGGCATTTATTCTTCAAACTTCCGCACCACACCAAGAACAGGGCGCAGTTTGGCAAATATTATGGTATTTATACGGATATGAGAAACAACATACACATTGGCGAGTAATGATTCGTCTATTTTGATCTTGCTGATAAGTACGTAAAGTGGCTGACACACAAAGCACTTCCCAAATATGTTTTACCAGCTGAAAATGACTACTGATTTGGCAAAAGACAAGTGTCAATGGACTTTTCAGCTCTTATGCTTGAAATGACTGGATTTTAGTAAAGACAGACAATGCGGGACTTTTCAGCTCTATGCCTGAAACACCTTCGATTTTAAAGTAAAAGATAAGTATCAATAATGTGACTTCAGCCTTTTATCTCTGAAATGACCGATTTTCCAAGTGACAAGTATCAATGACTTTTCTAGCTCGTTATGCTCTGAAATGACATTTTATCAAATAAGTATCAATGCGACTTTCGCATCCTCTTATTATGCCCTGGAAATGACAGATTTATCATCGATAAGTATATCGCGACTTTTTCCAGCTTCTATGCCTGAAATGATTTTAATGTAAAGGCTAAGTGTCAATTTTGATTTTCAGCTCTTATGCCTGAAATGACTGACGCAAGTAAAGACAGAATAATGCGACTTTTCACTCTATGCGAAAATGACGATTTTACTAGTACTGATCAAATCCGACTTTTCATGCTTTATGTCCTGAAATGACCATTTATTCAAAGACAAGTAGTCACAGACTTTCACTTTGCCTGAAAATGACCGATTTTAGTAAAGATAATAGTATCAATGCGACTTTTCAGCTCGTATGCTCTGAAAATGACCGATTTAATAAAGACAAGTATCAGTGACTTACTCTTATGTTCTGAAAATGACTGATTTTATCAAAGACAAGTATCAAAGCGACTTTTCAGCTCTTATGCTCTGAAAATGACCGATTTTATCAAAGACAAGTATCAATGCGACTTTTCAGCTCTTATGCTTTGAAAAGTACCTGTTTAAAACAACAACTTTTCTACTTGCAAGTTATCTTCTTCAAGCGCAGATCATAACCCCAAATGGGAGAGCCTATTGTTTAGCAACAGATTCGGAAACCCTCCGGGTTTTGCGCATGCGCCGGGCGGAGTTATTTTCATCAAAATAGGGGGAAAGTGAAAAGTGGAAGGGCGATGTTTACATTTTACTGAGCGTGATCTAACAAAGAACTCCGGAAATGCGCTCATATGACTCATTAAATGACACCCCTTTCCGGTGTAAAATCTCCAAAAGTGGTAGTCTTGAAATCCGTTGATGAACAGTAGAAAGTTTGTGAAGCTCTAAATCTTCCACATAGCCTTCTTCTTTCTGATTTCAAGGGAAAATAATTACGAAAATCAACTACATTGAAAGATTTCATTAAATTTGTTAAATAACTATTTTAAATTAATGATTCTTTTAATCATGCTTAATAAATTGTTTATTTCCGTACTTATTTTTGAGCGATGGGGTTGTGGCAAAATATTTCTAATATAAACGGGGTCGCGAAATTTGTTTCTACTCTTAGAAAGTTGTCTCGAATTGAAAATAATGAACAAGTCTCGTGTTAGAATAGTTCTTTCTGAATACTAGAATTAAATCTCTCTAACGCTTCTGTATCGGATTACGAAATCACGATTTTGCTAATCGAAGTAATGGAAATTTTTTTTTCCTTCCTTTAATGCACACTCTGTTCTAAAGCATAAAAAGACTTTTTAATTAGAACTCAATGAATCGTTCATTTTGAATGCAAGCATGATGCATTTCTGTGGAAGGAAAAGAAGATATTAGTTGCTTTTATCATAAAAATCAAAGGCTTGTGAAAATACGTGTTTGTTCCTATAATGTTTTTAATTAAACTAGTTTTCATTATTAAATAGAAAAGTACAGTTCCGCAACCGATTTCGAGACTACCACTTTTGGACGATTTTAAGCCGGAAAGGGGAGTCAGGCAATGAGTCATATGAGCACATTTCCGGAGTTCTTTGTTAGATCACGCTCAGTAAAATGTAAACATCACCCTTCCATTCTTCACTTTCCCCCTATTTTGATGAAAATAACTCCGCCCGGCGCATGCGCAAAAGCGTGGAGGGTTTCCGAATCCGTTGCTAAACAATATTTAATCTTGTTTTTTTTCCATTCCTCTCACATTTTACACGTTTCCATTATCTTTTATGCATTTATTCATTTCAGAAAAGTACCAAAATCTCATCAAAGTCATCTCCACTTATAGCAAACCTTTTAACAATGAATACAATTCTTATGTCATTTATTACTCTTTGTTCAAGTTTTTCTCGCCGTACTACTAAGTTCCGTATCGAACAGGAATGGCGCTAGAATTTGCCCGACGGGGGGGGGGACACGATCTCCCCGACAGGGGGGACGAGTGTAATGAAATTGGTCTCAAATTTTCGTCAGATTATTATTTATCAACTACAGTTGAATACCCCGTACAAAAATTTTCCCCGACAGGATACAAAATTTTTTCCCGATTGGGGGGCACAGCATCCCCGACAGTGGGCCCTGCCTCCCCGGTCCCCCTTCTGGCGCCACCCCTGGTATCGAATGACAAGTGATAAGTTTGGATTTGTGTTTGTCAACACCATTTTCATTCAAACCGGTTTTGAAAATCGTACATAAAACAAAGAAATTCAATCTATGTTCGTACAGTTATTGTACATAGCGTGAAAAATACGTAATATGTACTCTATTGTAAGTACTGTAAACAAAAATAAAACCGAAAATTAAATTTTATTTTGAAATATCAAATTTATTTTTTGTGGTCGCTGCAAACGTTTATTAAAGAAAATAATTTTATTTTGAAATATCAAATTTATTTTTTGTGGTCGCTGCAAACGTTTATTAAAGAAAATAATTTTATTTTAATTCAACATTCATTAAAATTCTCACCAATTATTTATTTCTATTTCTTTGAATCAATTCAAAGAATCCATTTCAACAGTCCACTGATTCTAAAGAAAGAAAGAAAAAAAAAATCATTCGATTATTTCAATCCAACATTCATTGAAACTCTTACGCATTATTTATTTCTATTTCTTTGAATCAATTCAATGAATTCATTTCAACAAAAAAAAAATCATTCGTTTTGTATCCAAATAAGGAGTGTACTCTCGCGTTGTGAGAAAGAAACAATCTAATTTTCTCAACATCCCCCCTTTCATTTCTGTGGTCCGTAATTCGCACTTGCAGAAGAAAAGAACAATTTTCAGACTAACAGGAAAACCCCTTCGGCACTTACTCACATTACCAAATCGTTTGCAGAGGAAGTCATCATTACCAGAGATCGGCCGCACCGGTGCTGGGAAAACGGCGATTTTATGAGGTATTGATGATGGCAACCCTCCCCCCTTCCCTAAACTCTTTCCAAGGTCAACTGATTGCTGATAATTTGGTATATTAAGGGTGACAGCTTGCAGTAGAGGACTGACAAAGTCACCGTTTTTGTTCATCGCCGGTTTGTTGTCGTTTGAAAGAAGAGACGAGATGGAGAAAAAGAAAAAAAGTCGAATGTCCATGAGAAAGTTGATTGTTCGTCTGATTAAAACCCAACGGAGTGAACGACCACCCTTGGTATGTGTGCACAAACGGAAGTTGTAAATTAATCACTGGATTTGATGTTAAGGTTTTTATTGCCAGCAGTGGGAAAATTAGGGTGGAGATGGTTTACCTTTCTTGCAACCGTTGATTTCGTTGGGATTGATTGGTAATAAAAACAATCTGAGGATTGCCTATTTTTCACTTAGGCTATAAATGACAAAAGAGGAGTTCTAAACAAGAAGTGCGAATCGTTTCATGAGTAATCTTAATAGGAAACGTGATACTGCTGAATATATTCTTTCAAAAAATAATAGATACAAATCCTTTATTTTTTCAATTCCTACTATTAGTTCACACTCTCCCTATATATCTATATATATTTACATATCTTGTTCAAATTTTGCAATCGATTTTAAACTAACTTCCCGATGAGCTGGAGACTTGAAACTTTAAACATAGCTCAGAATTAGATGACAATGCAATATTAATTCGCTTTCTTGTGTCTGACTGTCTGTCATTTCACATTTTGCATGACGCATGCGCAGTACGTTTTTCATTATATCTCGAAAAATATTAACATCACAGACGTGGTTCTTGGATATATGGATGGCCCATGAGATCATCGAAGCACCTCCATATTTCAGCCATATCTTTGCGCATGCGCAGTACATTTTTCTTTATATCTCGAATCACCTAAGTAGGAATTGGCTTTAAAAAATTTTTTTTATATTACTTGTTGTATGATAGTTTACAAGCACACAGCGACTATAACAGGGTTCTCTAAACTAGTGAACACAACGTGCGATATTTTGTCACGTGCACTGCAAAATATTTCTATATTTAAGTTGAATCTCGAATCTTTGGTATAATAAAGTTGTATGTTTTCTCAAATGGCAAAATGGCATCAGATGAATAAGTTACTTTGGAGTTATATCAATTAATGATTACCCTGCTTCAAAGCGAAATGTCCACTAAACTTGTAGTTCTGTGAGCAGTAGACCTCGTGTCAAAAAAAAAAAAAAAAAAAAAAAAAAACTGACAGCCGTTTTTTATCGCAGTCTTTAAAAAGGTTTAGCCATTTTTTTTTCGAATGCCAATTATTTACACAGATCTTTGCTTTTATCAGTATTCACAAAATTACAATGAAATATCTGCTTTTATCAGTATTATCAAAATTTGAATTAAATGCCTGTTTTTATCAATATTAACAAATTTATAATTAAATGTTATTTTTCTATCAATGGTATGTTTGGAAGCGTTGGCTAGAATAGTTGAAGAAAGCTGAACATTAATGGAAAGAAACTATTAAAACGATCGTTATCTTGAAACAGAATAATAAAAATAATAATAATTGCTATGTATAGTCGTTTTTAATAAATTCATGCCAAATTTCAATAATATCGAACCCCTCGTTTGGCCGTGACAGCGTGACAAAAAAACTTGCTGACAAAGAGACGAAATGCCTGACGGTCGAATTAAAACATGGCCGGTCAACAAATTTTGTTTTAGTTTTCTTCAGTCATATTTTTGTCTATTTCTTATAGTTTTTATAAAAATATCTCCAAGAATTGTATTTTTATAGGTTACTAAAATTTCCATGTGTAAAAGGTATCTATGCTTAGAAATTATTACAAGTTTATGTCAGAGAAGAGTTTTGAATTTCTTATTCTATGAAGATGATACTCAATTTGCGAATGTTATCGTAAGAAACGAGTTTAGCCATCCCTCATTAGAAGGGAAAGTTACGAATTTTGACTGCTTGTCCCGTATCTCAAAAGTGTCCCTAATTTGAATTAAATGTCCCTAATGGAATCATCTTCAACTTATCTCTAAAAGGTTCATATTATAAAGGAAGTTAAATTAACTTGATTTAAAATTTAAATGGTTGTCTTCTGATGAATTTCACTTCCCAACTTTCATTAACATACACACCCTCATATGACCATTGTGGAAAAATCAGCCTATCGGAAATGTGATAGATAAATCGACCAATGTGTTTTCCAAATACAGCTTATTGTATTTATTTTACTTAGAGTGTGTTGGAGATTTACATAGTTTTCTAGGTTGAAAACGTTGGTATTTGCTGCGTTTTGACGCTGAAAATACCCTGTCGGAAATGTGATAGATAAATAGACCAACTTACTTTTCAACTACAACTTATTGCATTTATTTTAGTTAGAGTCTGTTGGAGATTTACTTAGTTTTCTAGGTTGAAAACGTTGGCATTTACTGCGTTTTGCCGCTGAAAATATCCTGTCGGAAATGTGATAGATAAAACGACCAACGTATTTTTCAATTACAACTTATTGTATTTATTTTACATAGAGTGTGTTGGAGATTTACATAGTTTCCTAGGTTGAAAACTTTGGTATTTGCTGCGTTTTGACGCTGAAACAGAAGTAGGGAGAAAAAACCACATTTGCTGCATTTTCCATTTCTAATCATCAATTAACTACCTTATAGTTTATGATTTTTTTTACTTATTTCACTTATTTATTAACACATATTCTTGAGCAAAATTTCACCAATATTGCTAGCTAGCGTCCCATATTTCGCAACAAGGTTTTAAAAGATAGAACTTTAAAAAATCTGCGTCTTTCACGTGATTCCTTAAAGGGGGGGGGGGGGAAGCGCGGGGGGCCGGGGAGGGCTACAAGGAAAAAACAAATAATGGAACGTAATGAGATACATTCTGTTATTGTAAAAACATTAGCCTTGAAAACAGGCAAATATGTATAAGTAACACAAATGGTATTTTTATGATAATCATTTAAAATTCTACCTCTCAATGATGTCTTCGAGCTCGTAGCAAAACTTTGCATAAGCAGATGCTATATATATAACAGGTGTTATAACATATTATTTTGATTTCTTCTTTTGCGTTCAGTTGAGCATAGACAAAAAATCAGAATCATTCATTCAGTCTGCAAAGTAGCTGTTGCTGAAAATCCTGTTTCGTAAACATAAATTGTATGCAAAGGTAAAGGGGAAAAAAATGAAGTGAAAACTTATTAAACAGTATTTTGTCAGATTAATCCTCTGATCCGCAGCGTAGCTCACAATGCAAAAACTTACTAATTATTCAATTGAGTTTTTATTTCCCACGAAGAATTGCTATTCTCGAAATAAAGCGTTTTCACTTATCTTACAATTAAGCGTTAGAAAACTTTAAAGTGAGCCCAGAAAATAACTTGAATTAAACAGGCTGTTAAATCGGATGTTAGATATTAAAAAGATGGAGGAATATGACTATGAAATATCTGATAGGATCAGAATTAATTTTCTGATAAACTTAATGAAACAGTTTATTTTAAATATGTAGCGGTTACAATTCATTGCCATCTCCTTATCATTGTAGGTGGCGCTACTAGAGCCATCCGGGGTTTTCCCATGATGCCTCTCTTCTTCTTCTGTATACTTGTGTTGTGTTGTTGTTCTCTGTCTTGCGTCTTGTACCTTTTAATGTACTGTGTCGTGGAACTTAGCCATCTAATAGAAATGGTTCCTGAAATTGAATTAATTCTTCAACAGCGGCATTCCATATAAACATGAGTCTCGTCCCTCTACAAATACACTTTTATTAACGAAATAAATTGTAGATTTTTTATTTCTATTGTTTTCTAATTTAATCTTTAATTTATAATTCATTATTATAAATACTATGAAAATTTGAAATAATTTTTTTCTGAAATTCCCTACCAGGTGGCGCTACGCTTATAGAATCAAAATTTAATTAAATCAATCTGTTAACTCAAAATAAGCTCTGAACATATTAAAGTAGAGTAGTGCATTCAATAATACGCAAGTGTACAAATATTCAAAACTCTAGCCCAACAAGAAGGGAGTAATCAATCAGTTACAAAATTTTAACTTTACAAACCTAAAGCATGTTAAATAAAAGTTTGTAAAAAGGGTTAGATTAAAAATGTTATGAGAAAAAGGATTCCAAATATTAAATGGCTGACAGTTGTTCATGAGAGCTGAAAATGAAAATAATTTTGTGATAGTACAAACAGATCTATAATCTCAGTATCACTCTTCACTGCTTGATGAAATGTTATTTTATGGATCAGCTAGTCTGAAAGAATGAAGTAAATCGTATGAATTAGAACAAGAACTAATTTCTTCAAAGATGTACGTAACAGATTTATTCATCTAGTTTTTAAACCGAGCATTCTTTTTGCGTCTCTATCCAAAAGACAAAATTATAATGGACATGTATGAATCTCCTGAAACATAATCATGTCCTGAACCGGTTAAATTTAGCAATTAAAATTCTTTGCTTTATTAATTAATTAATAATTCTTCGCTTAATTAATTAATTAACAATCCTTTGTTTTATTAATTAATTAATAATCCTTTGTTTTATTAATTAATTAATATTTCTTTGCTTTATTAATTAATAATTCTTTGCTTTATTAATTAATAATAACAAATATAATTTAAAAATAGTAACAATTAACACTTTGATAAGGGAAACACATAAATTCACTCTTTTCGAATTGCCCAACATCATATTTTAATTCATGAATTTAACTTACATACCAATTTAGATAAGTTGGACATGTTATATAGATATCTGCAGAGATTATTCACTTTTTTATGTTTTTTAAATTGTCTAGAGCTAGAACATTTACTATTTGTCTTTTTGGATGCTTAGATCTAATTCGTATATCGTAGACAATGTGTAAGTTAATTTGCTATTTAAATTCTTTGAAACAACGAACTAAATCTTAAGTAATATAAATTAGGATAAGAATTAATACGCCAGAAACTTGGTATATAACTTGGATATAAGATGCATGTCATAAATAAATCCATCTTACTTTTCTTAAATCGTTACTTAACAACCAGCATCGCCCATCTCGATTTTTTGAAATTTCAAAAAAGAAGGGAAAAAAACCCAAAATTTTTTTTTTCTTAAATATTCATTTATGGTTGATGATATGAACATGAGATAGTATGTTCCCACCAGATGTGAGAAAAATTCAGAAATACAGCTAGAGTTTTCCTATAACGAAGTCTCCCTACAGCGAATTTCTTCCTATAACGAAATTTTTAATCGAAATGTTAAATAACATTCAAAATAATCTCCATATAACGAAGTGGTTGTCTTCCTATAACGAATTTTTTCAGACCTTTATCTTTTCGATTTTTGTCATTTTTGAAGAAAGTTGCTAATTTCTGTGCAAACAAATCGCTCACATGTGCCTGTTTCTGGAACCACTCGCATTGTTGATTCCAGCGATAACACATAACAATAGATTGCTATGTAATGCAGTTGTGGGGGCCTGGGTTTCTATAGAGGGACATTTCTACGAGTCAAGATTCCAAGAAGCGGGGTGGAGTGGAGGTGGAAACAGCAAACGGATGTGACAATACACATTTTATGTTTATCCGTACTAGTACATATTATTCTCTAAATTGGTGAGTTGTCTTCACTTTTGAGCATTTTATTTACACAATAAAAATTAATATAATTTTCACAAATTTATAATAAATATTACTTCATTTTTAATTGAAAGTTATAATTAAATAGTTTTGAACTTATCGCACATACTAAAATGTTTGTAGCATTTACTTAAATGACTGCAAAAATCTCTAATCTCCGTATAACGAAATTTTCTCTATAGCGAATTTTTCAACTGGAACCAAGCGATTTCGTTATAGGGAGATTCCACTGTATTCATTTATGGTTGCGAAAAAAAAAGTTTTTTTTCTTCCTCTTTGAAATTTAAAAAAATTTAGATGGGTAGTGTTACTTGTGAAGCCACGAAGTAGAGCCTTCTTTTTGTACTTAACCACCAACGAACGAAATAACAATGGACATCCACTACCCTCCCCAAGGCATTATCATGTCCTGACAAGGTTAACCGTAACAAGGAAAAGTCTTTGTGCCACCCATAGCCGTGTCTAAGTGCCTTCCAGGATCACAATCCAAGGACCCCCTGGTCCTCCCACCCGTGCTGCCACCTACACCCCAATTGTGTGACGGGCGAACGAGAGATGAACCCATTCTCTAATTCCTTCAAAGTGTCAGTATTTTTTGCCCGACCCCCCGCCGGGCCCTTTGAATGGGAGTGACGGCTTCGAGGTGGGTGTCCGCCGATGATGCCTCATCGCATTCCTCATGTCATCGATCTACCGAACAGGAGAATAGACAATCATTGTAGACAGTGGCGGACTGGGTCTGAAAAGAGTGATTGCCATGAGAAAATGGGGGCCCTATTACATCTACGTTACCATCTGAAATATATTTTTTGATATTATTTATTACAAATATAATAAATTAAAATCAATAAGTTAATATAATCTATTCCGAATCTAAAACTCTATTATATATATATAGATATATTACTAAATACAGTATTATTGAAAGTGATAAATATCAAATATAAATGCAATTTTATGATTAAGTATTAAATAATTTTGGTGGTTGTATAGCATACTGCAATTTTTGCAACTATATTGTTACAAGCAGAATATTTAAATCAAACTGAAAATAAAGTGCAAACTATTCACCAATTTTAAATTTTTTTAAAAGAATAATTCTAACTGTCAAGGATTAACAACTCAAATGTACAGAAGTGTATTACATTTGATCCGCTTCATTAATGGCAACTCAGGAAACATTTGAGTTCACTAGATGACTGTGCAAATCTGTTAATGAGTACTCGATATCCAAATCATCTAGAAATTCCTTTTCATAGAAACATACAAGAATTCCAAGTTCTCCTCAGACAATGAATTTCTTAATATGGTCTTTATGATCTTTAGTCGACACATATCCTGGGGGCCCGAATTGTCTTATGTATAAGGGGGCCCACTTGCCATCGGGCAAGCTGGCAACCTGGCCAGTCCCGCCACTGATTGTACATCTGCAATAGACAGAGAGATGGTTTTGTACTGAGAAAAGTGTGCCGAAGAAAAGTTTAGTGATGCGCAAGGCTGATTAAACCTTTTACTTTCCACAAAACTCGACACCGAGATTTCCACGATTCTTCACCTATTAGACCTCCGAAGAATACAGGACGAAGTTTAGGAGCGCCTAGCCCCCATAGGGGGCTTATCTCCAATCTTGCAAAAACTGGAGTGGGCTTGACTTCGAATAGACTGCCGTGGATTTGGTGCAGAGTTTTGCCCTTTATAGTTCTCTGGTGTACATACTTACCACCTACAAAAGATTTTTTCTGATGTCTCGAAAAAGTATCGTAAAATAATAAATAGGATAATTGGATTATTAACATTCGATTGAGCTACAATAATAACCCAGATAAACATTAATTCTATAGTTTAATCGTAATTGAATTCAAAAGTGGTAAGTATGCTTGCCACTGCCTGTTCACGGCGTGAGTGTTTTGTAACGACCGACATCAAGTTCCAGCGTGTGTCATTGAATTTTAACTCACGGAAATTTTTTTCAGAAATAAAACAAAGTCATGTAGTGTTCCTTATGTCTGAAATATTTTTATATTTACTTATCACTATTTGTTATTAAATTTGTTTAATTTAAATTGAACTTTAATTTTTTAAACTCAACAAAAACTGTTGATGCAGTAGGAGTTTCTTTAAATTTGAGGTCGTCCTATTACTGATCTTATGCATATTTCGACTTCATTTTTGGTGTGTGGATTATTTAAATTTTGTAGTTCATGATTTGTTAGTTTTTTTCTCAGCACAAAAAGTGGCTAAGATGTTGTTAGTAAAATTATATTAGGTTGCAAAGTTTTATTTTTATGCAATGTAGCGCTCCTCCTAGCCGTCCCATCAAATGCAAAATGAACTTCAAAATTTAATTTAATTAAACATCCAATTTAAATTCGAAGAAATTCCATGGTTTCTTACTAAAACAATTGCAGAAAGTTGCACCTAAAATTAAATGGTAAGTATACTTACCAATGGACATTCTAAGATATTTTTAACCTTAACGCTCAGTGGTAAGTATGCTTACCACTTTCAGTTTCCCCTGAATGATCCCTGGTAAGTATGTTTACCACCCTTTATTTCATAAATTAATTGGCAACCGCAAAGATTGATGTTTCATTATGTATAAGCTTAATCTAATATAACTCTCCAGAATTTGATTTGGAGATCCCCGGTGAAATCACCCTAAAGGCTTTGTTGGAGAAAAGCATATCTTTTGGATTGTCGTCTCTCATAGCTGTAAAATCAAACAAGAAAAAAGAATGAAATTTACATGCTGTCTTTACACCAAATTTTTGACGCAATCTTAATAGTTTCTCCTGCTTAAACCTTTAGAGATCATACTGGAACATTCTCATAATTAAAGTGAGTTATAGATTAATGATAAAGCCGCTAAAATGGACTGTTAAATTGATTACATACAGAGCGCTGTTTACATTAGAGTTACTAATAGGTAATTACTCAGGGAAATTTAGAAAAGGAAAAGGCAATGTATATACAATGGACATTCAAGATATTTTTAACGCATATGTCTGCTCGGTAAGGCTTGCTTACCACTATCACATCCGGAAGATCCCTGTAGAGCTTCCAAACCCTTATTATCAATTAATTATTAAAATCGTACAAAGTTTGATAGTTTTGTATTTACAAAATAAGTTATATAATGCACTAACTCCCAAAAATTTTTGAGGATGCTCCAAATCATATCATACAGTTAGGAGTAGAACACCATTTTTTGGTTAGGCCCTGTCGTTACATATACAAACTACAAGACTAAAAGAATGACATTTATTGCTGTTTTACACCAATATTTGACAAAATCAAAAATAGGAAGTTTGTTTGTCCAACTTCGTCTATATTGATAACTCACTAAGAGCTAAAAGACTGGCTCGTCCGAAGTCGATGCATGCTTCGTATGCATATACAGCATTGTCGTGTGTTAGACGCCATATAATGTGTTTCAATTAAACCTGTTGTACATTTAAACTGGTGCTTTTTTCTGTAATTGATTCACACAAAGGCCCTCGTAATGTTTGCCTTTGTGTTTGGGTGACATGCTCTGTCGGTAAATGACTTGTTCTGTATGTCTATGCTCCTTAAAGTTTATCTAAGGCTTTTGAATCTATATACGTAATGATTCTCTAATAAAGGCTTCTTTTTGACTGAAGTAATCCATATTCCGCATTCTTGGTGTTCAATTTTTTAACAATTACTGTATGTACATTTTGTAATTTAAAAGGAAAAAAATACATTTATTGATTGATTCAAAGAAGCTTTGACTGATTCAGGAATGCAAGAAAGAAACTTATAAAGCTGAATTGTATCATGCTTATTAAGAATTCATCGATAAAAAATTCAAATATATTTATGAGAATATTTACCGGAAAGTAAATTTCATCATTGTGTCGGTAATGTATAATTCCTTGAAATATAAACAGAATCTAGTTAGATGATACTTAACTTTCATGCTGTATATTTTTGACAAGAATTTATCAAAAACAATTCACTCTAAATCATAAAATTCAGAGAAAATAATTTCGTTACAAATTCTAAATGAGAAGACTGCATTTGCCCAACAACACAAAAATAAGCGCAACCAAGCGCACAAGAGAGCTAATTAAAAAAAGTTTCAAACTAGTCGAGCTTTCGATTCAAAAATGTAATGGACTCAATAGTTATTTCTTTTAGATAAACCTGTTTAGCTGAATCTAATGGATTTTGACATCGACACAAACATTACAGTATGCATATTTGCTTTCATTATTTTCTTTGTTTGTGGAGAAATTAAGTTTAAAGCATTAATTCACAGTGAATTATCAAATATATCATAATCAAAAAAAATTAAATGGTTTTTTGGAATTGGGTACAAAACTGATGGACAGTTAAATCATGAATAAAATAATAGTTATTATATGAGGGTGAATATTTTTATTAATACAGTGTTCTTCTTTCTTGAATTTTAAAACCAAAATATAGTTTCAGCAAGTAGATTAAAGCTATTAAATATTTTATTTAAAGTTCATCAATTCAAACCTGCGGTTAACTTTTCGGTAAATAGAAAACCCCAAGGTAAAATAATTAGATTGAAATAACTGAACGCAAACCATAAGTTAATAAATAAGCAAGACAAAAAATAAGATCTAGATGTACATTTTAAAAGTCATCTCTTGCATATTCTTAAGTAAGTAAAGGTTCAATTAATCTACAAGGGTTATAGATACCGAAATGTCTATAATTATAACGATTTGAGCCATTATTTATAATTAAGAATATCGCTTTAACGTTAAAGAAGTAAAAAAATATTTGCAATTGTATAATTATTTAGAATTATAAAATGTTTGACATCTAACAATATTCTACATTTTGTATTTATTAATTTGAGTGAATGGAACATTCATGACGTTATTAATTGTTTATGTAAATAGTCTGACAATGTTTTACATTTTTTAGACATCTGTATAATAGCTGGCATCTTCTACTACGCAACACATATTTTACATTCTCTTGTGACATTTAACTTTCAGCTTTAAATTAAAGTAAAGATTCAGAGTTAGTCCTGTGGTAGAATCCGACTCCATTCAACCAGATTCTACTGAAAATTCACGTTTAACCCTTTCAAGTTTACTACATGTTTCGTTTGAAAATTACTAAACTATTTCAAAATGAGTATTAGACATGTAGCTGATCTTAAATATAAAGGAAAAAAATTAGCATTTTTTTATTTTCAAGAAATTTGTGCTTAACATGAAAGCAATAAATTGGGGCTATTTTCCCTCGAATAAGTTATCATCGAAATGTAATTTAAATTATATTTAATTTATGAGTATGCATGAGTGTTCAGAACATGCAACCTCATAAAATTCAATTATTACTTTGTAAGATTCAATTTTTTCAAATAATATGTAATCAGAACCTGAGATCAAAAAACCATTTATCTCTTGCAATGCTGTCTGTTGAGAATACTAAGGTATGAGGAATTTTTTATATAAGTTTACCTATATATCTGGCTCTTAAGTTATGAAAAGAAAAATTATTGCTGTTTAGCCCATGCAGTAAAAAATGCTCAATGGGTGGTTTCACTGCCAAACCAATGAACACGAAATAGTTAATAGGTGTTCGGTGATGCTAATAATTTTTAAAAAATTTTTCTCTTATATATTTTCCGATTCTGATGATTTGGCCTTAAAGGAGTCACCAGTGAGAAAATTTTAAGAAGCCCTATCCTAAACAAATTCAGAAAGAAGTCGAACTCGCCAGCATCATTAAAAAATCATCTTAACTAAAAACATTTTACTAAAATTTGCCGAAAAGCTAATAAAACTTTTATTTCTTCTTTCATAATCAATATTAAATGCTTCATTATTTCTTAGATATTTTTCATATTTTTCTTAGTTTTTTATTAGTCACTGAGAAAATTTTAAGCAGCCCTATCCCAAAAAGTTAGAGAAAGAAGTGAACTCACCAGCATCATTAAAAATTCTATCTTAACTATTTTACTTAAATTTTGAAAAGCATACAACTTTTATTTCTTCATAATCATATTAACTGTCATTTATTTCTAGATATTTTCTTTTATTTTCTTATTTTTATGACCAAGTGGAAAATTTTAAGACTCATCCCAAAAAAAATTCAGAAAGAAGCCGAACTCGCCAGCATAATTAAAAAATTATCTTAACTAAAACTTTCACTAAATTTACCGAAAGTTAATAAAAAATTTATTTATTTTCATTATTATTATTTAGTTCTTTCTTTCTTATCTATTTTCCAATTCTGATGTCTTGGCCTTTAAAGAATCACCAGGAAAATTTAGAAGCCCCATCAAAAGATTAAGTCGAACTCCGAAAGATCATTAAAATAATCTTAATAAAAACTTTATAAGACTGAAAGTGCCATATAAAATTTTATTTCTTTTTCTAATCACTATTTATATTTTATTATTCTTGTTATTTTTTTATTTTCTTTAGTTTTAATTAGCTCAACAGTGAGAAAATTTTAAGCAGCCCTATCCCAAAAAATTCAGAAAGAAGCCGAACTCACCAGCATCATTAAAAAATCATCTTAACTAAAACTTTCTTAATCTAAATTTAAGGTTAATAAAAATTTATTTATTTTTCATCATTATTATTTAAAGTTCTTTCTTCTTATCTATTTTCCACTTCTGATGTCTTGGCTTAAAGGACACTAAGGAGAAATTTAAGCCCCATCCCAAACTAAATCTCAGAAAGAAGTCGAGACTCCGAACAGTATCATTAAAATAATCTTAACTAAAAAACTTTTACTAAAGTTCTGAAAGGCTACTAAAATTCTATTTCTTTTCAACTCATTTATGTTTTATTTATTCTTAGTTATTTTCATATTTTTCTTAGCTTTAATTAGTCACAGGGAAGTTTTATAAGAGCCTACCCAAACAAATTCAGAAAAGCTGAACTCACCCAGCATCAAAAAAATCATCATTAAATAAAACTTTCTTAAAATTTACCGAAAAGCTAATAAAAATTTTATTTATTTTTCACTCATATAAAGCTTTTCTTTCTTTCATTTTCCAATTCTGATGTCTTGGCCTTAAAGGAATCACCAGTGAGAAAATTTTAAGAAGCCCCATCCTAACAACAAATCTAGAAAGAAGTGGAACCTGAGATCATTAAAAATAATCTTAACTAAAACTTTACTAAAATTTGTCGAGTACTTCAAAATTTACTTTTTCTTAATCAATTTAAAGTTTTTCGATTTATTTCAGTTTTACATAATCACAGTGAGAAAATTTAAGAAGCTATCCTAATAACAAATTCAGAAGTCGAACTCGAAAAAGCATCATTCAAAATCATCTTAATAAAATTTTTTAAAATAACCTACAAAAGCTAATACAAATTTTATTTATTTTTCCTAACCATTATTTAATGCTTCTTTTTTTTCTTTCTTATTTATTTTCCAATTCTGATCACCAGTGAGAAACTTTTAAGAAGCCCTATCCTGAACAAATTCAGAAAGAAGCCGAATTTGCCAGCATCAGAGGCAAGTACAACTCCCAGCTTGTAACCATCACAGCAAACACTATTATTCGCCCGGCCAAACAGGTAGTTGAGTCCTTGTACCTCAAAATATGGATGAAGGCGAAAAATCGAGCGGGGAGGGAGGCTGAGATTGGCGTGTCAGTAACAAAGATGATGGGTGGTGGGGCCCCCCGAGAAAAAATCCGGTGACCCTTGTACGGGGCGGACGCAGGGGAGGGTGTGCGTTCGTTCCGGTTTCGTGTGGGGTTGAGTGACAGGAGGCCTTCTCTTGACAAGCCTAATTAGAGAAGGCCGAGGCACGTGGGCCTCTGTTTGATTAGGCGCTCGTGTTTGCATACTCCAGGGTGAGATTCTGGAACAGGAACCAGAGGCGAATGTTATAGAAACCTAATACCAGATTTTGCTTTCTTCTTTCTTTTTATCGTTCCAAATTCTTAGGTAGCTTTTCTTTTAGCGTTTTTCTTTTATTTTTAATAACGGCCTGTTAAATGGGTTTTTTTACTTGTTTATATTTCCAGTGGCAGCCACGAGCAATGGGGAGATGCCTGATTCGAGTAAAATGTTTGTTCTACCAGAAAATAGAATATTTGTGTATCATTTTGTTGAACACGATTGTATGGTTATTTCTTAACATCGGTTTCAGCAAGAAACTCAGTAATGTATATATAACAAATTTGATTTCAGATCCGTAAAAGAAATTGAATGACAATTCTTAAGTCAAGAAATGAAATCACCAAAGGTTTTAAGTATTTGATCTATATTCATCTATACTATAGCTTAAAGGTGGATTTATTTTCCCACAGTGTTTGCATTTATATTAAAAGTTATTAATTTCTTCAAAATATAATTAAACCGTTTAACGGGTCATTCATTTTGCAGTTCCTTTCTATGAATTGGAAGTAAATGGTTAAAATTTGGAGATGGAAATAACGAAAGATAAAGACGTGTTAAATTTAATTAGCACTGCTAAAGTATCAGGCCTGCATGCCATAAATAAAGCAATAAGAGTTAACTCTTTTCTAACAACTTAAATATCTTTCTACACAGGCGAGAAAATTATAGTTTGTCGCATTTCAGTCCTGTTCAAAGCCGTTCATGATTTTTTTCTTTTAACATGACAAAATTTTCAGTAAATTATTTGATATATAATTCGTAACGCATAGAATGCAACCAGTTACAGGGAGAAAAGACAGTTTCCAGACGAGAAAATGGCAGTTTTTCGACTTTTTGTCCAGTTGAAAATTTGTTTTTCAAACTTGA
>BGPR01000835.1:1299-17984 GCA_013235015.1 Araneus ventricosus | reverse complement strand
AATACTACTGTGAAGTAAAACTGGAAATGAAAATAATACTGTGAAGTAAAACTGGAAATCAAAATAATACTGTGAAGTGAAACTGAACGTAAAAATAATATTGTGTCTCTAAAGTAAAAATGAAAATAATGCTGTGATTGTAAGGTAAAACTGAAAATAGTAATAATACTGTTGTTCTGAATTGAAACTTAAAATAAAACTGTCACGATCTCATTTGTGAAATTTTTAAAGGATGTTGCTTTAAGTTGTTGGGTCGGCCATGCAAAACATGGCACTGTATTTTGCAGACGGAGATCGAACCAATTGGGGATTGAAGGATCAGTGTTTTGGGTTTAAATGAAAAGCCTATTGATCTGGAGCAAAAGTTTAAATTAGAAATTTAATAGATATTATAAGGTCTATAAAATGAGTTTTCGAGCTTTAACATAGTTCTAAGGAGAGAAATTTAAAAAACGTAAATTTTGGAAAAGTATTTTACTTTGCTTAAAGCGAGATTTTGAAATTTTCACGTAAATACCTCGAGTATACAGCAAGTATATCTGAAAATTTCAGATCATAAATAATATGGATACTTACTTAAAGTCTTACAGGCAGCTTCCACTGACCTCATCTTTTCGAAAAATTGAATTTTTCATGTGGAATTTTGAAAATATTAATTTTCGAAAAAGATAGTCGAGAAGCCTGCTACTGAAGTTCCTTCATCTGTCCGAATCTCGCCGGGGAAAAACCTACTTTGCAAAGTGTTGCTCATCATATTTCAAATAACTTTATAATGGTCTAGTTTCATTAAAAGTAGTGAAAATTAAGCTTCAAGTTATCATTTTTTTCTCGCTTATTTTCCCCAACAGGAAGATTTTTCATGATGGAGAGCACCTCGTTCAGGATAATAACAAGGCAAAATGTTAAAATAAAACTTAGTTTCACCCAGCTTTTACTGAAAATAAACCATTATAAAGCCCTTTGGAAATTGTGAAGCCTTTTAGAGCAGGATTTTTTTTCTGTCCGCGAATTCGGACATTTGAAAAGTACTTACATGGCATTTTCCAACGACTATCTTCTTTTCAAAAATGAATTTTTCAATAATAAATTGATCTGAAATCAAATCTTGTTGCATTCTGGTAATTACGAATTTAAATTTCAGTTTTTATACAAAGTACTTTCTAAAATTACGTTTTCAATTGGCTACTCCTGCCCTATTTAAACTATCTTAACGTTCGACGTCTCATTTTAGTAGATCTTTTTACTATCTATAAAGTTTTAGTTAAAACTATTCTTCTCAGATTAATAGCCTTTTTTTATTTAAACACAGAAAACAGGTCATTCAATTCCTACTTCCCCTATCGGTCGATCTCCGTCTACAAAATACAGGGACATGTTTTGTTTGGCTTGACAAACAACTTAAAGCAATAAAATTGCTTTTATGTATTTTTTTTCCCATATTTTGATACTTTTTTTAATATAAATGACTGACTGAGTTAAATATATGTTTGTTGTCCTATATATCTTTTGAGCTTCTTTTTGCATATGATGACACGCTTAATATTGTACATTTCTGTGCGCATATGATCCATTTTAAAATACTTTTATTTGAATTCCTTTGTTTCATGTTTGTAGTGTGAAATATGTAATCTAAATTTTTGAATCGCTTCTGTATAGTGATTATTTCTGAGTTTTGTTCCCTTACGAGTTATCGATGACAGTGACTATTTTAATATTGTTGAGAACTTAATTATTAGTTAGCCGATCTCGTTTAAATAAATTTGATTTCGCTGCAAGGCCCTCCTGGTGATTGGAATTTTAGAAAAGATTTATTTCTAGATAGCGTAATATTTTAATAATAATGAATTAAAATTAAAATTGAAAAGTAGAGAAATAATTAAATAAAAACTTCTATATTTTAGAATACTTACGTGTTTTTGAAAACTGTTTTATTAAACTTGTATCAATTTGGAATTAAAATTTTATTATTTCGATTTAGCTGACGGTCTTCCGTAATACATAAATCATCACATTATCCGAAAACAGCTAGGACTTCCCGGTGTTCGAAGTACTGATTTTCAATCCAACTGATCATTTTCGAAAAATATTGTACATGTCATAGGAGCAGTATGACAAAAAGAAGAGTGATATTAAACTCAAAGCAGTAACCGTGTCTTCTTAGTCGTATCCTTCAAATCTAGCCAGTTCCGAATTTGAATTTGGCGACTGCCACGCTTTCGGTTAACTGATGTTTCGATTCATCGGTATTCGCATAATCGATGATCTGCTGTAGTATTAACCTAAATAGGTCTGTCGGTAAGGTCTGTTTAAGTCACTAAACTGAATGAACCAGACACATTAATAGATCGTTGAACGCCATGCAATTTGTTGTTTACCCATATTATAAAATGGATTTTGTCTAAGAGTTTCATTAGCATTTGCAAAGGGAAAAAGATTTTTTTTGTCTCGAAAACAAAATAATGAACAGAAATTTGAGGTTCAGAACAACTATGGTGAGAAAAAAATATCGATGAACAAAGTTTACAAAAGAGTAATGAAATAAAGACAAGAAAAAGGACAATTACGAAAATTGCATCATTTTTTAAAATTTAAGATATCTTTTGTTCAGGAAAAGCTTTTGAATTCAGAAGAATAAAGAAAATCGATTGAACATATATCAACATTGGAAAAATCGATATTTAAACAATAAAAGTCGATTTAAATAGCAAATGTGTGTTATTTTCATCAAACCTCGTGTCCTTTCAGACACGAAATAAAAAACCTGCAAATTTATCGATACTTTTATAGACTAGAGCGTGCAGTTAAGTAGAAACTCATTGGGTAAAATGAATGTTAACAGCTCATATCAGTTTATTCTTTCAAGAACCTAATTCTCAATGATTAGAAATATGATTTAAAGTTGTTGTAGAAAGGTCAACTGAGTATGAAATCGAAATAATATTCGAGCTTATAATACTCCAATTCCACAATTTTAATTACTAAACTCGTCTCATGCATAAAGACGCTAGCTCATCCAGGAACTAGCTTTCAAATAATAACGCTTACTTGTTTATATTCGGAATAGATATTCAAGTAATTCAAGAAAAACGAAATCTAATACTAAACCTGTATTGTATATATCAAAAACTCAATTATTGTGCTGTATGGATAGTTTTGATACTGAATTTCATGTGCAATATCTTTTGCTACTATCTTCCAAACGGAAACCAAAGCATCAGTTTGAAAATTATCTTTGAAATTCAATAGAAATGAAAGTGTTCTTTCAGTTGGGTATATTAATAGTTAAACGAAAACATGTGTCACGCAACATTGCATAAAATTCCAGTCTGTCAACGCTTAAATGCAGATTCAACCGAATCTGGATATATGCTGGAGCTATAGTCATTGTAACAGTTCAGTGTTGGTTTGGTTCGTGATTGTCTATCGATAGATGAATATTTGTGTAAAATTTGTTGGTTTACATGGTTTGAACCTATCCATGTAGTAAAAGGTCAAAATTAGAAGTTACCATGAACTTTATGATGATACTTATTAGTCTCCGTGTAGGTCTCTATGAGTACAGCTACTGCAGTGCTTTATGTCCTGTTCTTTGCTGCTTTTCAGAGCATTCTTAAACGTTATTCCAATTAATGTAGGAAAATGTTCTCTCCTAGACTGCAGGTCCTTGCACGTATTTACTTTTATATGAGCCAAATTTTTAAAGTTCTGAGTAGTTTGGAAGCGAGTTTGTCATTTCCGATGCTTTTAACAGTGAAGTAATAAGTTTATAGCGTATATTTATTGCTTTTATGGCTTTAGATCCTTTTTGGTCAAATCACCATGGCTGTGGCGGAACACTTCTATTAATATTTTATTTAGTTTCCTCATTTCAACGCTGTCTTTTCCTAGCATCACTTTACGTGACCCAGAGTTATGATGCGACAAAGAATGCCAAGAGGGTCCAGGAAATGCTGCAACGCGCGCCTTGGCACAGGCGGTGACAGTGAGAGGAATTATTGCTTTGTTTGCAAATACTATGAAGAAAGTCCAACCTTCACTCTAACGTTTGGGATTCTTCACTTCATTAGCGGTTTAATACTTCCAGCTATTGAAGTATCACTTTCTCTGCTAATATTGCAGATGGACCTAAAATGATTATTTGTACTATTCGCGTGTTTGCCTCACACAAGTGTCCAATATCAATTTTAACTGCTTGTGGATTCTCCACCTCGCAAAGTGTCTAATACTTTCATCTATTGAAGTATTTACCTTCGCTAATATTGCAGATGGACTCAAAATGATTATTTGTACCATTCGCGTGTGTTTGCCTCACACAAGTGTCCAATATTCACTCTAACTGCTTGTGGATTCTCCACCTTCTCGCAAAGTGTCTAATACTACTATCTATTGGAAGCATTTTAATTTCTCTCTGCTAATATTGCAGATGGACTCAAATGACATTTGTACTTTTCTGCGTGTTGGCTCCACACAAGTGTCCACATTCACTCTTAACTGCTTGTGATTCTCGATCTTCGCAAAGTGTCTAATATTTCCTTCATCTTATTGGAAGTATTTCCACTTTCTCTCTACATTGTTGCAGATGGACTAAAAAACGATTATTTGCATTATCGTGTTTGCCTCACACAAGTGTTTAATATTCACTCTAACTGCTTGTGGATTCTCCACCCTCACAAAGTGTCTAATACTTTCATCTATTGGAAGTATTTCCACTTTCTCTCGGTTAGTATTGCAGATGGTCTCAAAATGATTATTTGTACTATCCGTCGTGTTTGCTAAAAGGTAGGGGTCTGCAAACTGTTACTTGCGAGCCAAATGCAGACGTATGTTAATCAACAAACGACTCGGTATTAAAAATGAAACTAATACTTCTGCCTCTGAAGTAGAAATGACAATGACAATAATACTGCGCAGTAATCTAAATGCAAATAATACGGTGAAGTGAAACTAAACGTGAAAATGTTATTGTGCCTCTGAAGTAAAAATGAAAATAATGCTGTGATTCTAAGGTAAAACTGAAAATAGTAATAATACTGTGGTTCTGAGTTGAAACTTAAAAAATATAACCAATGATCTCATTTGTGAAATTTTTAAAGGATACAGCACGTAATGCAGGATGCTCATTTGTTTTATTATAATTTTGTACGTTTTAGATTAAATTTTTCATTTTAAGAGATATTTCACGAAACAGCTTTTTAATCGAATGTACTATCTTGTTTCTCACGGAAGAAGAAATAATACGCGTTCTCCATATATCACATTTAAGAGAGTTTACTAACATGGATTCCGTCGAATGTAAATTTAGGAGTCTAATTTTATACGTTTAAAAGAACTGGTTAAAATGCAGATATGAAAAAGAGTTCTGGAGTACACATGCTTATCAATTACCCTGATTAAATCCCAAGAGAAGATACCACTTCATGCCCCTGTAACTTTAACCTTTTGGTTATTTATACAGTGTAGCGATCCGAATTGGAAGAAACATGAAAGACGTTCTTCCTCGCTCTGGACCAAAGATCTGAGGGGGTATTATTAGCATGGAGTTGGAGAAAAGCTGAGTCCAATTACAATTTTCAGTACGTAAAAAAATGTTACTTAACTGAACGTTAATTACAATAGAAAATAACTTAAAACATTCTGGTTACAAAAAGAGAAAAAAAAGAAAATGTTACAGTAGAGACACACACAAATACACGCAATTCGGTACTAAAAGAAAGATGAACTAAAATGCCCTTGGGTAAGTAAAACAGCAAGTTTAGCTCACAGTTCGGGCACAATAGTCTGGAGTTTGCCGGCTATGACTAATTTTATGCGGTTTTTATTGTAGAGAATTAGGTTGCATCTAAAGCCAGGCACACATTGATGAGATTCAGACACATTGATGAGAAGATGATGCTGACTGTTTTGTGAAGAAAGCAGTACTTACTGGGAGCGTTCTCTGTACTCTTTGCTGTGTGTGCTTTTATGGGTGGTTGATATTGGAGAAAGGCTGTTAAATCATTTGAGATTGGGATTTGAGTAAGGAAGATGAAACACTTGGATGTTGGATCTAATGGATGGTGGCTTCCGCACTGATTTTTTCTCATGTGATTTTTGGTGATATTAATAATTAATAGTAGTATTTTAACATTTCTCTCATATATACAATTTTATTCTTTGGTGACATGCATTTGGCTCTTCCATCTGAAATGTTTACAATCACATCTGCCAAGAATAATTCAAAACCTATTTACGAATTTTGATAAAGCAAATAATAGAAGCACACACATACGCAAGCAAACATGTTGATTTTGGACCTTGATTTAAAATGACAAGACATGATTGTTTAAAGATATGTATAGATGGCTACTGTAATATATCTTTTCTTTTTTTAGCGTTGAGTAAACTCCTTGGAAGATCATCTAAGCAATTGTGAACGAGTAGCCTGCTGACTCTAAACTAAGGTGCAACTTCAAGAGAAGGACTAATGCTCAGAACAATTTATCAATATATCAAATGCGCATTAAATATCTGCATACTATTCACGGTTCTCAGAGTCAGAACATTGAGTAATTACTGAAAACTGAAAGTATATAGTTACCGTCAATCTTTTCTTCCTTTATCAAATTAAGAAATTGCAGCCATAATATTCCATAATTTTAATTCTGTATTTTCAATATATTATAATGACACTTACGATCACGTATTAATAAATATATAAGAATTATTTTTCACTGTTTTATTTAACCTAACATGTTTAATGTTTGTAAAGATAGAATTTTGTTGTCTATGTTTGTAAAGATGGAATTTTTTTGTTCATGTTTCAAAATGGAATTTTGTTATTCATATTTGTAAAGATGGAATTTTGTTGTTTATGTTTGTAATACATAGAATTTTGTTGTTCAATGTCGCAAAGATGGAATTTTGTTGTTCAGGTTTGTAAAGATGGAATTTCGTTGTTCATGCTTGGTGAAGATGGGAATTTTGTTCATTTAAAAAATGGAATTTGTTGTTCATGTGTAGAGATAAAATATATTGTTCATACTTGTAAAGATGGGATTTTGTTGTTTATGTTTATAAAGATGGAATTTGTTGCTCATTTTGTAAAGATGGAATTTTGTTTCTCGTGTTTGTAAAGATGTAATTTTAGAATCGATTTTATAATTTTCTTATATAACAAAGTTCAGAAAAATTTTGATGATAAGTACTATGGGCCACCAGTTAATAATCAACTAGAGTGTCGCTGCCCTCTCATGGAACACCAGAGAACAAGTTACAATTGATTCAATTCAGGGAAAGAGAGAAGAGTAACTGCTATGAAGTCATAATGACGATTACTCATTCCGGTCAAAAAATGACGTCGTGCCATCCAATTACTACAACACGATAAACTAAGACTCCTCGTGAAAACTGTACATATCTTAATAACAGTATGTAGCCTTATTATAGTAAATCAGGTAACCTTAATTAAACATGCTGATAATATAGAAATGTAGTAAATGTGCTCGAGTTCTCATTTTTAAGGGAAACCCACATAAAGCCATATAGTGAATTTTATACTACATTAACACATTTTTCACTATACTATATTTTTAATTGTCTGATATTTTTTAACCCAATTGCAAGATACTCGATTGATTTTAATTAAACTTTTGATTACGTGTGAAAGGTACTATCTGTTACTGAATTTTAGAAGAAAATTAATCATTATATTCTTTGTTTCATTTAAAATAATGAATCAATAAATGTATTAAAAAAGATTAAAAAGTAGAAATGGAAAAAATATAATAACAAATTTTGTTAAAGACGCTTTTCTAAAAAATTTTAAAAGTTTATTAAAATTTTTTTAAATTATTTTTTTATCAAAATCTGGAGGCCGAAGCAAAATTGTAAAAGCGTAAATTGAAAATAGACGTTATAATGAAATTAAGCCCTCAATGAAAGTTAGAAAATTCCTAAATATTCATTAAAATATTATAAACGTAATTAAAATTTCAATGTGATTAGAGTATTTCTATAAGTGAATGATGAGAGTATTTCTATCAGTGAATGATGAGAGTATTTCTTTCAGCAAAGGCTTATAATTTTGTTTTGACCACCAGATCTGATTAAAAAAAATGTTTTATATAATTCATAGCACTAATAAAAGTGTGTCATATTATTTTCGATTTATAATGTTGAGTATCATATTGTTTTTTTTACTTTTAAAAAACATTAGTTTCATTTGAGTTTGCAATTACTCCAACCCTTTTTTTTTTCACTGAAACAATGAGGGGGACATTCTGTAATCGTTTTTTTTTTCACTGAAAACAATGAGGGGACACTGTAATCGTTTTTTTTTTTCAATTGAAACAATGAGGGGACACTTGTAATCGTTTTTTTTTCCTCATCAAGGTTTCTACTATTCTGAAGCTTCTCCTATTTTGAGATGCACACATGTTTCCTATTATTGGTGTTGCTATAAATGTCATAATTGAAAGGGGACGTTGAAATGCTAAATAAATAAAACATGAAAAAAGGTGGGAAGGTAATGGCTTGGTTTTTCTCTGATAAAAAAATCTATAAAGTTACAATGAATAAATGAACGCGTAGAAAAAAATAATAATAAAAAGAAATGTGAGGCTAATCCTTTAGCCCAATCATATTTTGTAAATTGATTGTACTACTTTAATTATATCACTTTCATCTTTCACGTAATTATAAAATTAGGCGCAAGTCATTTTAAATTTTAACGACGTAGAGTTTAGGAGAAAAAACAGGACAAAGAGTAATACGGAACTGAGTGGACGTATGGCAATCCTACCGATTAAGTAATTTGAGATACCTGACTCTCGGTCACTAGTTTTATTTGTATTATTATTAGCCAGTGGAGAATCCAGGGGCTATGGAAATGAAGCCCCCCCCAGAGCTAAATTTGAACTTCTGATTTTATTTAAAAAATCACTACAACTGTTTCCTCTTATTTCCTTTAATAAATAATAAAAACTTGACAATACTTTTTTTCAGTTTTTTACAGGCTCGAAAAATTTCCTACTTTTCCAGTCATTCCATCATCGTTGAAGTGGTCGAAGTTTCTTTTTTTGGCTAGTTATTTTCCCATTGTATTTTTTGTATTAAATTATCGAAAGTATTGTAATGTTCTTCATGATTCTTATTGTCAGGTTAATAATGTCAGTTAATTTAAAGTGTTTTGCGTAGCTGGTTTGACATCCGTCACGACGATACAAAATTCTTATGACCTCAGACCCACAAATTTATTACTAACCGTATCTTCCCTGAGCTATACTATATATTAATTCTCCTTAGAAATTGTTAACTAACATCATCATTCCCAGCAATATTACATTACGTTCCCTACAAATGGTTTAATAGCATCATCATTTCCAGCACACTACATTAATTTCCCTACAAATTGTTTACTAACATCATCATTCTAGCAATAGTTGCATTAATGCCCCACAAATTATTTACTAGCATCATCATCTCAGAAATACTGCATTAATTCCCACAAACTGTTTACTAACACTTAGTCTCAGCAATATTGAAATTAAAACAACACCATAAATTTTGTTAAGTGTTCACAGAGTCGAAATATCGACAGACAGTCAGTCAACCCTTGAAGGGTTGGGTCCAAAATTTCAAACAGACCAAAAAAAATTTTAATGACAAATTTGTATATTTTTATTTCATCATCCTTCTAGCTATTTTTTTTATGTTTTCCAGTTATGTTGTTAACATGTATTACGTGAACAGATAGAAACCTCCAAAATTTGAAAGAAATTTTCAAATTTTGTGAAAAGGCCAAATACCAAATTTCATATGCCTGTAGATTGTTGCTGTTTAAGTTATCGTGTTTAAAGGACAGATAGGCATAATTCAAAGTGCGTGTTTGACCTGGAGATCACACAGAAAGATATCTTTGCCGCTTATTGTTTTTTCACGGTAAAAGTGACGGATAGTCCAGCCGATTTGTACTTAACATGGAAAAAATACATAACAGCAATTTTATTGCTTTAAGTTGTTGGGTCACAAACAAAAACATGCTACTGTATCTCTTACAGGACGGAGATTCGACCAAATAAGGGATTCGGCGATCAGCTTCTTTGGCTTAAATAAAAAAAGCTATTGATATGAGAGCAAAAAGTTTAAATTAGAAATTTATAGATATTATAAAGGTTCATAAAATGAGCTGTCGAGCGTTAACGTGGATTAAATAGGGCAGGAGTGTCTAAAAACGTACCTTGGAAAGTATTTTTTGCATGAAAGCGATGGTTTTGAAATTATCGTAAATATTTAATGAGAGGCAAGGCATATCTGGTAAAATGATCTGTCATTTTTTGAAAATTCAATTTTTGAAAACGTAGTCGTCAGAAGCTGCCTGTAGGTTCCTTTCATCTGTCTCGAATTGGCAACATTTATGCCTAAAAGTGTTGGTTCTTCATTCTCAAATAACTTTATAATGGTCTAGTTTCATTAAAAAAAAGCGTGAAAATTAAGTGTGTAGTTATTTTGTTCCGCCTATTTTCACCGAACGGTTTTCCCCAGCGGGAAAATTTTCCTTACATGTAGACAATCTGTTCAGGTAAAAATAAATGCGACAAAATGTTAACATAAAACTTAGTTTCACCACTTTTACTGAAAATCAACAATTATAAAGCCTTTGAAATTGTAGAAGAACACTTTTAGAGCAAGATTTTTTTTTTCTCTCCGCGAATTCGGACAGTTGAAAGTACATACAAGGTTTTCCGACGACTATCATTTTTTACGAAAATTGAATTTTTCAAAAAATAATACAGATATAGATCTGAAATTTTACTCAGATATACCTTTCTGTATACCTGGTATTTTCGTGAAATTTCAAAAATTTCGTTTCTTTATTACAAATAAAAAAAATATATTCATAAAGTTTTAATTAAAATTGCCTCTTCTGAGATTAATAGCCTTTTATTTAAACACAAAAAAACAGATCATTCGAATTTCCCCTTCCCCCCCCCCTATCCGGTCCGATCTCCGTCTACAAATACAGGGTCATGCTTTTGTTTGGGTTGATCAAACAACTTAGAGCAATGAAATTGCTGTTTTGTATTTTTCCCATATTTTGATACTTTTCATATCAATTGGACTGACTGTGAGTTAAATACATGTTTGTCCAAATATCTTTTGAGCTTCTTTGCATATGCGATGACAGCGCTTATGATTGTATATTTCTGAGTGCACATGTGATCTCATTTTAAAATACTATTTGAATTCCTTTGTTTCATGTTTGTAAGGATTGATTTTGTGATAAATTTTTTAACCGCTTCTGGATGTGTTAGTTTTGGGGTTTTGTCCACTTCTGCGAGTTCTCGATGACCGTGCACTATTTTAAATATTTTCAGAACTTAATTATTAGTTGTGCCGATTCATGTTTAATTAAATTTGATTGCGCAAGGACTCCACCTGGTGTTGAATTTAGAAAAAGATTTATTTCTATATAGCGTAATATTTATAATAATGAATTAAAAATTAAAATTGAAAAAGTAGAAAATATAATTAGAATATTAAAAAACTTATATTTGTAGTCACTTATGTGTTTCGAGAACTGTTTTTTATTAAATTTACGTATCAATTCTAGAATTATATTTTATTTCGATTTAGCTTGACGATCTTCCGAACTACATAAAATCATCGATTATCCGAAACAGCTGAGGACTGTCGGTGTTCGAATTACTGATTTTAATTAACCGATCATTTTCGAAAATATTGTGCGTGCTCATAGGAGCAGTATGACACAAAGAAGAGTGATATTAAACTCAAACTGTAACTGTCTTCTTAGTCGTATCCTTCAAATCTAGACAGTTCTGGAATTTGAATTTGGCGAGTGCAACGTCTTTCGGTTAACTGATGTTTCGATTAATCGATATTCGGATAATCGATGCTCTGCTGTACTATTACCCTAAATTGGTGTGTAAATGGTAAGGCCTATTAATCACTAAACAGCTGGCTTAAAATGAATGAACCAAAAACCTATTAATATATGTCGTTGAACGCTATGTAAATTTGTTGTTTACCATATAATGTAAAGGGATTTCGTCCAAGAGAGTTTCATTAGCGTTTTCTATGGGAAAATGATTGAAACGGGAAAATGATTTTTTTGTCCTGAAAATCAAATATTTAAAGGAAAACTTGAGGCTGAGAACAAATATGGTAAGAAAAAAAAATCGATTAACCAAGCTTACAAAAGCGTAATGAAATAAAGACAACAAAAGGGCATTTGCATGAAAATTATATTATTTTTTAAAATTTAAGATATCATTTGTTCAGGGAAAAGCTTGTGAATTCAGAAGAATAAAGAAAATCGATTGAACATATATCAACATTGAAAAATCGATATTTAAACGATGCTAAAGTCGATTAAAAGAGCAATAAGTGTGTTAGTTTTCATCAAACCTCAAGTCCTTTCAGACACGAATTTAAAACTGCAGAATTACCGATATTTTAAAGACTAGTGTGCAGTTATATAGAAACCCATTGGCTGAAATGAAGGGTAAACAGCTCATAAGTTTATTCTTTAAGTACCCAATTTCTCTACAAATTAGAAATTGATTTAAAGTTGTTGTCGAAAGGTTCAAATTCAGGTATGAAATCTAAATAATATTTGAGCTAAACACTTAATTACACTTTAATCGTGAGCCGTCGCCATGCATGAAACGACAGCTAGCTCATCCGGAACTATTTGGCAACAATAACGCTTGCTTTGCTTATATTCGAGTAGATATTCGAAGTAATTCAAGAAAACGAAATGTAAAATCACTAGACCTGTGTTGTATATATCAAAAAAAATTATTGTGCTGTTATGGATAGTTTTGATACTGAATTCTGTGTGGCAACATCTGTTGTGCCTAATTTTCCAAACGGAACCAAAGCATCAGTTGCAAATTATCTTTGAAATTCATTGAAATGAGTGCTTTCATTTGGTATATTAATGGTTAAAACGAAAAACATGTGTCTACTTATTGCATAAAATTCACAGTCTGGGCGCTTTAAATGCAGAATTCAACCGAGTTCCGGATATAAGCGTGGAGCCATGGTCATTGTGACAGTTCAATTGTTCGTTTGTTAACATTGTCTGTCAATAGATGAATCTTTTACTCAAAATTCTATTGGTTTATTATGGTTTCCAACCTATCCATGTGCCAGAAGGTCAAAACGTCTGTAAATTAATAAACTTTATATTGATACTTATTCAATTTCCAGTGGTCTCCATGAGTACAGCTACTGCAGTGCTTTATGTCCTACTTGCTACTTTTCACGGAGCATTCTTAAACAGTATCGAACTAATGGTGAGAAAATGTCTCTCCTGGATTTCAGGTCCTTCCAAGTTATTTCATTTTTTATGAGAAAATTTTAATGTTCTGAGTAGTTTGGAAGCGAGTCTGTCATTTTCCGATACTTTTAACAGTAAGTAATAACTGCGCGTATATATTTTATTGTTTTATGGCTTTAATCCTTTTGGCAAATCCTCTGGCCGTGGGCGGAACACTTTGTATTATTATGTCTTATTTAGTTTCCCTCATTCTCAATCCCCTGTCTTTCCTGAGCATCACTTTGGCTGCTGCATCCAGCGTTGGGGATGCGACAAAGATGCCAAGAGGGTCCAGAAAAAATTCCTGCAACGCGCGCTTGCTTTGGGACATCAGAGAGCAGCACAGAGAGGAATTATTGCTTTTGTTTGCACACACAAGAGTCCAACCTTCACTCTAACCGCTTGGGGGGATTCTTTCACCTTTCAGAAAGGGTCTACCTCCAGCTATTGGAAGTATTTCCCACTTTCTCTCTGCTAATATTGCAGATGGACTCAAAAAATGATTATTTGTAATATTCGTCGTGTTTGCCACACAAGTGTCCACATTCACTATATGTTTGGGGATTTCACTTTCTCACAAAGGGTCTAATACTCTAGCCATTGAAAGTATTTCCACTTCTCTGCTACTATTGCAGATGGATTTTAAATGATTATTTGTAATATTCACGTTTTGCTTACTCACAAGTGTCTAATCTTCACTATACGCTTGGGAGATTCTTCAATTTTCCACAAAGGGTCTCTACTCTAGCTATTGAAAGTATTTCCACTTTCTCTGCTAATATTGCAGATGGACTCAAAGTGATTATTTGTACATCTGTCGTAGTTTGCCACACAGAAGAGTGCAATCTTCACAATAACCCGGGGATTCTTCACTACAAAGGGTCTTACCACTTTAGCTATTAGACGTATTTCACTTTCTCTCTGCTAATATTGCAGATGGACTCAAAATGATTATTTGTAATATTCGTCGTGTTTGCCACTCACAAGTATCTAATCTTCACTATACGCTTGGGGATTCTTCACCTTCACAAAGGGTCTCATACTTCCAGCTATTGAAAGTATTTCCACTTTCTCTCTGCTACTATTGCAGATGGATTTAAAATGATTATTTGTAATATTCGTCGTGTTTCTGCTACCACAAGTGTCTAATCTTCACTATACGCTTGGGGATGCTTCACTCATTAAAGGGTCTAATACTTCCAGCTATTGGAAGTATTTCCACTTTCTCTCTGCTAATATTGCAGATGGACTCAAAATGATTATTTGTAATATTCGTCGTGTTTGCCACACACAAGTGTCCAATATTCACTATAAGCTTGGGGATGCTTCACTTTCACAAAGGGTCTAATACTTCTAGCTATTGAAAGTATTTCCACTTTCTCTCTGCTACTATTGCAGATGGATTTAAAATGATTATTTGTAATATTCGTCGTGTTTGCCACTCACAAGTGTCTAATCTTCACTATACGCTTGGGGATTCTTCACCTTCACAAAGGTCTCATACTTCCAGCTATTGAAAGTATTTCCACTTTCTCTCTGCTAATATTGCAGATGGACTCAAAGTGATTATTTGTAATATTCGTCGTGTTTGCCACACAGAAGAGTGCAATCTTCACCATAACCCCGGGGATTCTTCACCTTCACAGAAAGGATCTAATACTTCCAAATATTGGAAGTATATCCACTTTCTCCTTGCTAATATTGCTGATGGACCTCAAAGATTATTTGTACTATCCGTGTTTGCTAAAAGGTAGGGTCTGCAAACAGTTACTATGAGCCAAATGTACGCATGTTAATCTACAACGAATCGGTATTAAAAAAATGAAAATGAAACCAATACACTGCCTCTGAAGTATGACAACGAAAATACTCACTTGAAGTAAAACTGCAAAGGAAAATAATTCTGTGAAGTAAAACTGGAAATAAAAAATAATAATTTGGAAGTGAAACTGGAAATGAAAATACTACTGTGAAGTGAAACCGAATGTGAAAATAATATTGTGCATCGTGGCAAAATGAAAGTAATGCTGTGATTCCCAAGGGTCGAACTGAAAATAGTAATAATACTATGGTTCTGAATTGAAACTTAAAATAAAAAACTGTCGCGGTCTCCATTTGTGAAATTTTAAAGAATGTTTCTGTACGTAATGATGATGTCATTGTCTTATTATAATTTTGTACGTTTCATTTTTGTTTTTATTTTTTTAAGAGATACATTGTTCGAAACAATTTTTTTTTTTCGAATGCAATCTGTCTTGTTTCACGAAGAAGAAATAACACGTAAATTTCCATATATCAATTTCTTTTAAGAGTTTACCAACATGGATTCCGTCGAATGTAAATTCTAGGAGTGTAGTCATACATTTTAAAAGAACTGGCTAAAATCCAGATATGGCACAAGAGTCTTGGAGTATTACATGCTTATCAATGACCCTGATTAAACTACAGAGACACCACAAGACACCACTATAACCTCTGCAACTATAACCTTCGGTTATTTAAACAGAGTAGCGGACCTGAAGTGGAAGATACATCAAAAGGCGTTTCAGCCATCTCCTGGCTAAAGACATGAGGGGGGTATTATTAGCATGGAGTTGACAAGAGCTGTGTGCAGTTACGATTTGCAGCACATAAACAAGTCATTTAAACTGAACGCATCATAATAGGAAAATAACTTAAAACATTCTTGGTTACAGAAGAGAAAAAAGACAAACAATTACACGCAATTTAATACTAAAGGAAAGATGAACTAAAGGTTCTGCGTAATACCGCAAGTTTAGCACGCAGTTCAAGTACAAAAGTCTGAGCTTGTCGACGACTAATCTGCAGGCGAATTTTATTGTTAGAGAAGGAGGAAGAGAGCAGGCCTTCACATTGATGAGATTCAGACACATTGATGAGGATGATGCAGACCAAAAGTATTAAAGAAAGCAGCATTTTCATTGGAAGCGTTGTTTGCAAATTCCGGTTTTGTGTACTTATGGGGTGGATGATGTTGGAGAAAAGGCTGTTAAATCCTGCTTGAGATTGGGATTTGAGTAAGGGAAGATGAAAACACTTCTGATGTTGGATCTTGAGGGGTGATATTTCTGCACTGATTTTTTCATGTGATTTTTTATGATTATAATAAATGATAATATTATAACATTTCATATATAATACCTTTTGTTTCTTAGACACGCATTTGAGACGTCCATCTCAAAAAGTTTGCCATTACATGTATCAAGAATAATTCAAAACCCATTTATGAATTTTGATGAAATCAAATAATAGAAGCAATACACGATTTTAAAATGACAAGACATGATTGTTTAAATATATGTATAGATGGTTACAAATACGTAACTGGAACGAAGTACAATGA
>BGPR01000834.1:358900-392027 GCA_013235015.1 Araneus ventricosus | reverse complement strand
TTTAATAATTATTTACATATATGTGGAAGGGCCCTCTCTAAGTTAGAATGTAAGATTTTGATTTGTATTTTGTAGTGATATATATTAGCCAAGACAAATATAACTAGATCTTTAATAAATTGTTTTATCTTACTAAATATGCTTCTGTCGTCATTTATCTCATAGCACACTGACTTCAGGAGAATTATCCCGATCTGACTTGTTTTCTTAAAATTTATATTTTTGAACTTGGATGTTTAAATTAAAACCGACACAACGCAATTCTTCTCTTTTGGCCATTGGCTTAAAACATATAAATTAATCATAGTGTGGTGATCTGTTACTCATAAATTCTAATCAATTGCCTTATGATTCAAGTGTACTTTCTATTGTGGTTTCTAAATTTTAAATATATTATATTATATATTGTATTATATTGCTATTTTGATCAAAACTGCTGTGTAACAGTCTTCAATCAACCACCATTATTCAATATTTTGAATTTCAACATTACACACAGACTATGAAAAATTTAAACTTTCAATCAATTTCCGGAGCGCCTTACATTTTTCTTTAAAAATATTTCCACACTTACCATTTGATTGTAGGCGGTGGTTGACCACTGATCCTACAAGTCATCTTGGTCGGCTTCTTCAGACCGGAAGTCACAGGTTGAAGATGTTCCACAACTGCAGGCGGCTCACCAGCTGTGAAAAGAGGAGTAAAACGTAAGTAAATTTCACAACAACTTCGATTTATCAGCCACACAAACGGATGCCAGAAAAGATTTACAGACTAGACCCTTAGATTAGGAATCTGTTCCTTTTTTTGAAAATAAAAACACTTTAAATTTTATAAAGAAACTTTGTTTTAATAACCGAATTAAAATACGGTGAATCACCTTCTAACGCCTTGCTGAATGCTATGGTAAAGATTTAAGACTGTTATTAGCATGTTTTTGTGTTCTACTCATCGTTATAAAATGCATATAAATGTAGATTACACGTCAACATAGAAACGCATTTTGAGGGTCTCGATCGAGTCGGATAGATGGTATTTATAAATACGTGCCAGAAGCTGCGGTGTATAAAAGAGAATAAAATATTTTCTTCCTAACAAAATTTTATTAATTTTTCGAACCTAAAACGTAAAGTTAACTGCAGTCTTAAAGAATTTATTAAACTACTTTCTCTTTCGTCTTACTTAGTGTTACATTCTTCATGCTCCTATTACCAGAAAGATATTGCAACAATATTGATGGGCATCTTGTGCGATTTGGGGCATTTACAATTAAAATTAAATGCTTTTATATATATTTTTATCGTTTAGATTTCTGATCGCGTCTTTACATGTGAAAATAAAATTAATAGAAAGGTGAATGTAACTGTTAAGAGTTACATTATCCACTAAAAATTTCAAAATCCTGAAATTTATCTAAATTATACTATGAAACACTCTAATGAGATACGAAGCTATTGTTATATAGTGACTTTAAAACTGAATGTTATTGCTAGAAATACATCATACTGATACTATATCTCACTGAACACTTCATATTATTCATGTTCCCTCAGAACAACTATATAAAAGTTTTCTCGGAAACATCAATGACGTACCTTTGGGCTCCTGCACAGGAATGTATTTGGTGCCAGGAGAGGGATCGCTTTTCCCCACTTCGTTGACAGCTATCACGCGGAACATATATTCCTCGCCTTGCTTCAGATTGGTCACTAAATTAAAAAAAAATTAGGCAAAACATAAGAAAACTTTATATTTGTAGTAATTTACTTCATATAATGGTCACAAATGACTAGCACTTTCTTATAAGAAAATATTTGAATAAAAATGAATGTTAAGATTTAGTTTATTTAGTTAGCAATCAAAGTTACGCGAAAATATGTAATTAATTTTTTTAATATATGCAGAAATATTTTCCATTGTCAGAAATTTTCAAATAAATACTTCAAGAAACTCTTTTCACATGTATAGGAGACACAGACGAACCTGGACATGGCCATGTTGGACGATTTATTTATTTTTAGAGCCATAAAGAAAAGTGTACAACATTTTAATAGTATATACGACAAGTTTGTGCAAACAAATGGCTATAGCAAGTAACATTCATCTGTAGCATTATAATGAGCTAATATATTACAAGAGAAATATATAATGCTATTGAATTAAGGTTAACTTAAATATGGATGAATTAAAATAGTGACATATTCGAACTACTGCGCTCAGAGAACAGTAAGAAAGTGAACTTCAGGAAATGTGGGTTTTTTTACGGTGAATACTAGCAAAGTCTGTAAAAATAATAATGAATAAATAAAATATTATTATATTACTTGCATCGAATTAATTATAACAAAATATTGTATCGAAACTTAATTTTTAGTTGAAATTAAATTGAAGTAACAGTAACTGTTCAATATTTTTCTTCAAAATCTGAAGTAAAAGTAACATATCCCAACTTTGATATTAACATTTGCACAACTTTAGTGATTAAACGGTAATCTATTGATTAATTTATATTACATCATTTTGAAATATACATTTTTTGTTTTTGAAATATATATTTAATATCTTCACAGTTATATTGAAATGTCCTATGTCAAATTTGCCAAACATTTTTACTTTCTCGTATACGAAGAGAAAGTACTGTAATCGTCAAAAAATTCGAACTCGAGATTTTGATGAATCTTCACGTTTTAGACCTCCCTGAATCCGAAAAACACAATTTTGGAATTATGTCTGTCTGTCTGTGAGCACGATAACTATTAGAGATAGAAGGTTGAAATTTGATACACAGTTTTATCATCAAAAATGTAGGTCAGTATAAAATTTTGGACCAAATCCGTCAAAGGGTTAACTGTTTGACAGTCTGTATATCGCATACTTGTGAATATAACTCCTAAACCTACGACTTCAGACAAACAAAAATTGGTATGAGATCTACCAACGTTAATTGCAGATCCGTGCCTAATTTTTATTTCAATCGGTTGAAAAAAAGGCGTTCATATTGCATATTCAATTATCTTTCTCTTACGCAAGGCCATATTGCGTATCGGCAAGTACCCGCGTCAAGGGAAACTAGTAGGTATGCTGTTTTGCTTATTTTTTCTCCACCTGTGTTAGGGACGCTTGGTGTGTTTTACTGCCGTTTGTCTTTTTTTTCTCCACATGTGTTAGGGAGTATACGAAAAAGTTTACAGGAGATCACTCCCGCTGGTTATTGATGTAAAACACCTGTATACGTCACTTACATCCGCTCTCAAATTGTTGCATGCGTGATTGTTGCATGTTGGCACAAAGTGTCTTATGCCGCTAGTGATTCCAGGTGTTACATCAAAAAAATTTTGTATGTCTTTCTGTGTGGAGTTTTCGACATATGACATTTTGTTATAACAGCGACGATATATAAATTTAGCCAAGAAAATAACTCACCTTTAGTGAAAGGTTGTTCTATCGTGAACTTTTCATTGTACGTGGACCACCTGAGCGTGTTTCTGTCATGGAATTCTATAATGTAATTGGTGATGGGAGAGCCGCCATCGCTTTCCGGAGGTTTCCAACTCAATGTCAGGCAGTCGTTGCCGATTTCAGATGCTGTTGGCGTACCCGGTGGTTTAGGTTTATCTAAAAATACACCAGGTTGAATCAGAAAATGGCATGAAAAAGAAGGGATCAACAATAATAACACGAAAAAGTCTAAATATTTAATTTCCACTACTATACAAGAACAATATATATATATATATATTTAATAATTTTATTTACAATGGGGAAAGTATTTTTCTCCAATCACATGGCATTCCTCAAGGATCTTCATTTTCTTCTATTACAGCTAACCTCTTCCTTCATTATTTTGAGAAGAATTATTTACTTCTTCATCCTCAGGCTTTCAGATTCGTAGATGATCTTATTGTTTTTAATCATGGATCATTTAATATTACGTGGCAAAATATTTATCCTTCAGCCTTGCTTCTTAAACAAACAAACTGTAATCAGTTTGAAGCGGATTTTTTAGATCTGGATATTAAACTTGTTGATAATAACTTTTGTATCGATATTTTTGACAAAAGAATGGATTTTAATTTTTGTGTCAACCGACTTTCATATTGGTCTTCTAATATTTCTATTAAGATTTATAGAAACACTATTCTCTCTCAATTTTCTCGCATTAGATCTATTTGTTCGAACGAAATTTCAAAATCTAGACAATTAAAGCTTTTGTATGATCAACTTTTAAATAATGGTATTCCCGAAAACTTTGTGCGACGATATCTCAAGCAGTGATTACAGAGCTACTGACAAAGCCTCTTTCTCCTTATCTTTCTTTTTCCTCTGTTTGGCAACTGCGAAAACTGGTTTGGCGTTCATTCTCCTCGTGGTCGCGGTAGCTTTTTCCTGGCCATGGTAAGCATATTTCGCTTTTATTTTATTATTTTTTATGTTACGGCTGTTTTTTTTATTTTATTCTAGGTCTTTTGTATTCGGATTTTTTGTATTTGATTCTTTTTAAATCTTCTTAAATGTATTGATTTTTTATTCAAGAATTCTTCCATTTTTATTTGTCTTGTGCTTTTAGAGGGGATGACGGCAATTTTTAACGGATTTCGTTTGTCGTTAGCAGAAAAAAGCACAAATTAATATCATGAGTGAGCTTCGCTTCCTGACGAGCGGCTCGCTATGATATTTTTCAATTTTATTTTGGTTTTTATCTATTTTTGCCATTTTGTCTTGACTGTTTTTGAGTTTTTGTCTTGTGTTTATAAGTTTATTTTGATATATATATATGCAGTTTTAAATAAGTTCAGAGAATAAAAACAAGTATTATTTTAAAATAATGAGAATATATATGCATAAACTGTGTCATAAATAATGTCAACAGCGGTAGATAAGAAAACATTCAACCGTAAAAGCGTAACCAAATTCAAATGAACGAACTGTTATCTCCACTTTAAACAAGCTGTTTTAAGTTGAATAGAGATATAGTTTCTACTAAATTGAAGTGTGTTAACACCATTTAATTCGTTATACATATTATCGACAAGACTTTGTAGAGTTTTAACTTCGAATGTGAGAGAAAACAATAATAAAATGTGCGAGAGATACTAAAATTCATCTAAATAAAAAGAATCAAATAAGCAAAAGGAAAAATTAAAACGTAAAACGCACACAAAATGCCAGAATCTAAAACATTTGAATTTTGCGAATACAGATTTGTAGTTTCTTAAAATCTGTCGAATTCCATGCTAGAAAGTCATTACAAAGAAATCAGGAAGGTGTAGAACACGTTATTTAAAAAGTTCTAATCAAACTAAAATAAATAAATAAAAATTCGAAACGTAAAATATACAGTTAGTCTTCTTAAGTCGTTAAAATACATTTAAAATTAGTATTTTGAGAACCATTAATTTAAATCGACGTCTAGTAAATTCTAATAAAAAGTCGCCTTATTTATAGCATCCCAATCGTTGCGTTCGCAGGATTCATTGCCTATAGCAGAGTATCTTGTGTTCGCAGGATTCATTGTCTATAGCAGAGTATCTTGCGTTCGCAGGATTCATTGTCTATAGCAGAGTATCCAAAACTATGGATCGCTATCTCAGCTGGGATTGCAAAGAATATTATTGGGATTGCGTGAATATTGATATCATTTGTTTCTGTGAGACTTTTTAGCAGTAATGAGCAAACAATAAAAAATGTCTGAACTCAACATATTTAAAATTATCATGTCACATTCTTATCATCAATTATAGGCGCATCACTCCTTCTATTTTCTTATATTCATGCAAACTTCACATGAAGCATGATTGTCTCTTATAAAAATGGATTCACAACAGTTTCTTTCTTCAAAAAATTTAAGAAGCCATGATTTATAGAGATCTCATGTATGGCATATTCAATCACGTTAGTTTTCTCTATACTTCCTGAAGGAACTTTTAAAAAATAGAAGTGTTACAAAACAACGATTTTTTTTTTCGTTTGTTTATGAATGAAAATAAGGTTCAAGAAGATAAAAAAAAATATTATATTAACAATTCTTACCAATGATGGAGACTTTAAAGTCTGTCTTGCACTCTCCGCATTTGTTGGTCAGTTTGAGAGTATAGTTCTCCACATCTGGGTCTTCCAGCTTTTTGATGGTAAGAACAGTTTTGTTTCCATAATTTTCAATGGTACGCTTCTTGTCTGGAGAGATGGGCTTTCCTTTGTACAACCATTCTATCTTTGGCGGGGGTTGAGCAATGTATTCCACATCCACAGCAACGTTGCCACCACGCTTTCCTTTGAAGTGCCGTTTTTCGGACACAACGCGAGGTGTTGCTGAAAAACAGAAAGCGATCATTTATTTTTTCCCATGTTTATTAAGAAGTCTTTGTTTCTTAAAAAAAAATGTCTTTGATACATATTTGAAAGTATATATATATATATATATATATATATATATATATATATATATATATATATATTGTTTTTTGAGATTATTTTTCATGCTTTGAGAAAACATTGAGAAAAGGAAATCCAATTTGATAGATAATGCGTATTAGTTACTAATATCAAATTATTATTCCACTCGTTTTAATCACTTTCAGAAAGCTGGTTTATGATACCTTTCAGTTCGATACAACTTTTTAATTTTCTTGAATTAAGAAAGAGTCAATAATAATTGGTAATTTGATCTGTACATGCAAATTTCGGCCACTAGCAGTTCCGAAGAACGACGGCATAACTGATATTCGAAGTACAACAGTTTGATACAAGGTATTCTGATGGAAATAAGGTGTGTGCCGTCAGCGGCGTTACACCTGGAAAGGCTAATTAAATATAAAAATTTGGAATTTTGAGACCTGCCTAAACAGGGCAAATACAAAGACATGGACATGTGCTGGATGCGAAGCAAACACTGAGAAAAAAATCTCTCTTGAATTAAATTTTGAAAACTTGCCAAAATGAGAGACGAGTTAGAAGCGTTCCAAATAAAAAGCCAGAAAAAAAAGACAAAGGCTGCAGAATGAGACTGCGGGTCTGAAAATTCAACCACTGGGTGAATGATACAAGGTATGTCGGTTCATGGAATATATGCTCAAACTAAGCAATACTAGTTACGAAAATTCTAAAGTTAACAATCAATATTCGCTATCCTATACACAATTTCATGATTGATTGAGAAAGACTCAAAACTCAGTTAAATCTAAACATGATGAATATCGTGTTTCTATCGGAAAAACACATGTGTTGGATATTTCAAGTAGGAAATCGGCTCTTACAATAAAAACGTTGGGAGATTAACGTCAGGCTCTCACCACAACCTACTTTCTAATTCAATAAAAACCTTTGCGAAGGATCTCAGATAAGCACCCTTACTTTCGACAGTGACAGTGGACGAGCAGGTCTTCTCTTCCAGGACGCAGGTGTACATGCCTCTGTCGTCCAGCGAGGTGTCTTTGATGATCAGTCTCCTGCGACATCCTTCCTTCTCCATTACCAATCTGTCGGTGGGTTTGAGGGTCTGGCCGTCCTTCATCCAGCGGACCTCGAAGGTCTCTCGGGTCACTTCCACCAGCAAGGTGGCTGTGTCGCTCTCCCGGACAATCACGTCGCGCAGTTTCAGAGTGAACTCGGCATGGGCCTCTGCAATACAGAAATGCGTTAAACGAACCAGAACAGCGAGGTATTTTAGTTATCGATAAGTCAAAGATATTGATAGACACAAAAATCTGAACCTTTCATTTACTTCAAAATGAATAAGTAAACAGATCAGTAACTCTCAGTAGCACTTCTTTTAATTGCCATATCGAAGTCCAGTACAAAAAGATAATAACTGTGAATTTTAAGTTTGGAGATACTGAAATTTTTAAGTTTATAATTGCATGGACACACATAATTTACATCCCTCTAATTTGAAACTCAAAGCTGTATAAGCTGAGCTTGTAGTTGTTGCAGTTCTGTACTACGTAAAGGAATTCCCTGTCGTTCTTAAAAAGTGCCTAACTCAAAAAAAATTATCCTTTTAAGCTGTGTAGTCGAAATCTAATGCATTCTAAATTTTACAAAAAAAATCCTTTTGCACCCCTCTTTTCTAAAACAGTAGCAAACTAATCATATGTAATTTTTATCCATTCTAAATATTCTCCTTCATTTCATGATAAATTCGATGATGAACACCATTTATAAACTACATGAAGAAATTGTTTATATGAAGGTCAAAATAAGCGTAATTTCAAGAGTAGAAGTACGTCAGATTTAAGAATGAAAATTATTCTTAAAAATTGAGCTTATTTCAGGTTCAAGTGCCAAAAAATAAATAAATAAATAAAATAAAAAATAAAGGAAATAATTTTTTAAAAAATTTAAGTCGTAAGATTACCTTGTACTTGCAGTTTGGTAGTCGTTTTGACGTTTCCAGCCACACAACTGTACTCGGCAGCGTCATCTTTCTGTGCCCTTCGGACGACCATTTTGTAGACGTTCCTGTCCTTAATGAACTGGAACTTGTCCTTCTCTTTCTCTGGTACGGGCTCGCCGTTCTTCAGCCACTTTACGGGCACATTCGGCCGGGAAAGTTCCACGGTGAAGCTCACATCAGTGTCTTGAGGAACAGTCATCTTCTCGGGAAGCCTGGCAGTGAATTCGACGGTTGGCGCTGATGTGACGAAAACAATAAGAGAATTACAAGGAGAAATTACAGCAGTTGCTACGCAACACAAGTGTCATGACTCACAAATCATAAAAGCGGAGGTAAAAATGTATCACTTCGAAAACTCTCATCGCTTAATCACCTCGTAATACATATAATAATTGGTTGAAAAATTAAAGACATTAACGCTATTATTATAATAGCAGAATCAGTGAGGCAAAGTCAGAAGATTACTACGTGTCAAAGAACTCATCCTTGCAAAGAGAGGTACAGAACAGAAAAGAAGAAACAGAAGAAAAAAAGAAACACAAAACAAACAAAAAAAGAATGAAATATTTACACTATGTACAGCACAGGCATTTACACTTTTACACTGTTAGTTTGTAATAGTCTTCTTTTCTTTAGATTTTGTTTTATCTTTCTTTTGTCCGGTAATTTGGAGCTCGTTGGTTCAGCTCGGTGGAAAGTTGAAGTCTAGGGAGGCTGGAAAAGATCTCTATTTTCGCTTATGAATTTGACAATCCTATGAATTTTATGCCTGGAGACGAGGTTATTGGCCACTCTTTTCAGCCATTCTTGTTCGAAGTTTGGCACTGGCTTCCTCATATGCCAAGACACTGTGAAAATATACTCCGTGGCATAGTAAAGTGCCTTGTAAATTCCACCACAACTGCAATAATCGCTGTCAGAGAGGTGAAACCTTTTGAGGTAGGCAGGGAAAGGGCCATGTTGAGGGAAGAAGATAACATCCTCTCTAATCCAGTTAGTGGGACGGAGACTAACTGAGGGCGTGATGTTATAGATTTTCCTGCAGGTATTGTCATTCTTCCATGAGATTTGCCACTCCTCAAGCATGCTCTTCCGGAGGAGGCCTTTTTATGTGCGGTTTAGGAAGCTTAGTAAGTGAATAGGGTTGCCCATGTTGCGTCTTTTGCCAGTTGGTCTTCTCTCTCATTGCCTATATTGCCTGCATGCGCTTTAACCCACGAGACTTTTATTCTTGTATATGTTAGGAGGATTTTGAAAATTTGTCTTGCTGTTTGGTTTGTGCTCTTTGAATTGGAAGATGCCACGATACTTGCTCTGCTGGATCGGTTCTGCTCATATGATCCAAAATTAATAATTTATCTAAAGGGGAGTGGGTCAGATAAAATTAATTTAAATTTAATGTATCGATACCATTGGAGGCCTTAGTTCTTTCTAAAATCTCAACTCCTATTCGTTTACCAACGTTATTTACTTAACTATTAGTTATGTAAGGTAGCTCATTATTTAATTTAGGAAATTTGTATGTATCCACTCATTTCAGTCAAGTCAAGAAGTTCAGTCTCAGTCATTCAAGTCAATTCTAATTTTCATTGACGTTTTATTTCTGAGATTGTTTCTTATATTTATCAATTTGTTTTCCTTACCGTGTATTTTGGCAATTAAAAATCATTTAATGATATAATGTTATTTAATCGAAAAATGAAAATACCTTCAACTTTCAATTTCGCAGACTTCTTTTTGTTTCCAACAACGCAAGTGTAAGTTCCTGCATCTTGGAAGCTTGCATTGTATATGATGAGTTTCTGTCGCTTGCCATCAATCTTCAGCATGACATGCTCACTGTATTCGATTTCCTTGTCTGAAATTAAAATTGTAAGACTCTTATTACGCATATAACAAAATAAAAAACTCTTCCAACAAAAGATCACCAATATTATTTAAAAGAAGAGAAGGAGAGATTCCATACCATCTTTAAACCATCGGGCTCGAGCATCGCCTTTAGTGAGTTCTACTTGGAAGGCCGCAACCTGTTCAGTTGCAACGGTTACATCTTGCATGTCACCCTTGAAGTCGGGCGGCAGCTCTGAAAAGTGCAAAGAATTTGTCTTATTGACGCGAGAAAACTATGTTAATTGCAATATATTTAAATATTCATGAAAATTTCCATTTCTTTCAGTATAACATGATGTTATCTTGTACCTTGTGAATCACTTAAACGGATATTCCATATTCCAAAATTTAATAGGTAAGTTAACAATCTCATATATATTTGGTAACTTATACCCCTATATAAGTAATCGTAGTGCAGTATGCCTATAACCTTATCCCATGTTACCTACAAAACGGAACGGTAACATAGTCATATATAACCTAATTCAAAGAGTGCTTAAATTACATATAATTAAGTGTTAGAAGTTACCTGCCCTATTTATAATAATAAGTAAGATTTTACATAACGATCATTCTATGTAGGATGTAATTTATAACTCTCACCTTATCGTTAATATAGTATAATTCTAACTTACAACAGATAATAAAGTTAAATTTACATAAAAATGTTGACTATATTCCTGATTGTTCCCGAATAATTTATATTTAGAGCAAAGCCTAAAAATATTAAAACTATTTGCTTTCCAAGAATTTTCAAAGGAACTTTAGATTCGTCTTAAAAATTCAAAAGAATCAAATGAGTTGGTTAGAATGACAGTGGTGTAAGTCTTCCTAACTTAGTTTTGAGTAATTCAAGGTTTACTAAAACCATCTGCAAGTAATTCAGGTCAGTAGACATTTTTGAGGCCCCTCCTAGTGGTAAATTATTGTGCTATTGAATTATGCAGCTACCACACTAAACAAAGGAACTAGAAAAGAATATAAATCCATGCTTAACTCAGATTGTACAATTTTTGTGACTTACACCACTGTCATTCTAACCTGCTCAAATGTACTTTGTAGTTTAATGTTCAATAGCAATTTGTTTTAGATATAAATTATTTAATAGAATTTTAAAAAATGCTATGGGATAATATGAAACAGAAATTTACATAATCCCATTCATCAAGGGAGTTAAAATGAAATATAAAAACTGAAATTAAATTCAATTCAAAAAAGTCGAAGCTAATCTTACCAATAACCACTAATTCTGCAGTACATTCTTTTTCTCCTAGTACGCAAGTATATTCTCCTTCGTCATTGACAGTAGAATCTTCAATAATGAGCTTCCTGGTGCAGCCATCTTCAACGATTTTTATCCTGTCTGTTGGCTTTACGAGTTCACCGTCCTTATGCCATGTGACCTACAAAAAGAAGCGGTTGCACCAATAATTAGATATTCTGAAATGCCTAATTAGCTTTTTTTATGAATAAATGGATATATTCAAAATTATGTATCGTTCCAACTGCAATAATCTTTACTTTATTATTTCCACAATTTACAAGTAAAAGTATGAAAATCACAAATGTGTGAAAGCTAATTTGAAAGATTTGTAAGTTTACCTGTGCATCTGGTTGAGATACTTCAACAGAAAATACAGATGGTTCCCTTTCTTTTACCTCTACATCGTACAATTTTTCTGTGAATTCCACTCCAGTTTCTGTCATAAAATATCAAAATTAATTTAAACGAAGGGATTTTTTAAACTAATACACAGTATAAAATTCAGAGTATTCAGTCACATTATCCGGCCGAACTTTACCATAGATCGCCAGTCAAATTCTACTTTAGATGCTCCATTTGCCATTTTCTACCAAATTAAGAAAAGAACAAATTCAAATTTAGAAAAACTCGGTTTAGGTAGTTTCCCTTGCATTTTTAAAATTTAAGTATGTGTAATTACTAATTCTCCTTATTGTAATGGTAAATTAAGGCGCCATATTCAATTTTGCTTTATTGTTTCTCGATAAAGTTTTTTTACAAGAAAGAAAGTTTTTGCTATGTTAGTTGTTTTTTAGTTTAGCTTACAAAGCCTTTTTGACTCACCAGCAACGTTTGGTAGAAACGATGAAAATTCAAGGAAACTGTTTGCCCCATACAGCAAAGGACAGCTTAGAAAAAAACGGTCATATTCTTTCAACAATATTTTGTGATTTCGACTTCGTGTCAAAGACACGACTTACCACTGGCGTATTTAATTATTAGGCTTAATATTCTATAAACGACTAATAAAATTAATTATTTTATGTTTCCAAATATTTCGAAATAAATAAATGATGGATTTCTTGAGTTTTTTGAAAACCAGATTTTTAATTTCTACAAGAAAAAAATGGCAAATAGGACAATTAAAGTTGGACGAAGGGAGTAATAAACAACAATCCAATCTTGTCTTCGATTTTCAAAAATATATGTATCTTCCTTTAATACTACAACTAATCACTGTGCTTATTTACGTTAAAAAAAGAGAATACGTAATTTTATTTCTCTGTGAAATAAAATTCCTAACTAGAAAATTTAAGTGAAATATTTCGAGACTTACTTTGCACAGTTACTTTAGCTGTATGTTCAACTGTTCCCTTTGGATTTTTGGCAACGCATTTGTAATCGCCAGAGTCAGGTTTCTTAGTGTCAGAGAGAACAAGTGTGTGCACATTTTTGTTCACCGATGGCTTCACGTTCTTTGATGGTTTAATTTCTTTTCCATTCCTGGAATACATACGAAATTGTTACAAAATCTTTTAAACTTTCGTTGGAAGAATAAATCAAAACACACAGATATATAATAGTGTAACAAAATTTTTTAGAAGGAATTAACAAGGATAATTTTTAACATTGAATATGATTTAGAAAGTTAATTCAAATTTTATCCTTTAAAAATCTTCTAGATTTTATTTTAAAAAATGATTCACGTCGAAGCAATGCTCAAAGAAACAATATTTGCACTTTTTCCCTATTCTAGAAAGAGCATTCATTCATTCCACTACGACACACCGCTAACTCCAGAGACGAAAGTCTCCGGTTTGCAGCTTGGCATTTTTAAAATTTTTGCGGTTTTTAAAACAGCATATATAATTTATTGACATAAAATATCTAAGTAAAATCTTACATCTTTAATCTTTTACATTTTAATCAATACTACCAATATTTTTTTTTACATTTTAATTCTTAATACTGAAGTGCTATGTACTTTCTGAAGAAGTATGTAAAAACCTGAACTTCTTTTTGTCTACATTTTATACCATAAAATAATTAATTATTTTTTATATATATTGAAGAATTGATGTAAAATGCACGAGAAACTAAAAATGCATTAAGATGGAATATGGTAGAAATAAAAGTGACCATAGGGTCTTTTATCTGCTTTCTCAATTATTATTTATTAAGGTAGGTGAGCCAAAGGTGACCAGTGTTCCTAAGGTAGACCACCCCTTAAAAGTAGAATTAATTTCATTTTTAATTACGAGTACAACATGGCGTTACTGCATTGTAAAAGATGTATCTGCAGTGCACGAGGCTGAATTGAAGAGATCACCTTGATCGGCCGCCATGGTATGCAGTGATTTCACTTTTGAGGAGTCGTTCTAATTTCCAGGTTAGAGGATATTTTAATTTACATGCGTTTAAATTCTTAGAACTTTGAGTTATGATGAATTTTCTGAAAGCTTATTTCTTTCTCTTTAATCACATTTACTTCAATTCTAATAAATTTACCATATTAATATTTTTAAGTCGTGCAAATGGCGACCATATGCATGTTCCCAAGGTGGCAAGGGTTCGGGCCACCTTAGGAAACAAATATGGAAATCAATGTTGTAAGGGTAATTTTCAAAATTTCTACTTAAATATCTGAAAAAACTTATTACCATTTATTGTTAAATTTATAACAATAAAAGTTATATTTTTTATTTAATTATTGAATGGTAGTTATAGTTTCATTTGCATATAGGAAATATCTCAGGAAATCTAAAAGAAACTTTTGTTAATTCTTGGCTTAGTTATTGTTATAAGTATAAACATAAAGTATTGAACATTGTAATACTCTTCTAGGAGTAAAAATAGTTTTCGAGTATTTTTTTACATTTTAAAAGTGATTTCAATATATGGGCCGGGCCACCTTTGGAACACTATACGCCAAAGGTGGACTACCAGCTACAATTTTGAAATTGTATTATAAAAATAATTAAATTTTATCTTACAAAGAAAAGTATACTTGATATGTGTTAGAGATAAGTGTAAAACTTTACAAAAAATATTCAGCCACACACACCTAACCAGAAAAATTAAAAAAGTCCTCAAAGCTTAACTATGGCCACCTTTGGCTCACCTACCTTAAATAGTTTTGTCGTGTTATCATTGCTCATTATAAATACGCGAAAATAAGAGAGAGTAAATTACATCTAATACTGACTTAAATATTTTCAATACACTAGTGAGGGACTAAAATCCGATGACAATTTTTCCGGGATTTGCTATTCATATTCCAAGACAAAATATTTCTGACGTCGGTTTTGACATACAATTGGTTGACTGATACATTTGAAAAATGTGATCATGGAATTTCTCATAAATATCCAATCATAGTTGCTTCAGATAAAATTGACCAAAAATTATGAAAAATCCATTCGTTTGTTGAATACTCACCTGTACCAGGTTACTTCTGGCGGTGGATTACCCTGCACTTTCACTGTCAAAGTAACTGTTTCTTTTTCCGTGCAAGTAATATCACTGTAGGTCTGGGTGAAAGAAGGAGGCTCTTCGACTGGTTTCTGAGGTTTACCTACAAAACGAAGAATGTTTTCAAAAAAATGTTCTGATAGCTTTAATTTTATCTAAACACGACTGTGTATTAAGTGTTGAAATGAACAAAAAAAACTTACCTTTAACATTAAGTATAAGAGAGGTGACTGATTTTCCTTCAGTGTTTTCAGCTATGATTTCGTAAGTACCAGCATCTTCAGGTTTCACTTTCTTGATGGTCACTGTTCCCTTGGTCACTTCGAGATCTTGACTGGTTGTTGTGATCTCGATTCGGTCCGATTCCTTCAGAGGCTTTTGATTTCTCAACCAAGTAATCTATCATTCGGATAACAGGAAAAGTTTTAAAAATGTATCATACATGTGTGTTTGATTATAAAAAGTAAATAGTTATACAAAAGCCTATAATTTTCATTTCACCATAAGAAAATTATCCATTCCTCCTCATTTCAAAAAAATTTCCAGACATTTTAAATGCATAGTTTAAAATTAGTAATAAACTTTATTGAAGTTAATTATTTATTCTTTTTGAAAAATACTAATTTAGCAGAATTTCCCATAAATTAAACGCAAAAATAATCGTTATTAGATCACCTAAAAAGTCAAATTTTTATGTAATAGTTTATATAGTTACTATCATGAGAACTTTCATGGTATCACTGACATTCTAATTAACTATGAGTCTAAACCAGAGGTTCAAAACATGTGGTACGCGTATCCCTGGGGGTACGCGAAGGAGTAGTTGGGGATACGCGAAATAAAAGTTGGTAATGGCGGAAACAAGAAAAAATAAAGAAAAAGATAAGAAAAAAATAAGTAACAACTAAAAAAAGTTACAGAATTTTGTTTTATCAAGTTAGTACTTGCTATTTAATAACTATACCACTTGAATAGTTGATTGTTAAGGAGTGCAATTTTTAGCTATCCTTATAAGTCAATACAAAATCATTACAATAGTGATTTCATTTGTTTTAACGTTGAATTAATACTATTGTAAAAAGGCAAAAAAATTTAAAATAAAAAATAAGTCCAGCAAATGTTATTAATTCGAATCATTTGACTCTTAAGGTAACCTATACCCTTATCATTATTGATAAAAACTTCTCTGGATAGACGGATGGTTGGTGGTGGTGTGGAGGAATGACAGTAGGGGGTACGCGAAAATATAAAGATTAATCAAGGGGTAAGCCAGAGTTTAAAGGTTGGGAACCCCTGGTCTAAACCTTTGAGTCTAAAGAATAATCGAAATAGTAGTTTTAACGTTTATGAGCTGTTCGTAATGAAAATTTCGATCTCTTCCTGTGGAGTTCACTTTTTCTCTCCAAAGAAACAATTATTTTTTCTCCAACAAAACGATTTTAAATTTACGGATAAACCTTTATCGTCATTCATATCTTTTTCACTATCGGATGAAAAATCCACCAAAGATTTTGTAATAAAAATGTCTCGATCAGAAACGACAAAGTCCGATTTTCGTTATTTTTGTAACTTTCTATGCACATTTTGTAAACTTATAGACATCCTGCATTTATTGCATACTATATTTAATCCGTTAAACCCAATTTGACATTATTTGAGATATATTTAATCTAGTAATATTTTAGAACTAAAATGAAAATTGGGCTAACTTTCTCAAAGTGTACCTTACTACAATAAATTATAGCATTCTAATTAATTGATCACAATTCGACAAAAGTTTAGATACATAGTTTGCAAACTGTTTTTTCTTATTCTTAAAAAATTGATGAGATCTTACACTCAGATAATACACACATAAGCAAAATTTCCACATGAAATTTTAGTAACTATTCGGAGCATTAAATTAAATTTTTCAAATAACGTCATTAAATACTTTGAAAGCAATCTGATTATACGAGTCATAGATTTTTAATTAATAGATTTAATAATTTATAGATTAATAATTAATAGATTTAAACCATTTTTGTAGTAAGTATGTTCTATTCCTTCATTTTATTGATGAAGTAGTAACAAAGCATATGGTACATGAATAAACTTACAAATGTAGATTGAAATTCGTCTTTTGAATTTTTTTCCAGTGGTCTATTTGGCTTCTAAGCATGTAATCGGTGTATTATCATTAAAACGAATACATTTTAATTTATTTAATTAAAAAATGAATTGTTTCCATGACGTTTAGATTAAATCCACGTTGGTAAGGGACACGGTTCTTTTTTGTTACTTAAATAAACTTATTTCCCCGCATTATGTACCACGAATGGTTAATCAGCATAAAGAAAAACCAGCACTCATTACTTTCTGGTTAAGATGCTTAATATTCACTCCTTTAGTTTTGTATATGGTCGGATAGATAGTAATCTAAATGGAAAATTAGTAGTATATTTTTTCCTCTGATTACAATCAAACAATGTCATCCTTTAAGCTTCCCACTTACTGCTTATCTCTTCATCGTTGATCTCTGTCTTTTCCCTTGGGTGGGATACAATGCTATTTCTATCTTCACTTCTGTAGTCAGCGACAATTAAATTTAACAACACATGGAAAGCAACATACAACCGCATCAGTGGTGGACGACACAGTTTAGTATTATAGAAAGGACCCATAAAATGTCAACTTCAGTTGTCTCTGACTATAGCTTTTTTACTTTCTCGTATACGAAGAGAAAGTATTGTAATCGTCAAAAAATTCGAACTCGAGATTTCGACGAATCTCCACGTTTTAGACTTCCCTGAGTCCGAAAAACACAATTTTGGAATTATGTTTGTCTGTGAACACAATAACTCAAAAACTATTAAAGCTACAGGAATGAAATTTGGTATGTGGTCTTCACACATAATTTGTAGGTTTCTAGCACATTTTGGACAAAATCCGTCAATGGGAAGTTTGTCTGTATGTATGTCCGTGTTGATGTGAACGCGATAACTCACAAACTTAAATAGCTAGATGGATAAAAATTGGTATACATTTTTATCATCAGCAATGTAGGTTTGTATCAAATTTTGGACCAAATCCGTCAAAGGGTTGACTGTCTGCATAATCATATACTTTTGAACGCAATAACTTCTTTAAAAATTACTTTGATAAATGAAATTTGGTATGTGGCCTTCTTACCTTAATGGTAGATTTGTGTCCAATTTTTGTGTCAATCAGTTAAAAAAAGACGTTCAAATTGCAAATTTCGTTTTCTTTATCTTACACACAGCCCTATTGGTAATCACGCCGGCTTCTAATTCCACTTCCGCGTCGGACGACCTTCGGAAATCGTGGTATGACGTTCCGCTTATTTTTTTTTTCTCCACTGCGTTGGGGGTTCTTGTTCGTTTTACTGCCTTTTAGCTTATTTTTTTCTCTACATATATTAGGAGTATACGATAAAGTTTAGGGGAGACCACTCCCTCTGGTTTACTAGAAGATCATCCTAGTTTTGGTTGGCCATGGAAACTTACTGCGCTGCTTAGTACAAAGAAGGAGACAGATGGTTTAATTCCAACTAACCAAAAAGAAAATGAAATCAAGGGAAACGAGATCTCACCTTTGGTTCAGGAATACCAGTGACTTTGCAAACCAGCTCCACAGGCTTTCCTTCGTCGACATCTTTATCCTTGGGTTTCTCAGAGAAGACTGGAGGAACTCCTTCTAATATGTCAGTAAGAGAAGATTGCCGAGACAGGCTGAGGCGAGAGGATGGATAGGTGTCCGTGCCATGATCAGCCGCTGAAACAAAGCATGTTGTCAATGAAACTATCAATTAAAAAATTTTAGTAATGTCCTGATGTCTTTATGAACATCTTTATGAAGTTCATAATGAACATTCGTTAACCATTTTATTTGCATAAGAATGAAAACATATAGGACTATATAAGACCTTCTCTTGGTTTCGATGGATTATGCTTGTTTACTGAAGTTTTAAAATTTTATTACATGATATAAATTAGTACAATTTTCTAAAAGTAATAGTGCATGAAAAAATTGAATATGTCCTGCGAAAGATTGGACATAAAATTTATTGTAATTTTTAATTAATTGATCCAGTTTTCACAAATGTACAGATTTGCATCAAATTCAAAATCAAATTAACATACGATGGCGGCAACTAGTTGCATTAAATTATCTCTATAAATCTGATAAATCATATAATTTTAATATAAAAATAACAACAACAAAATTGAAATATTACCTATATTTAATTTGAAAAGTTATTAATGAAAAAATAATAAGATAATAAAAGCTTAGAATGATGCAAGAAAATTATTAATGAAAGAAAATGCTAGGTTTTTTTATATATGATTACGGGTTATTTCATCGCATTGTTTGTCCTAAAAATTTAAGGAATCAGTAGATTAAGTTTTAGACATTTTCAAATTTTTATTGCTAAAAATGTTTCCAAAGCCACGTGAATTCAGTTACCTTCTACAACAAGTTCAGCCGATGTTGATGAAAAACCAGCAGCATTCTTAGCGACGACAGTATACGTTCCAGCGTCTTCGGGGAACACTTCTCGAATTATAAGAGTTGTTACATTGTCATCGTCATAGAAAATCTAAAGGAAGAAAGTGACAATTATTTTCAGAAAAGGGAGAAAAACAATAGGCTAAAAACGAAAAGTAAAGTTTCAGCCTCTGAACCCTTATCAATGAGCGACTGTTAATAAATAAATCAATGAGCAATGCTAATAAGAGAATTTCTTTGAGCTCCACGGTGACTCGGAGGACTTGGAAGAAAAAATATGCATATAATAAATTCTGCTCAGACATGTATTAAGTTTATACATAAACAAAACATTTTTGTTCTCATTAAAGGATATGTTTGGGTGCTTTCCTAGCAACTTAGAAAAATCCGTTTCACAGAAACACTTAAGCAAACAATATTCCAAACACGAAATAAATGTGGTATTAATTATTAAGGCATCTATTTGTTTGAGCAGTCACATATTTATGAGTTTTATAAAGTAGAAGAGTTTCTTAAATAATTTACTGTTCCATTTTGGAGAACTGGTTGAGTTTATGTTTGACTGAGAGGAATAAAAACGCCAATTTATGAATGGATCAGAAATAAAATGTAGCGATTGAGTTAGCCTAAAATAATATGTTATTCTAAATTATCAAATCCATCATATTTTAATAGGAATAAAAAAGTTAGCATAAACAATCATGTTTTTTACCGCGAGTATGAATTAATAACAGATATATTTCGTATTGTAGTAACTCTACACATGGGACTTCGCTTGAAGAACAAACCCCCTTTACCGCAGTTAATTCAGCAAAATGATCATTAGGGAATTATGAATTATATACCAATTTTTCGGGAAAGAAAATATCCATATAGCCATCCTACCTGGAATTCCATAGAAGGTTTGATAATTTGAGTTTGTTTAAACCAAGTGATTGTAGGTCTTGGATTTCCAGAAACTTGGCAAGTCAATTCCACAGTTTGTCCATCTAGCACCTTAACCATGGACAATTTCTTCACTATCTTAGGTGCCTGTAGTTTCTCTCCAGGTTTAGGCACTGAAAAAGATATAAATATAACCTGTAATGGATATTATCGACAGTAATTTGTTTTATTTACAGACTTAACACATTTCAATCATGCAATTTGCAGAAAATAATTTTGAAACCTTTTAAAATACTTCTTTTATTTTACTTATTAAAGCCACTCTTGTGCATAGGTATAAAACCTTAAAGTCGCTCTGAGTGCTACCTTAAAAAAGGTAATACTTCCATTACATGATTAGAAAAGTAAATTTTCAACTTTTCATGCGTGGCTAGTAATAAGATCAAGAAAATTTTCATATGCCTTTCTCATTTTTCAGGAAATTCTGTCAAGATAATTCACTTCTTTAAATTTCAGGAATGCTGCTCTATTTAAATATATTACATTTTGTGTTTAAATATAAATCAGTCCAGTAAAATCTTTTTCATTGAAGTATTTTATTTTCAATAATAATATTCTTTTAAAATCTCAGAAGCTCTTAAATTGTCTTAATACTTAATTCTGAAGTTTTACAGTATTTTGCACGCCAAGTTTCAAGAAATGAACTCATATCTTAGGTTCTAGTTCTATAAAACAAAATAAATCAAAATTATACATTTCTTAATGTACCTTCGAAATGAGTTTAGAACTGACTGAAAAAAAACTTGACGTGATTCGTGCATGTTCTTAATTTATTTATGGATTTAATACAAGGAAATAACAATAAAAACTTAAGGTAAAACTTTGATTACGTGACAAAGAAGTGAAGCTCAATATTTTCAGATTATGATTGTTACTTTTTGAGTGATTGTACGTGTATAGTTTTCGTATAAGAATATCATGAATAAACTCATCAACCTAACATAATCATATATGATAAAGAACGATGTTTCAGTACAGCCTGCACAAACTTCTAGAAAGTATAGATTGTTCAAAGATAAATAGTGGAATCATGTAGCCATGCAATATCAGAAACGTTATCTTCCCACAACAGATGGCTTAGAAGAACTCTCATACTGTACAAAAAAATTGCAGTATATATTTGGCCCGGTGTTGTCGGGAACCATTTCATAGATTCATATCTTATGTATAAACATCTGGACGGACTGAGTTACTGAATATTTTTAGAGGAAGTTTCGCTGTAACTTCAGGGATGAACAAAAGGTCCAGCAGTCGCTGAGTCGTGAAATGTGGTTCTAGCACTGGGGTGTTATCCACTACTTAAGCAATGATTGTCGTCAATATTAAACTATGGCATTTGGACACCGGCGAAATCGATTTGGTTATCTCATACAATGGTCGACATGACTGTTGACCTATACTGTCTCGATTATTTTTCCTGGGAGTCATCTGAATAATTTGGAGTGGTGCAGCAGTCCAAAATACGTAGATATCTTCAATGATTCCATGTTCGGACGATATCATGCATGTATTCCATCTCGTTGGCGAGGCCGCGGTGGCCTGGTGGTAAGTTCTCGACCTCGGGACCGGAGGGTTCCATGTTCGAAATCCGATTCCACCGAAGAACCGCCGTATAAGCGGGCCTGGTGCACGCTAAATTCGCCGCGGCCAAATGTCCTCCCGCTGGTGTGGTGTGGAAGTTTGGAGAGGGGATGCCAGCTCAGGTGTCGTCCTCGCCATCTGACCGCGGTTCAAAATGAAGAGGTCCGTCCAAAATAGCCCTCCCGTGTTGCTTCAAAACGGGACGTAAATATAACTAAATTAATCCATCTCGTTGGCGAAAATGCAAACACTTCCCGTGATTTGGCAAATGTACATTATCAATAAAGCGCAGGTTGTTAATTTAGAGAGTTCATTTCTCGTGCTGTACATGACGATGAAGTTTCTGGCCGCCGTGTTGCTGTACAATTCAGATTGCTCTATGAAAAATTCTCCCCATTTCAGATGTTAATGTACGCTGTACTCCTTTGTATAAAACATACTACTGCTTTCATCTCAGAAATTAATAAAACTAAAAAGCATATATTGCTTTAACTATAGATTATGCATGTCTACTTACAACGTAAACGAGCAATTCTCTCATTTTCTTACTCAGTGTGTCCTTCATGTAATGCGTGTATTTATCTGAGTCCTGAAGGACACTGGGAGGCACATATCCTTTCTCGTTGGTCACCACTTTCTTAACAAACCAGAAGTCTTGAGAAGTCTTTTCGATCACCTGTACACCTCCCTTCGATGAGTGGAAATCTGTCTCTCGAGTCAAGATGAGATGCCTTACATATAATGTCTCTATGAAAGAAATAAGTGGTTGAGTAATGAAAATGTGTAGAAATCGAGTGAGTATTCGTCATTAGGAACGCTCTGCTAACAGTACTAGCATCGTATTAAATCATACCAACTCGTACTGAATCAGATATATACTTCTAGTATGTCCCTACAAACTGCCGAAACTGTTCGGGAGGAATATTAGCTCATGCTAACAAAATAGAGGCTCTTAATTCCCTTGGGTTGAATGGCGGTATTTTGCAGCTTTGCACAGATCTTCCCACTTCATATCACAAATTTGTATAAGAAGCTAATTCATCAATGGAGAATAAATGTCGACTCTCTGGTCAAACAACCCTTTTCCACTCATCTAATGTCCAATGTCGGTATTCTATAAAAGCCTCTTTATTCAATTTTGAGGCAAAATAAAAAGAAGCTCCTGTTGGTTGTGGGCTGTAAAAACCAATCCGTTGCTCGATTTGTCTTCTGGAGCTCACGGGTATGCTTTAGACGACCCTGATTTGCACTGCGCTGCAATTCCCTGAGTTACAGTTCTTCTATTGGTTCACATAGTGCAAGTCAGTCTCTGGAACCTCTTTCACTCTGCGAGCACAAGCGATTTTCGTCTAATATTCCATTTTTGGCTGAAAGAGTTTTGGCTTAAATTCTATTTTTTGAAGACTCGGGCCGCTGTTGCGGGAGAAAAACCAAGAAGATTAGCAGTTCCAGGGATAAGGGAACCACCCTTGGAGCCCATAATCATACCGCGATCGAAGTCACTAAAATCTCTTGTTTTCCCCATGAACTGGAGAACTGCAACGCTCATTGGTGCATCTAACTAAGTGAAAACTTTTTAAGAGCGATTCTGTTTTATAGCGTTAGTGCACGTGCTTTAAGGGTGATTCGATGCTTCAGTTACAGATTTTCCTCATATTTTGGTCACTCTCAGTGTAGAATTTATCATAGAGGTTTTCTAGCTTTCTCTCTCTATATATTATCTTTAGTAGATAAAAAGTCAAATTCTTAAGTTTAAAACAAATATCCAACTTTGAAAATTTTGCAAAAAACATTATTTTTAACCATATTCTAATTAATTTAAAACAAGCAATATAAGAAAACTAATAATTGAACATATGAAAATAATCACATTGAGACTTAAAATAAAAACTGTGCATATAATTATATCTAATAATACTTGAAAAAGTCAATCGAAATTTTGGAATTCCAACAATTAAAGTGGCTAGAGAACTAATAATTGAACATATGAAAATAATCACATTAAGACTTAAAATAAAAATTATACATGTATACATATTAATATAATGATACAATTAATATAATATAATTATATCTTTTCATATATACTTACCACAACTTCTTCAATTTCAGCTGCAAAGAAAAAACAGATGTTGTTAGCTTTATATTTTCAGACATATGTACTTTATTAACAACACTTAATTTTTTTAATAATTTTATTGATTTTTTAAGAGTATTAAAATACTTAAATAAAGAATTTGAATTATTTTGAAGGATTTTTCTGCAACAGAACTGTATAAGCAACAATTTTGATCGAAATTCATCGGTGCAATACTTACTTCTTTTGTCTACGGTCTTTTCCAGTGTTATCTTTGTTTCATCTGTAATAGAAAAGATAATCATTAGAACAAAAGTTACACGCGCTATGTAAAATTATATATTTATCAATAGAAATATTTCTTTTATATGAAAAGAAATGACAAATAGTTTTACATTTCTACCTACAATAAATTACACACTTAGAGAATGTGCCTATAATATGTGTTACAACTATATACATATTGGGTCGAAGAAAAAGTTTCTTCGAATTTTGTGAGAAATTTGTGTATGGTCTTAAACTTCTAATAATAGTTGTCGTATCTGGAGCAGATAAATATTCTTTGAAAGCTATAATTTCATAAAAGGATTTAAACGAAAATTATGCGAAATTTTTAGTGTGAAGAGTTATTGCGTCTTGAAAATAATTTAAAATTAGAAAGAAATTTCATACATTTAGAAATGTTTCGAAACAGGGAAGAACATGACACCCTCAGCTCGAAATTAAAAGTGACTTTCTCTCTGGTTAAAAAGTCGATGAAATCTTGTAGAACATAAATCAAGGCGTGACATAAGAAATTATTAGATCACCAAGGAACTAAACACTAATCACAAATTATTTTAAACATCTAAAATAATTCTTGTCACTAAAAAGCTCGTTGTTTGGATGCGACTTGTTTTAACAGTGGAAAATTTCATTCATCGAATTTCCACCTTGATGATACGAAACATATTCATATTTGAAAAGCTTCATTATTTACGATTAAAAATGCATCATATGCGAATTAAAGCGTGGGGAAGTGTCACAAGAGGCGTCCAAGGTGTTGCTGAGTCTATGATGAGATTAGAAGAGACACGTGCATCACAAGATGCTGCAACTTAGCCAGATGATATATTTGTTATCAGTAACAAATAGGATACAGAAGCAAAGAGGTCGAAACTGATCAATAGAAAATGCATTTTGTTCCATCCTAACAACATTAGAACATTTACATCTTGACAACCAGATAAAAACTGAGTGAGACAGTCTGAGAAGTTCTGATTCCTTTACCATATAGTCCTGATCTTGAAACCTTCCAAGTGTCATTTGTTTCGTTATTGCAATATTCTTTCGATGGCGCAAAACGAAGCTTGAAAAAATCACTTTGTTCAGTTTTTAGCCAAGAATTGAGCACTTTTTTCTTGAGGGAAATTTTTTGAATGCAGGGATTATGATTTTATAAAAAAAAAAAAAATAGTGAAACGTACCGATGAAAATGACACATAGTTGCTTTCATAAACATAATTGTAGGTCTTTTTAATTTACTGCTAAAATTGCTAAAATTTGTACAATGCGAAGAAACGTTTACCTAATCAATTCTTTAAAAAATAAACGTTCGCATTCCCTTTTTGAAAAAAAGTGGATAATGTCCTCTACGAAATTACATCTGTTTTATTTCCCAACTCTTCAAAACCCTCTTAGTTTTATAGTCAAATCGAAAATCCAAACTCCTTTCATTCCAGTTGTCTAACTTCCGTATATTCGAGTCTAGAAATCATTTAGCCAGGAAGGTCAGTTCTGCTCAATACCTACAAAAAGTAATGAAGAAACTGATTTTTCTCGAAACAAATAATCAGTTTTCTAGTTGCCTGCAGAAAATATTTTTCTTATTATAGTTTTTACTTTAGTATCGCTTGAATTAAACATAGCTTTGATGTTTAATCTTTTAAATGTCGTGCAAAATTTTTCTTTTTCATGGTTTTCTTAATTTTTGCATTTTTTCCTTTTTTAATGGACCTTTCTTTGCTTTTTTTCCATACACAAGAGTTTTTATTAATAAATAGAATTCCTGGTGATATTACTTTTCCCGATCAAATATTAAGGAAAGAAAAGTTATCAATCTATTATCTACTGTACTAATATTTCAGAGTCTGTCCATCGAAGATAGGTTTAATCAGTAAGTATTATTTATTTTTGTAATAACGAATTAAATCTCTGTCCAAGGATTTGTACAAAAAATTCATCAAAGCAGAATTTACTTTTTTCTAAATTTTCGAATGAGTATAAAATTATGACTCACCTGAAACTTCTTCAATTTTGTATTCCGGTTTTTCTGACGGAAGAGAAATGCTGAGGGATTCTTCTTCATCCGACGGAATCTGTGGTGTTTTCTTCTTCGGCTTTGTTTTGACAGCAAAGGTTTCTTCAACATCTTCAGCTTGGGTGGTAACCTTTTCATCAACTGATTCCTTTCGACGAACAGTGAAAGTCTCTTCTGTCGGCTTTTCGCCTTCTGGTTTCTTTTTAGGTTTCTTAATAGAGATACGTTGTTCTTCCTCAGTTTTCACCTTTTCTTCTACAGGAACCTTCTTTCGGACGGTTATCTCGGCATGTTCCTCAGTAACTTCCGGTTTTCGTTCTCCCCCAGGGATTGTAAGCTTAAAGGATTCTTCTTCTTCTGGCGTTTCCTTTAGCTTTGGTTTGGGCTTCTTTGGCAAATCAACCTTGAATTCAGAGGGCCCGGTGTCTTCTTTAACCTCTTCAGGCTTCTTAGTAATACTAAATACTTCAGACACTTCTTGTTTTTTCTTCTCTTCCTTACGTTTCTTAATAGAAACCCTTTCTTCTTTTTCTTCTACCACTTTCTTAACCGTGACTTCAGCTTTTTCTTCTGTGATCTTATACTCTTCTTTCTTTTCTACCGGAAGGACTACTTTAGCTTCTTCTGTTGTTTCCTCTACGGGCTTCTTTTTCTTTGGAACAGAAACTTCAAACGTTTCTTCAACGGGTTTTTCTTCGCTCGGCTTCTCCTTCAGAGGAACAGCAAAAGTTTCCTTTACATCTTCCTGGGGCTTCTTGTCTTCTTTCTTTTTCGGCTTCAATTTCAGTGTAGTCTTTCGTTCCTCTTCAGTAATAGAAGGCTTAGGTTTCTCCTCCTCTTTCGGTTTCAGAACAACTGTTGCTTCGTCTGCTGCCACATCTACCTTCTGTTTCGGTTTATCTTCCTGCACCACAAGTTTGAATGATTCTTCTTCTGTTTTCACTTCTTTTGGTTTTTCTTTCGATTTCAATTTTACCGAAAATTCTTCCTCCACAGGAGCTTCTTCTTCGGGCTCTTTGGGTTTTTCTTCTTTCAATGGAACAGCAAAAGTTTCTTCAACGGGTTTTTCGGGAACTTTAGCTTCTGGTTTCTTTTTTAATTTTAGTTTCTTGACTTCAATATCTTCTTTCTGGTGATTCTTCTTCTGATTACTTCTTTTTTTTTGACTGTGATTTCGCTTCAACATCCTCGTTTATATTCTTAATTTTCTTCTTTCAGACAGTGAGTTTAAATGATTCCTCTCTGTCTCAACTTTGGTATTTTTTCTTTCTGTTTCAACCAACCGAAATGCTTCTTCCACAGGAGCTTCTTCCTCGGGTTCTTTTGGCTTTTCTTCTTTTAGTGGAATTTTATAAGTTTCTTCTACGGGTTTTTCGGGAACTTTAGCTTCTGGTTTCTTTTTTAATTTTAGTTTCTTTGTAACTTCAATATCTTCTTTCTTCGGTGATTCTTCTTTGATTACTTCTTTTTTGACTGTGATTTCAGCTTCAACATCCTCTCGTTTATATTCTTTAATTTCTTCTTTCTGAACAGTGAGTTTAAATGATTCCTCCTCTGTCTCAACTTTGGTAATTTTTTCTTTCTGTTTCAGCTTAACCGAAAATGCTTCTTCCACAGGAGCTTCTTCCTCGGGTTCTTTTGGCTTTTCTTCTTTTAGTGGAATTTTATAAGTTTCTTCTACGGGTTTTTCTGGGGCTTTAGGCTCAGGTTTCTTTTTCAATTTCAGTTTCTTTGTGACTTCTATATCCTCTTTCTTTGGCGATTCTTCTTTGACGACTTCTTTCTTAATAGTAACCTCAGCTTCTGCCTCTTCTCGTTTGTATTCCTTCATTTCCTCCTTTTCGATAGTAAGTTTTACGGACTCTTCGACGACTTCCTTTGTTTCTTTAGGTTTTTTCTTAATACCTAAAGTGATTTTCTCTTCCACGGATGTGTCCTCTGGCGAAGATTCTTTCTTTTCGGGTAAAGGCATAGCGAATGTTTCCTTAACTGGAGATTCTGGTTTAGCTTTGGGTTTAGGTTTCTTTTTAATTACAGCAGTTTCAGATTTTTCTTCAACCATAACTTCTTTTTTAACGGTAATTTCCGCTTCTTCCACTTCTTCCCGTTTGGGAATATCTTCCTTTATAGTAATCACGTCTTCCACTGTTTCGGTTACTTTAGAAGGTTCTTTTTTCGGAATTTTCAAAGCAAACTTTTCTTCCACATCCTCAGGTTTCTCCTCTGGCTTTTCTTCTTCCACAGGAATTTTGAAAGTCACTGGCTTATCTTCCTCCTTTTCTTTCGGCTTTTTCTTTTTAGGAGTAATTTTCACCTCACCTACATCTTCTTCTACAACTTTCTTTTTAACGGTTATTTCAGCAGCTTCTTCAGATACAACATATTTTTCCTTCTCGGGTTGTGGTTCTAATTTCAGAACTTCTTGGACTTCTTCAGTAACTTCAGGTTTCTCAACTTTTTTAGGTTTGATCGTGAATTTTTCTTCTACGGTTTCCGGTATCACTTCTTCTGGTTTCTTTTCGTCTAATGTTATTTTAAAATCAGTTTCTGTGGGTTCTTGGACTTTAGGAGTTTTCTTTTTCTTAAGAATCTTTGTCTCGGTTACTTCTTCAACCTCGGTTTTTTTCTTCACAGTGATTTCAGCTTTTTCTTCCGCAACTGTATATGCTTTGGGTTTCTCTTCCTCAAGCACGATAACTTCTGTAGCTTCTTCTTGAACTTCTGGTTTTTCTTTTTCTTTTGGTTTCATCTTTACTTCGAATACTTCTTCAACAGATTCCGGTTCTTTCGGTGCTTCTTCTGGTTCCTGAGGCTTTATTTTGAATTCTACAACATCGGGTTTCTCTGGCTCAACTTTCTTAACTTTCTTCTTCTTAACAACTGTAGTTTCTATTTCTTCTTTTTCAACTGGTTTCGCTTCCTTCTTTACAGTGATTTCAGCTGTTTCTTCTTGCACTGTGAAGGGCTTTTCGGGTTTTTCTGCTACGGACAATTGTACAGTCGTTTCTTCAAGATCCTCCCGTTTATCAGGTTTTGTTGGTAATTCGATCTTGAATTCCTGTTGAACATCTTCCACTTCTTTAGGTTTTTCCGGTTCGGTAGGCTGTGGAATACGCACGCTCTCAACAGCTGGTTCTTCTACAACTTTAGGTTTACGCTTCAGTTTCACCTTTTCCACAACTGGTTCGGCTTTTTCAGCAGGCTTCTCTTCTTCAGGTTTAATTTCTTCAACTACAGCTTTCTTCACAGTTATTTCAGCTTTCTCTTCATGTACTTCGAACTTAGTTTCTTTTACCTCAGAAGTCATCTTAAAGCTTGTTTCTTCGGTGACTTCAACCTTTTTCTCTGGTTTAGGAGTTAATTTAACAACTTCTGTTACTTCTTCAGGTTCCTCGATTTTTTCTTCGGGTTTCTTTATGACTGTTATTTCTTCCGACACTGTTTCTTCCTTCTTCTTTGGTTTTCGCTTCAGTGTTACTTTTTCCTGAGTTTCAGGAACTTCTGATATTTCAGGCACAAGTTTCTCAGGTTCTTCAACTACCACTTTCTTTTTAACTGTTAAGTCGACTGTTTGTTCTTCAACAGTATATTTTATTTCTTCTGGCTGCTGGATTACTATTTGAGCTTCTTCAGCAGGTGTCTCTTCCTTCGGTTTCTGTTCTAAAACAACAGAAAATGATTCCGTTTCTTCCTCTGTTTTTTCTGTTTCTTCTGGTTTTAGTTGCATTTCGAACTTTTCAATTGGAGTTTCTTCTTTTATTATTGGTTTCTTTTTCAATTTAATTTTCTCTACTTTCTCCTCAGATTTCAAGATTTTTACTTCAGGAAGTAATTCAGCTTTTTCCAGTGTCTGCTCAACGAGGTTTTCTTTTGCTTTATCAGAAGTAATAGGTTCAGTTGAAAATTGAGGTACATCTTCAGTTTCTACATCACCCTCTGTCGCCTCCTTAATTGATGGCTTCCTCTTGATGTCTGCTTTCATTGGTTCTTCTTTCTTTATAATTGTTACAGTACTGGTTTCTGTTACAGTTTGAAGGGGCCTTAAAGGAGCTTCCTCCGACACTGTTACAACAGATTCTACATGCTCCACAGTTTTCATCGAAGATTTTCTCTTTACGGTGATTACTGCCTCTTCAGTCGTTTCTATTTCATCCTTTTTCAAAGAAAGCTTTCTAGTTACAATTTCTTCTTTCTCTTCTTTGACTTTAGGCTTCTTTTTTATCTTCAAGACTGCTTGTTCAGCGACTTCTTCTGGTTTTTCTTCTTCTTTAATAGATGGCTTCCTTTCTACAGTAACTTCCACTGGTTTTTCTTCTTCCTTCGGCTTCTTTTTCAGTTTTAAGACAGCTTTCTCCACAGTTTCTTCAGGCTTTTCTTCCTTAAGTGAAGGTTTTCTTTCCAAAACGACTTCAGATGGTTTTTCTTCCTTTGGTTTCTTTTTCAATTTCACAACAGATTGCTCAGCAACTTCTTCAGTCTTAGTTACCTCTTCAAGAGATAGTTTTCTTTCAACAGTAATTTCCACAGGTTTCTCTTCCTCCTTAGGCCTTTTCTTCAGTTTGACTACGGCCTTTTCAACAGTTTCTTCAGGCTTTTCTTCTTTGAGAGAAGGCTTCCGTTCATATGTTGTTTCGACTGGCGTTTCTTCTGTCTTAGGCTTCAATTTGATAACAGCTTCCTCAATAGTTTCTTCGGGTTTTTCTTCAAACTGAGGTTTTTCTTCAACGAAAATTTCTTCCACTTTTTCTTCTTTGGTAGGCTTCTTTTTCAGTTTTACAACTTTGTGCTCCGTTTCTTCCGGTTTTGATTCTTCTACAACCGGTTTCTCAGGTTCTTTGGGTATTTCTGCAACGAAATTGGATCGAGATATTAAGATCAGATCAAGTTTTGTTGAGGAGAGAGCTAAGAAAAAACTGTTACAAAAGCACAGAAAACGTGTAACAAACAATTAAGGGTGTACTGGGAATTCTCTGAATGAAAACACAGGAGTAAAACTAATCACATATATTTACAAGTAAACATCACAACAAGGGATGAAGACAAAATAAATATAAATGGTTTGATTAGTACGGAAAACAAAAATTAAACAAACATCATGCACACTGTTGAAACTATAGTAATTCTCAGAATGTGTTATTTTTATTACCTGAAAGAATTCAGTATTTAAGCAGTTTTACGCTGGTTACACTTTAATGTTACTTGAAACTTACCTTAAGTAAAATCTTCTACAGAAATAAATACTGTTACTTGTATTAAAGTTTTAGTTGCACCTAATTAAGTAAGAAAGCAGACAACAATATTTACTAATAAAAGAACATAGACTTCTTGTGTAAAAATGAGCAAATTTGTGAGAGTACTTTTAAAAGTCATTGCTTGAGCATTCATTAAAAATAAATTCAACATTGTTCGTAATTTTGTTAATTATGCATTAGATAAATACAAATAGATTTCAAAAACAGTGTTAATTGATGAGTATCCAAAGCATTATGAAGTAGTACACAGCCAGCTCGTTTCCGTCAGACGACAGAAAATGTAAGTACTTGTTAAAGTCTGCAAAACAAATAAAAAGTTAATTTCATAACAAAGAAAAGTTGCTAAAGTGCATTTCTATAAAAAGCAAAGTATATACTAAAAATAAATAGACAAAATTACGAATAAATCGCTTGAAAAAAGAATACTATATTACTTACCGGCAACTATTGCCTTTTCTTGTTTTGGAACGTCAGATATTAATGGTATCTTAGGGATGTCAGTTGTTGCTTCTACAACTTGCTGGTCTTCTGGTTTCTTTTTGAGCACAACAGTTGTTTCTTCGACAGTTTCTAGCACTTTGCTTTCTTTTAATGAAGGTTTTCTTTCCACTCGTATCTCTTCCGTTTTCTCATCTTTTGGTTTCTTTTTTAATTTCACAACTGTTTCTTCAGACTTTTCTTCTTTTATAGACAGTTTTCTTTCAGAAACTCCAACAACTTTCTCCTCTTCTTTCGGTTTTTCTTTCCTTTCGACGGTGAACTTAACAGTCTCTTCAGGTTTCTCCACATCTTTTGAAGGTTTTATTTCTATTTTTACTTCCTCTGGCTTTTCCTCTTTTTTCGGTTTCTTTTTAATAGTAATTTTCGCTTCTTCTGGTTTTTCCTCTTTAGGTTTTTCTTTCTGTTCAATAGTGATAATCTCTTCGGGTTTCTTTTCTTCCTTTACAGATTTCAATTCTACTTGTACCTCCTCTACTTTTTCTTCTTCTTTTGGTTTCTCTTCCTTTTTAATTGTTACCTCAGTTATTTCTTCTGGCTTCTCCTCTTTCTTTGGCTTCCTTTTAATCTTAACTACTTCTGGTTTTTCCTCTTTAAGTTTCTCTTTCTGTTCAATAGTGACCTCAGTAATTTCCTCAGGTTTCTTTTCTTCCTTTAGAGGTTTTAATTCTACTTTTATTTCCTCTGGTTTTTCCTCTTCTTTTGGCTTTTCTTCCTTTTTAATTGTAATCTCTGCTATTTCCTGAGGTTTATCCTCCTTCTTTGGTTTCTTTTTCATCTTAAGAACAGTTTTATCAACTTCATCCGGTTTTTCTTCTTCCGGTTTCTCTTTCTTTTCAATAGTGATCTCAGTAATTTCCTCAGGCTTCTTTTCTTCCTTTACAGGTTTCAATTCTACTTGTACCTCCTCTACTTTAAATTCTTCTTTCGGTTTCTCTTCCTTTTTAATTGTAATCTCTGTTATCTCTTC
>BGPR01000834.1:340230-358828 GCA_013235015.1 Araneus ventricosus | reverse complement strand
CTTCTGGTTTTTCTTCTTTAGGTTTCTCTTTCTGTTCAATAGTGACCTCAGTAATCTCTTCAGGTTTCTTTTCTTCTTTTAAAGGTTTTAATTCTACTTGTACTTCCTCTACTTTTTCTTCTTCTTTTGGCTTGTCTTCCTTTTTAATTGTAATCTCTGTTATTTCTTCAGGTTTATCTTCTTTCTTTGGCTTCTTTTTAATCTTAAGAACAGTTTTATCAACTTCTTCAGGTTTTTCCTCAGAAACCTTTTTCTTGGATTTAGGTTTCTTTTCATCAATTGGTTGCTCGGTTTTAGTTTCATGAACTTCAGAAATGAATACTTCAGGGCCTTCTCTTCGAACTTTAGCTTCCGCTTTTGGTAAAATGTCTTCCGCCCCTTCAATAAGAATTTCTACATCATCGGTAACTTTTTCAACTCGCGGTATAGAAATTATTTGTTCTTCCAGTTGTCTCATCTTTTTCTGCTGGTATTACTTCAATTTCTTCAACAATTGTCTTCTTTTTGAGAGTGATCTTTGTCTCCTCAGTTTCCTCATCTGTACTTTCTGTTTTCTCTATAGGTTTAATTTCTTTCTTAGTTTTCGGTTTCCTCTTCAAAGTGATACCGACTTCATCTTTTTCTTCCACAGTTTCTTCTTGAACAATAACTTGAAGTTCTTCAGGTTGTTCTGATTCTTCTGGTTTCAAAGGCTGATCTTCATACTCTTCTATAATGGGTTGTTTGCCAGTCTCAGTTTCAAAGACCACATAATCGGTTTCGGTAACATCTTCGATAGTTGGTTTAGAATCTCTGCTAGGAATAGAAGCAAATGTTTCGACAATTTCCTTCACTTCAGCAATTCTACCATCTTTCATTTTCTTATGAACAACTTTCACCGTACGTTTCTTGGTCAAAGAAGCTTCAGTGGTTTCTTCTGTTATTTCTTCGTCTTCAGGTAATGTTACAGTAAATGGTGAAAATTCTTCGGAGACCTTTTCTTTGGTGATTTTTTGTGGTTTAGAAATTTCTTGCACAACACTAACTGTGGACGATGTTTCTTCGACAAGTTTAACAGTTTCCTCTTCAGGTTTCTTAATATGAAATTCTGCCGCTTCTTCAAATACTACGTCAATGAAGTCCAACTTTTCCTTTTCTTTCTTTATCGGTTTCTCTTTCTTATGTGACAGTGTAATTTGTTGCTCAATACTTACTTCACCAGGAATCTCATCGATTTTTATTGGCTCTTTAACAGCTAATGTTTGTTTAGCTTTATCTGGTTTAGGCAGAGTAGCTGAAAATTCTTTCGCTTGTAAGTTGCTCTCAGTTTCGCTGATGATAATATGCTCTGTGGCTGGCACAGTCACATCTGCTTTTGCTGATCTCGGTATTTTTTCTACACTTACTTCTCCGGTCTTTATTTCCGATTCAACCTCAGAGATTTCAACATGATGCTTTGTAGGTATTGTTAGACCAGCAGTCTCCTCTCTTGGAGCTTTCGGTAACACTAATTCTGATTCCTGAGTTTCAAACTGAACTTGCGATACTTCCAAATGTTCTGCTGTTGGAACACTGTAATCAGCAGTCACTGTTGAAGGAGTTTTATCTGGTTTCAGAGTACCTTCACGAGTTTGGATCTGAGTTTCACTAACAACAATATATTCCTCTGCAGGAACAGTAAAATCTGCTTTAACATGTTTAGGGACATCCTTGGTAACTAATTCTTCCTCTTTTGTCACAGTTTGCACTTCTGAAACGAGTACATGACTTTCAGATGAAACACTAAAATCTAAACTAACTCCAGATGGTCGTCGCGGCGTTTGCAAAATATCTTCCTTTTGGTGACTTGATATTTCGGAAATAACAACATGCTCGTCCGTCGGTACAGTGAAAGAAGCTTGAACAGTTGTTGGAAACTTATCAGGAGCAAGATCACTCTCTTTTGTAACAGTTTCGACCATGCTGATTTCAATATGCTCCTCAGATGGTACAGTAACATCTACTTTTGATTCTTTAGGTTTTTCGAAAGTTTTCATTTCCGTTTCTTTGATAATTGATTTCGCTTCGGAAACAACTACATGCTCTACAGTTGGCACAGTAAAATCTGCTTTTAGAGATACAGGCTTGGAGTCAGGTTTGAATTCTTTTTCAGAAGACACCGTTTCTACTTCCGAAACAATTACATGTTTCATGCTTGGCACCGTGAAATCGGCGGTTTCTTGCAAGGGTGACTTTTCCTTGACGAATTCACCTTCTCGATTGCCCGTGATTACTTTAGATATAATAACATGTTCAGCTGCAGGAACTGTTACGTCAGCTTGCAATTCCTGTGGTTTCTTCATTTCAGCTACTAATCCTTCTTTCTGAGTGACAACCATTTCCGAAACAATCACATGAGTTTGAGACGGTACATTAACATCAGCCTCAGCAGCTTTAGGAGTAGGTTCAGTTTTTAACTCTTCGGATTCGACTGTTTCCTGGACATCTGAAACTGACACGTACTCTTGTGCAGGTATAGTAACCTTTGCTTGCGCTGTTTCTGGTAGTTTATCAGGTGCAAGATCAGTTTCTTTAATTTGAACTGGAACCTCTGTTATTTCTAAATGTTCTTGCTCTGAAACTTTAAAATCAGCAATAGTCGAAAGAGGTGCTTTTGTAGGAACAAATTCTTTTTCTTTGGATTGAACATCTATTTTGCCAACTATAACATGTTCTTCAGTTCCTAGAGAGAAATCTAGTGTAACACCAGCAGGAGTTTTGAAATCTGATATTTCACCTTCTTTGACATCAGGCAAAACTTCGGACACTGTAACGTGGTCTTCTTTAAGAACAGAAAGGTCAGCAACAAAACGTTTAGGCGCTTTGTCGGGAAGAAGTTCTTCTTCAGATGCCTGGCTTTGAGTTTCGCCGATTATGACATGTTCCAATGTACGGAAAGAGAAGCCTAGTTGAACTTCTGATGGCATTTTCAATGGTTTAAATTCTCCTTCCTTATCTTCTATTTCAGTACAAGAAACAATGACATGCTCTTCAGCAGGAAGAGTAGTTTTTGCAGTAACCGTCTCAGGAAGTTTATCTTTCTCCAAAGTGCTTTCCTTCACAACCGTTTCAACGGTAGAGGTTAAAACATGTTCCTTCGTTAGAACACTTAAGTCAGCCAAAGCCGTTAATGGTTTTACTTTCTCTGGAAGGAATTCTTCTGCAGTATTAGATGTAACTTGAAACACTGTCAAGTGTTTCTCAGCTGGAATGCTGATTTTAACATTCTGTTCTACTGGTGTTTTGTCTGGTACATATTCTTTCTCTCCTACGTTTGATTGCACGACAGAAACAAGGAGATGTTGCTCTGTGTCAACAGATATGTCAGCTGTGTCATATTTGGGTTTTTTCATTTCTTCAAGAGCAGCTTCCTTAGTGGCTGTTTCGATTTCAGATACTAAAATGTGCTCACCAGAAACCAGACTAGTTTCTGCAGAAAATTCTAAAGGTTTCTTGTCAGGAGAAAGAGCATCTTCAGACATTGGGGCAAGTACTTCACTAACAATTACATGCTCTTCCGTTGGAACTGAAAAATCGGCTTGATGCTCTCGTGGAATCTTTTGGACATCCAAGTTTTCTTCTACTTCACCTGAAGAAGTGTCAACAACCACAACATGCGATTCAGTAGGTATTGAAAACGATGCGGTAGTAGTTTCCGGCAATTTTGGTTGAACTAATTCTCCTTCTCTTATTGAAGATTCAGTAAGAGAAACAGTTACATGCTTTTCAGTCAGCATCGAAAATGGTGCAGTTATTGAATCTGGCTTTTTCATTTCTTTAAGCTCCCCTTCTTTAAGAGATGTTATTACCCCAGATACGCTAATGTGTTCTTCAGTAGGAAAAGTTAACTTCGCTGATTCCGAAAGTGGGGTTTTTTCAACATCTAACAACCCTTCTTTCACTTCAGATACAACATCACTTACTACTACATGTTGTTCAGTAGGAATGTGAACTTGAGCAAATGTATCGGAGGGTAATTTCTCTGGCTTGAAAATTCCTTCCTTCATATCGACGTCAGTCTGAGTGACCAAAACATGCTCTTCTTCTGGTAATGTCAAATTAGCACTTACTGTAGAAGGCATTTTAGAAGGAATCAATGTGTCCTCCTTAAATTGCGTTTCAACTTCGGAAACCGTTACATGCTTTTTAGATGAAAACGACAAATCTGCTGTAACTTGCTTCGGCTGTTCTTTTAAACGTAAATCGCCTTCTTTGGAAGTTGCTTCCACTTCGGAAATCACAACACATTCTTCGGTCGTTAATGAAAAAGGAGCTTTTATTTCCGGAGCAGGTGCTGAGGTAACAAAAACTCCTTCTTTTAAGTGGCTTTGGACTTCTGAGATTTGTACACTCTCTGTAAAGCTAATATTAAGACTAGCTTGACTTTCGGATGGCTTCTTTTCAGCAACCATTTCACCTTCTTTAGTTTCACTATCAACGACGGAGACATAAACTGGTTCTATAGGTAAAAATTCAGGTTGGACCATATGTTCTTTGGGTGCCACCGGCTGAATAAGGATATCTTCTTTAGTTCCGGAAGTGGCTTCAGAAACTATCAGACCTTTCTGGGTACGTATTGAGAAATCAGCGGTTGTTTCGAACGGAATATCATCAGGACGTAATTTATCACATGATGTGGCTGTTGTTACCTGGGACACATTTAGATGTTTCGCCGTTGGAAGAGATGAAGAGGCTGTGATGGATTTGGGTAGCGATTTTACTTTCATATCACTTTCTTTCTCAGCTTGGCTTTGCTGTTCAATCAGAACAGTTTCATGAAGAGTCATTTGTAAAGTAGCAAAATCTTCTTTTGGAACAGTCTGTAAAGACAATTTTCGTGTTATATCATCGGTATTGATTTCTATAACGGACAATGCCTCCTCTGCAGGTATGTCCACCTGAGCTTCATGTGTGTCTGGTAGAATTTCTTGAGGGAGAATTTGTTCTTTCGTTCCGGGTGTGCATTCGGAAATTTCGAGAGCTCTCATTAAGGATATATCTGTATTGGCATCCTGCAGGAGCAATTTTTCTCGTTCAAATGTTTCTTCTTTTTGATCCCATTGTGTTTCTTGAACGATAACTGATTGCTGTGGAGTAAGAGAAGTGTCTGCTTTGTGAGGTGTCGGCAAGACATCAGGTTTCAAAGTATCTGAAGTGTCACATATTGACACGTGTTCAACAGAAGCTGTGATTTTCCCAAGAATCGATACTGTCGCCTTTTTAGACATCGCAGCCTCCTCTGTAAGAATGTCAACTTCTCGGAGCTCTGATGCCGTTTCTGAAATAGAAACTGGATAGTTAGATATCATTTGAATTTCAGGTATCATTTCTAGATTGCTTGTATCAGATACTGCAACAGGAACGGTTGAGTCATGGGGTGTATTTTCTTTAACACTAACTGCTATTTGCGAAAGAATTTGGCTGTCAGCTTGTTGAGCCTGTGGCATAACTAAGTCGCTTAAAGGAGCTTCCTGCTCATTTACCATAGTGTCAGAGATTTGAACACTATGTTGGCCAGCAAAGGATGCTATAGCTGATTTTTCAGGCATTTGACTATCAGCCGTTAAAAAGCCTTCCTTAAATTCTGAAACTATTTCGGAAACTGAAACAACTTCATGCGGGTTATAGGTTTCAAAAGCTTTCATTCGAAGCTGATCAACAACAGCCAAATCTCTTTCACTTCCGGACACAGTTGTTTCTTCGATAACGCAAGAGTCGAGAGTTGTAAAGACAGCTTTAGTTTTTTGGGTCTGTGGAATAACATATTCTTGTAAAACATCTTCCACATCGCCTACCTGAATTTGAGAAACTATCGGAGCTTCTTGTGGCGCTACGTTAATATGAGGTTTGTGAGTGCTTGGTTGAACTGGTAATTCGAGTTCGGACTCTACTTCGCCAGTTTCAATTTCCGCGACGGAAGGATGTTCTAGGCTTGTGATACCAACTTCGGCCTTACGAGTAGATGGTTGTTTAACTTCGTATTCTCCAAGCTGATTAACTATGGTTACTTCCTCCATTACCAAAGCTTCAGTTGTTGGGAATGAAGATGATGCAGTTTTGGACACAACAGGAGTTTTTTCCACGAAATCCGATTCTTTCATCTCTGGTTGCGTAAGAGAAACTTCAATGGGTTGTGTTGACATTATCTGGACATCCGCGGAATGAGATGATGGAATTTCTTCCAAAATCAGCTCACTTTCACAGGTACCTGACGTATGCTGCTGTATAACAGCCAGTTGTTTAAGGCATACGAGACTTGAATCTGCTTCCTTAGTTTCAGGTTTCTCCTTCTCGGCATATGGTCCAGAACTTTGATGTACAAGGGTTTCTTCTACTTGAATGTGATCGAAAGGCGAAAGTATCTGTTGGGCAATTTTATTGTCTGGCAAAACGTCAGGTAATAATTCGGATTCACTAACAATAGATTTAGAAATACTTATCTGAACTGTTTTGTGGGGAACTAAGGAAGTTGATACAGTTTTGGTACTTTCAATTTCGGGAGTAAATTTGGTTTCAGACATTAAGGTTTCATGAGCGGAAACATCATATGCCTGTTGTGCAACAACTGACAATGACGCTTCTGCTTCGAGGGGCGTGTCAGTTACGTCAACGGTATTTGTTTCTTCTAAAGTTCTGATTTCTGAAATTTGAACTGATTCGTCAAATATAACATTGGGTTGTACATTTTCGGTAAGAGGTGTGGTTTGCTGTAATGCTTCGGTATTAGATTTTAAAAGTGTATCGGTAACCGTGAGTGATATATGGGGAGTGCTATATGTAGCTTGTGCTAATACTGGTTTCTTCAATGTGCCAACATCCAAAGGTGATTCCTGAGCAATGCTTTCAATTTCTGTTATTCCAACTGGATGATTACACACGACACTAACTGTTCCCTCCACACTGGTATGATCGGGAGTAGTTACAATATCACTAGTTATGCCGCTAGTCTCTACGTCACTCATCGCGAATGCAACTGACTCTGGAATAGATACTTCTGCTTGAGTACCGGCAGGAATGGGAGACAATTTCAGCTTTGACTCTTTTTCAGTAGTTTCTACCGAACTAATTTCAAGAGATTCCGTTATGTGCAAAGATGGAGTAATCTGACTTTGAAGAGGCAGGACGAAGTCATTCATTTCAGTTTCCTTAATATTCGATTCCACTTGCAAAACTGATAACGTTTGCTGTTGTTCCAGACTAATAGATGCTAATTTTGAATCAGGAGTTGTTGAAAGCCCTGCATATTCATCAGTACTTCCAGCCAGAGTAACCTCATTAATAACTAACGTTTCACTAGTTTCTACCAATTTAGAAGCCTTTTTAGTATCGGGATAAGAATCAGGTGTCGGTAAATCACTAAAAGAATAATTTGGTTGAATCCCTAAAACTTCTACTGCTTTTTCTTCCATGACACTGAAATCAGCATGGGAAGGTATCGGATGTACTTTTTCTTTCAAAAGCATCTCACTTAAACCAGTTTCTATTTCCTCCACTGTTAAAGCTTCTTCGACATCTAAAGCAGGACGAGCCTTTTTAAAATGTGGGTGGGAGACTTCAGTTATTTCTTCCTCTTTAACAGATGATTCAACTTCGATAACAGACACCGCGGATTTAGTGGTAATATTTAAATTTGCTGTTTGAAGCGTTGGTTTCTTCTCCATTTCCAAAATATTTTCTTTATCCTTACTCTTTACTTCGGTTACTTGTATTGCTTCCGTGGGAGAAATTTCTACAGCAGCAGTTTTGAAATCTGGTTTTGTTTCTACCAGTTCTTTGACTTGTCCTGAATCTGAGACGACTTTAACATCCAGGGCTGCTTTTTCTTCTAATAAAACATTTACCTTGTCATATTTCAGTGATTCTTGCTTTAAGGTTCCTTCCATTACATTAGGTTGCATTTCATAAACGGTTACAGCTTGCTCTGGCTTATACTCATGTCGTACAGTGAGTTTCCTGCCACTTGGTAAAGGAAGAGGTTTATACTCCTCTTCTTTAGACACCAGCTCATTTTCTGAAATTTCTACAGCAATTTCTTCAACTATAGCTTTGGTAGCTTTGATACCACTTGGAGCTGATTCTAGTTCAACACCGCCTTCTTTTATATGCGATGTGATTTCAGATATTGTCATAGCTTGCTGAGTTACAACATCAAATCGAGGCTTGCTGCATATTGGAGCTGTTTCCAACGTTAAGCTTTCTTCTGCCAAGTTGGTCTCCATAACTGATACAGTGCATGCTTCTTCTGTCTGTAAATTAGTTTCAGCGTATCTTCCTTCAGGTTTCCAATCTTTTGACCATGCTCCTTCTTGATCCACAGTATGCGTTTCCGAAATTTCAACTGCAGATTTTTGCGTTGAAATATGTTCGGTTGCAGAAGCCTTTTCGATAATTTGTGAATCTGGTGACAGAGGTTCTTCACTCACTTCCGTTCCCGTTTCCAAAACTGAAAGAGCTTGATGAGGTGTGTATTCAGGCATTGCGAATGATTTTAAGGTTTCAGGAACAACTCCGAGTTTTTCTTCTTTAGAAAATTCTCCAGATTTGACTTCAAGAGCTTCAGATGTAATTTGAAGAGTTTCCTCAGCCCGATAAGTTTTAGATTTTCTTTCCTCGAATGAGCTCTCTTTATCAAAAGTGTCACCTACTGCTACTTGCAAAGCTTTTTCAGGAACAAAGGATGTAGTGAGAGTTTTACTATAAGGTCGAACTTCACTTTTCACGACACCTTCTTTATCTACTGGGCTTATTTCGACAACACTAAGGGCTTCTTCTGGAACAAAAGTTCTTTTAACATTTTCTTGTGGTACTTTATCTTCGTGAAGTGCAGCACCAGTTTCAGACGCCTCAGTTTCTATAACGGAAAGAGCAAAATTTGAGGAGTGTACAAATGAAGCATGCGAAGCCTTTGGTGCTTCAACAATACTCAGCTCATCTTCTTTCGCAATACATCTATTTTCAGATACTATAATGGCTTCAGATAATGGTAGAGAGGCTTCTGGAAACCTTGCAGGTTTGCTTTCGGGTAAAATCAAACTTTCTTCTTGATCGCCAATCAAAATTTCAGTAACATTAATAGATTCGTTATGGATCATTTGAGGTTTTACGGTATGTTTTGCTAAAGTATCCGGTGTATAATCCGATTCTTTATCATGCACTTGAATTTCAGAAATCTGAATTGTTTGGCTTGGAGAAACAGAGAAGTCTGGATACACTTGAGGCATCGCAAGACTGGTATCGAGCTTATCTTCGAGGTGGGCAGGAGTAGTTTCAGTTATGCAGATATTTTCCCTGGCTTCAAAAGCTACAGATGCTGTTTTGCTAAACGGCATTTTTTCCGTAATTTCTTTTGTAGCTCCAAGCACAACAGCATCACTTATTTCAATTGAGACATCTTTAGGTAAAGTCTCGACAGCCGTAGTGGATTTCGGTATAATCTCCGCTTTAAATGTTTCCTCTTTGTCTTCTGATACTATCTCAGTGATTGATAATTCTTGCCCTAAAATCATTCTCTCTAATGCTTTGCCTTTCTTTGGTTTCTCAATATCAATGGTTTTTCCAGCTCCAGACGCATCTACCTCTTCCACAATTACAGCTTCTTGGGTGGTTATTTCAGAAGTTGCAGTTGTTGAAACAGTCTCGGTTCGTTTTAATTCTTCAGAAGTATCTTTCGAATATACTTCAGAAACCTGAATATATTTTAAAGGTTTTATATCAGAGGTAACCTTTCGCGCTTGGAATCTGTCAGGTGATAACCTGGATTCTTTGGCTTCTGAAACAACTTCTTCCACACATATAGGATGATGAGCTTGATAACTAATAACACCTTCATGTTTAACCACTTCTGAAGATTTAAATTTAGAAACTGTACCTTGAACACTTACTTCTTCTACGACAACAGGTTTTGTTGGTAAAATTGATTGTCTTGCAAGAACTTTTACAACTGGGACATCGATTAGTTTTTCTTCCATATCTGTCGATTCCGTTTCTGTAACTAAAACCGAATGTTTTGTTAGGATTTTCATGTGCGCTTTTTGGGATACTTCTTGTTCAACAGTAAGCAATCCCTCTTTAGTGTTTGATTCAGACACTGTTATTATTAAAGCTTCTTGCGCCGATAAACGGCTTTTAGCAACTATGGATTCAGGGAGAGAAGGAGCGGTCATTTCTTCTCTACCTTCAGCTGTTATGGAACTTACACAAAGTGGTCTGTGGGTAACGAATGAAACCTGAGCAACGTCTTTTTCTGGATGAATTTCTTCAGGAACACTTTCCACAACTTCACCTTGAAATAATTCAATTTCACTTTTCTCTTTGTTTTCTAAATCGATACCTTTCTCCGAAATAAAGTCTTTTGTTTTTTCAGGTTTCTTTTTAGATCTTTTAAGAGCTTCAATTGATGTTGTTTCAGTTTTTTTAGATGTTAATTTTACACTTATATCATCGGACGGTTTCTTTTCGACAGAAATATCGATTTTTTCATCTTTAGGCTTTTTAACTTTACGCTTAAGAGTGGCCTCTGTCTCAACAACTCTCTCTTGGTCGTCCTCTGTATCGACCACTTCTTTGGGAGAAAGTGTTTCCTCCTCGGGTTTAAAGTCCAACTGAGCTTCGCTTTCAAATTCTTTCTGCGGTTTTTTAGATATTTCAAGCATTGCTTTCTCAGGTTTCTTCAGTCCTTTACTTTTCATTTGAATTTCTGTCTCCGTTTCTTCGGTTGTTTCAATGATAACGCTTTCGGTTTCCTTTTCAGGCTTTTTTCGTTTAGTTATACTAATTGAGTCCTCAGCAGATTTTAATTCATCCTCAGGTTTTGTTTCAACTTCTTTTTTAACGACAGTCAGACTTTCAGATTCTTTCTTTGGTTTCTTTCGTTTAGTAACAGTTATGGAATCTTTGAAACGTTCATCATCTGGTTGTTTTTCTTCTGGTACTTTACTTACAACTAGTGAAGCTTGTTCATGATCCACGGTTTCCACTTCTGAACGTGTTTTAATGTCCAAGGTTTTGTCTTCGCGCCTGGGTTTCTTCTTCCGTTTAATCTCAATACTCTCTTGAAATTCTTTGGGTTTCTCTTCCGGCGCAGTGTCAAACTGAACCTCTTCAATAAATTCTTGTGTAGTTTTCTTGCTACTTACCTGTACATCTCGTGGTTTTTCTTTAACTTCTATATCTATTTCAACCTCGCGTTTATCTTTCACTAGAGTCAAAGCTGATGTTGAATCCTCCTGGGTCTCTTCGGTATCTTCTACTAGCTTCGTTACCAATTCTGGAGTTTTCTTCACTTTCTTCTTTTGAGTAACGATTTTTGTGGAAAATTCCGGTTTATCTATTTTTTTAGAATCTAGTTCAATAGTGACGGTTTCTTTGCGAGTCATTTCAATATCAATTTGAATATCTTCGGTATCTTTTGGTTTTTCTCTAATTAACTCTAAACTAGATATGGCCTTAGAATCACTTTCAGGGAGACTAGTATCTTCCACTAACTCAGCCACTAATTCTGTGTCATCGATTTTCTCTTTCCTTACAATAAGTTTTGATGAATAGTCAGGTTTATCGACTTTAGTAGAATCTAAATGAACGGGTGTGATCTTTTTGGATGAAACCTCAATGTCTATTTCTGTATCTGTTTGTGTGTCTACCGTCCTTAGTTCCCCGACAGTATCTCGAGTTATTGCTTGGATTTCGAAATCTAATTCTTTTTGGTCTACGCTTTTGCCTTTCGATACTTTTGTTTTAACTCCTTTCTTTCGCAGAACAACTTCATCCCTAGATTCTTCCTCTGCAATAAAAGATATTTCTTGATATAAATAAAAGTTCAACGCGACATCTGACTGCCTCCTCTAAATGGAATTCGTGAAAATAAAATACACAATCCAAGTTAGAAAAAAATGTACTTACTTAGCAGCAGTATTAGTTTTTTTCAAGTACAAGATTCTTAGGCAGAATGATAAACATATAAGGCGTAGCTTGCATAAAAAGGCAGCCAATTACGAACTTAATCAAAAATGTCTGGGGATCCGTAAGAGTGAAACATATATCGATGATTAACAAAAATATTCTCATTTGTTTGTTTGCAAAATATGAGAAAAAAAATTGTGGTTAAGCAAACATTTTATATAGAAAATTTTATTTTCTAATCAAAAGAAGAAGGAAACCCATTATCAAAATATAAGCATTCCTTCGATAAAACATTAATTTTCTTTTAAATCTTCCTGAATACGACCTACATTTTCACAAAAACATGCTACTGCAATCGGAGTGAATTAAAAATTTCAGTAGGGGAAACTAAGGATGCTTGACCCTACGTGATTTTCTCAGCTTGTGAGATAATTGGTAATTAGGAAGTTTATTATTGAATATATGATGAATTAAAATATTTTTAAGTTTTAAGCATACTTCTAGCTTTAATTTGATATACTATGTTATGAAGAATCTTAATTTTAAGTGGTTTAATTTTTAGATTATTTAGAAAAAGTCAAGTTAGGGATACTTGATCCTATCAAAAGCTATTGCAGCTCCGATGTTGTAGCCGACCGAAGAACATTTTGTGGTTGGGATCAGTTTTCTGGTGCGTGGAGTTTGTTGGCAAAATGGCAACTCAAATATAGAGAATAATTACTTAAAAATTATTTGCTAGCAATTATTTACTGAATAAAATTTCTTTTTAATATGATAATTTCAAAATAATGTAAATAACTATTTTAGTAAGAATTTTAAAAAGAATTGAAATTTAATCAATCTATTTTTTTTTCGCCTGAAAGAAAGTTTGATTTATTTATTTATTATTTGTGTAAAAATCTTTTGCTCGAACAGTTTGTCATCGTTTGGTTTTATTTAACGTTTCACCATTTCTATTGAGTTTCTGTTTCTTTCTTGATTTGAATTTTCTCTTAAAATATATTTTTATTCTTTTGCTTTTAATTTTCTTCAAATATTAGAAGAACCGAGTAAGTCTATTAAGCTTCTCTATTCTTAGCTTTGTACAACATTTTTAGATCCTTTTTCTCATTTTGATGCTATTCTTTTTTTCTTCCTAATTTTCTAAAACCGGCATTTCTTTAACGCGCTAACGACGCTGTTATCTTCCCAGTTACGTTGCTGTAATTTTTATCATTTAATTAAATAAAGAATAAAGAAGAACAAAATTTAATTTAATAATTAGATTTAATTTAATGACTAGACTAATTTAATTTATTAACTAGGTTTTATTAATAGCAATTGCGTTTTATAGATTCCATATTATTTTTTATTAGTTTCATTAATATTTTTCGATAATAAACATCTTTTGTAATTCAGTAGTATTAATCTAATGTCTGAATTTCGCGTACATACAAATTATCAAAAGAATTTAAATATTCTTTGCATGTAGGGTCAAGTATCTCTAGCTTAGAGTCAAGTATCCCTAAGGTGAGGGATACTTGACCCTAGTCGATTTCTTGAAATATATTTATTTTATAATTAAATGAGATATCAGTTAAGCATAAGTACATTTATCCTTCTTAAAAACAGATCTTTTCATGATGATAAAAATTCAAAAATTCGAGAAATACAAGAAAAAGTATAAGTAGGGTCAAGTATCTCTAGTTTCCCCTATATACAGCGAAACATGATTTCATTGAATTTAAAATAATAATAATAATAATTTCTTTTCTCGTAATATATATTCGTTTCTGACGAAGAGAGATATCTTGTAGCTGATAACTGATTCAGATAAAGCAATTTTAAAGACTATTTAACAAATGATATTTTTCATTGCAATGCTACATGCAGAGAAGATGCACTGAAATTGAAGGTGATGACATGTAGAGAAGTAACGTCTTGTTAGAAAAACAATTTAAAATAATTTTTTATTCAGTATGCAAAGAACGGTGTTATAAAATTTGAAAAAAAAATAACGATACAATGTATAATATAAGTATCTCGCATTTTAACTTCAAAAAATTATGTATTGTGAAAGTTGTTAGATCACAATACTAGGGTTCTATTAATGATTACTAACTTAATGTAAGTTAATACTTATAAAATAGTTAAAGTAGTTTTAGGGATTCACCAGTACACAGTTATGAAAGCATAAAATGCTTTGGACATCCTTTTTGTGTGTATGCGTATAACTCAGCACACTTTGTAAAATCACGATGGCTTTTAGTTACAATACTTATTAAAATACTTCCAGCAAGACGATAAGTTTTTTCAAGTGGATAAGTAAATGTATGTAAACACTGATAAAATCAGTTAGCTTGTCACGAGTCAGCTTCATCATTGAATCTCAGGTACAGCCAATGGAGGTTGATCAGCTCAGAAACAAGCATTTCTCTCTTCTTGCTTTCATTAAATTTTTTCATAAAGTACTAGATCGTATTTTATTGCATTTTACCTGAATTGATAAAGAATATTTTATGCCTATTCACTTTCACATTAAAAAAAATACCGTTAGGAGAATGTCAGCAAGATTATTCTGAAGCAAATAATTTCCTGTGGTCCCTGTTCCAGTTAAACAAATAAAGAAAGCGCAAATTTAAATATATACACTAAGAATTTTTTTTCTCTAAGAATGATAATTTTTCTTTATTTTGTTAATTTATTTATAGAAAATAAATAAAGCTAAAACTGAACCCACAAATGTTTCCTTATCAGTAATCTTAAAGTGAAAAGAAAGAAAAACGGGACAGGGGGGAACAGATAGAGAGAGAGAGTATCTATTGGCCGAATGCCATAAGCTCTATTCCTTTCAAGATAAAAAATATTTAGCCACCTTCTGTACAATAGCGACCAATGAAAACGCAGCACCCTAGATTTTGTCATATTTTCTACACCAAGAGTGTCAAACTCGCGGCCCACGACGAGCATCTTTGCGGCCTAATAATCATAACGGTACAAAACGAAAATTTTTAATATAATTTTCGTAACTTGTTTTTAAAAATTCCTGATTACACATAGTTATTAATAACAAGTCACAACATTCGCCAATGATCGATTACTTGTCGTATTACAATTGGATCGCTATCGAGATCCAATACTGTTTAGATTTGAAGGCAAAATTTAATGAAGTTTGGATGCCTGAATTTTACAAATATTTGGCAGTCAGGTTTGAAAACACTCCAAAATTGGCACATGATATTATTTGTGGAAGTATTTATCGGTGCGAGCAATTATTTATTATTAATGAAAGGAAATAAGTCTCCGACCTGATAGAGAATTAGTGATATTCACCTTGGATCAGTTTTGAAATTAATCACTGCACTAAGATATGCCAAGCGACTGGAAGAAAACATCAATTTTACCGTTGTTTTTGTTCTTTTGTATACTGAGTTTTCGAAAAAAGCCTGCGTTTCTATAAAAAATAGAACAGTTTTTCCTTCTTTGCGGCCCACATAAACTTAGACCTCGTTTATTTGGCCCGTGCTAGCATTTGACTTTGACACCTGATCAAATGGAAGACATTTTCAGCACAATACTTGAACTTGTTTCATTGAGCGGAGTTTAACAAATTAGGTTCAAATGAACACAGATGTAATATCACATCTGGAGCTGTATCTAATTTCGTTGATAATATACTTCATACTTGAGATATTTGTTATTAATATACGCTCAAGACAAGTATGTTCTTTCCACAAGATTTTTGTTCGTGAAAGGCATTAAATATCTTATTGAATTAACATTGAGCTTTTAAACTCTTTTTTCACTGCACTTTTCACACGAACTTGTGGAAACAAAATTCTATTACTTTTTTTTGTTTTAAAACTAGGGTTTCCATACGTCCCGTATATACAGGACTGTCACAGTATTTCACTACTCAGTCCAGTATTACTATTTGTCCCGTTTTCTCCCCAAACTCTGCATCACTGTAATTTTAAAATGACTTGCACCTAATTTTATAATTATTTGAAAGAAGAAAATGATATAATCAAGAAAGTAAAATCAACTTCAAAATATGACTGGGTTAAAAAGGATCAGCCTCGCATCTTTTTTATTATTCTACGTGTTCGTTTTATTAGAATGCTTAAACTTTATTGACTTTGTTATCAAAGTAAAATAAACCATTACCTACTCACTTTTTCCATGTTTTATTTTTATACCACTTAAACGTCCCGCTTGGCAATTATGTCTGCGCTTTCAGCCATTACCAGCATTGCTTTCGTGTACCCCTAACTGGACCTCCGCGTACCCCCAGGGGTACGCGTATCACAGGTAGAGAACCTCTGACCTACAGGATAACGCAACAGCAGAAAACGTTGATGGAATCATGCGTTCTGATATTGCAAACCGATTAAATTTTTTTTTCCAACAGTATTATTTGTTTTATTTTAATTTATAATGCTATATTCATAAAAAAATGCGTGATGCTTTTTTATTGGTCGCAACTGTATACACCATTTTAAGTCGATATTTTTTTTACAATGATATTGTACATTTTTCGGGAATTTTCTCGGAACATAAAAAGAGAGCTGCTGTTGTTTTCCTTATTTTCTTGCTGCATTAAGTTTCCATGGAACGATGGTGGATTTATTTCACTGGAAAAGCTGTTTTTCGAAGTATTTAATAAATGCTTTTACCTACATTTTAGTCAAATAATCCAATTCTGAGTAAGACAAAGTCGATAAATATTATGAAAAAAAGAATAGGTTATTAAAACAAATGAAAGGTATGCTGAAAACTAGGAGCCTCAAGAGACCAACCACCATTGGGTGTAGTGAATAAATATATTAACAAATGTATTTATGTTATACAGGAAATGTTTTCTTCGCGATAATATTACAGACAAAGGACAAGAAAACAGTTAATGCATATCCAACCAATTTATAATAACTTTTTTTACACATATTCTTTTGAATATTTTAAGCCGACGTCCTCAACTTTCACGGTAGGGAAGAAAAACACCTGTGAATTTAAAAGCATTTTTGCACACTATTGCACAATAATTTTAATAAAACAGGAAAAAAAGAAAGAAACCCATATAAATCATCAAATTGCACCTATCTTTTTCTCTCTCCTAGTTAACATTGAAAGAATGTCCTTGCAGTAGCATAGTTCACGGGAAATTAACTTCATCGCTGACCAATGGAATTTCAACCAAAACTTAAAAGATGAATAAGTCGTCCTTTATTTGATAAAGAACATAAACTGGTAAAATCGTTTCTGATAGTAAATCTAAACACTTTTTATGCAAGCTATCAATTAAAAAAACTTTGAATCCATTAAATCAATTGCTTAAAACCAAAAAATACTTTAAAAAATGACATCAAACAACGAAAATATAAAATAAGTAATAATGCAAAAGCTAGTAAAAAATAAACTAAAAGTACAAATAAGTGCTATATGCATAAAAAAATGGAATGACTATCACAAAGAAAATATGTTTCTTGAAATTAATTCTTGAAAATAATTAACTATACATTGAATTAAAGAAATAAATCTAATTACATCTTAAAATAAGGTCAAAATTATTTTATAAAAGCCAAATGCCTATAAACCTTTAAAATATATAAAATTCGGAATAATCATACAAAATAACATAAATGCCTATAAACCTTTAAAATATATAAAATTCGGAATAGTCAAACAAAAACATATAAAAGTTAAATCCAATAAACTAAACAAAGAATAAAAATAGTAAATAAATTGCATAAATAAAATAAAATCTCATTAACAAACAAGACCCCCTAAATTTATAATCATGTAGCTATGACTTAAACCCTTAAATACTGAAATATATAAATAATAGAATTTTTTTAATTTTTGGAAAGTTGGTTGGCTTCCGTACATGCTCCAAAAAAAGCTGCAGACGCTAAAAATAAAAACATTGTTGGAAATTGTTTGAAAAAATTTTCAAAAATCAAAATTAAACAGAATGTCGCATGGAAATAAAATTGGTATCGTTGGAAAGCTAATTGTTTGAACTTTAAGATGACGTTAAAATGGGTTTTGTGTCGATGAGAAAAACATTCTCCGCCTAAGTAAATTCCAGCAGTGTCAAACGTCTGTCCCTGGGTCGCAAATCTTTAAAATAGACGTTTAAAATGCGATATAAACAAACATAAATTCAGCGCATACGCAAAGCACAGCTCATGGTATTTCGCGCATGCGCGGATGAAACGCAAAGCACAGATCCTGTTGTTTTACGCATGCGCGGATCGAGGATGGTATTTTACGCATGCGCGTATCGAGGTTGGATTGGATTCAGTGGCGAATCCAGGGGAGGGGCTATCGGGCTGCAGCCCCCTCCAGAGCTAAACCAAAATTCTTGATTTAATTTAAAATCACTACAACTATTTGTTCTTAATTTTCCTTTAAAAAAATAGTAATAAAATCGTTACAACATTGCTTTCTGGCTTGACAGGCTCGAAAATTTTCCAACTTTTCTAGTCATTCCACTTGTACTTGTAGCGTTGGCGCGGTCGAAAACATTTTTTTGGCTAGTTATTTCATAGCATTTTTTATTAAATTATCGAAAGTATTGTAGTGTTCTTTATTATTCTTATTGTCAGGAGAGGAACGTCTGTAAAGTTAAAGTGTTTTGGTTTATATAAGCCATGAGGTTTGATATTCGTCACTACGATACAAAATTTTTATGACCTGGGGG
>BGPR01000834.1:315320-340205 GCA_013235015.1 Araneus ventricosus | reverse complement strand
ATTTCAAAAAATTAAACAGAATGCCGTACGAAATAAAATTGAAATGTTGAAAGCTCAATTGTTTGACTTAAGATGACGTTAAAAATGGGTTTTGTGTCGATGAAAAACATTCTCCTTCAGTAGATTCCAGCATGTCAAACGTGTCCCTGGGTGCAATCTTTAAAATAGACGTTTAAAATGAGATATAAACAACATAAGATCAGCGCATTACGCAAAGCACAGCTCGTATTCGCGGCATGCGCCGGATGAAACCACAAGAAACCAGATCCTGCTTGTTTGCCGCATGCGCGATCGAGGATGAAGCATTTACGCATCCAGCGTATCGAGGTTGGATTGATTCAGTGGCGAATCCAGGGAGGCATTGGCTGCAGCCCTCCAGAGCTAAACCAAAATTCTGATTTAATTTAAAATCAACTATTTGTTCTGATTCTTCCCTTTAAAAAATAGTGTAATAAAATCGTTAAGCAATATTGCTTGGTTTGATAGGCTCGAAAATTACTTCCAACTTTTCTAGTTTCATTCCACTTGTACTTGTAGTTATGCTGGGTCGAAAACATTTTTTTTACAGGTTATTTCATACAGCATTTTACAGCCTGTCGAAAGTATTGTAGTGTTTTTACATTCTTATTGTCAGGGAGAGGAACGTCTGTAAAGTTAAAGTGGTGCATATTTATAAGCCATGAGGTTTGATATTCGTCACTATGATACAAAATTTTTATGACCTCACCCCCCCCCCCCCCCCCAAGACCCGAATCCTGGATTCGCCACTGATTGGATTTAATTATTTAACTCCCTTTTTGATTTTGAAAAGCGTCAATAAATGCCCTACAGAATGGTACAAATATATCTCCAATAAACCTTTTGTATTTCTCGACTTATAAATGCTCACACATACAGACGCTTTAAGAGGAGTTTAAACAGACATGAATTCCGCGCATAAGCAAAGCAGAGATACTGCTATTTTGCGTATGCGCGGATCGTGGTAGGAAAATAATTATTAAAATCGCAATTATTGAACTCCCTTTCTGATTTTGATATGCGTTTAATATGCTAAAACCTTCCTCGATAAATGCCTTACAAAATGGTACAAATATCTCCAATATCAGTTTAGTATTTCTCGAGTTTTAAGCGTTCACACATACAGACGCCTTCAGGGGACTTCATTTTATACTATGCATAGATTAGGTGATGGCGCACTCTGTATGTAGACAGAAGATCTCAATGAAATATATTTAGAAATTGGTTAACATTTCAAAAGTGAAAACATCAAAATTATTTTTAAAAATGTATTTATATACTTTGCACGTGCTATCATGTATTTCTTAAATTTAAAACTGCTCAAATAACTAATAATTTTCGAAAATCATCAACGAAGAAATCGAAACCATAGGAAACGGGAAAAGGTAACGTTAGCGTAGAGATTTTTTAATAATAAAGTAAACGAATTATAGTTACATATCCAAACATTAAACGGCAAAATGAATAAAACAAGCTTGAAAGTGCCAAGAAACTTCTCACAGTTTAATATTTTATTTTATGAGATACATTTCTTGAAAATTCCCTTCTTTTTTGAAAGCCTTTTTAAGCTTAGCCACTACATTATGAAATAATAAGTATTAATTAACTGATTTAAAACAAACGAGTTTCTAGAACAAAGATGTTGACAAATGCCATTTATGTAAAAAGAAAGAAAGAAAAACTGAAAGAAAATTATTTTATTGGCATACTAAGTTTCCTAATATTCAAGCAATTTTGACTCTCATGACAATTGATCTGAAGATTTTATTAGGAAGAAGAAGACTGGATAAAATATTTTCTTAATTCTCATAATTCTATGAACTCTAAGAAAAGTAAGACTGAATTTACATCATAATTAAAACTAATCAGTTATGTCGCGGAGGTTTGACAGTTAATCGAAATTTTTTTTTTACATAGAAATTCTTCATAATAACATACACAGGCTATCCATAAATAATACACCGGCTATAAAAAATTCCAAAACATATATTAGGGTTAAAAAATATGATAAAATAACTTTTATTTCCGTGCACCGCAACAGCAGAAATAATTTACATTTTCATCAGGGAAATCGCCTAGTGAACCAGCGGGAGTGTTCTCCCCTAAACTTTCTAGTATACTTCCCCCCAAAAGGTGCCGTTTCCCCTTCCCCCGCGTGGCTAAAAATAGGCTAATCGAACCTATTGTTACCCAGAATCCAATGACTATCAGAAGGTTTTTCATTACAGTGATTGAAAAATATCTAGGCAAAAAATGAAATTCAAAGAGATGCGTAACGATTTTCTTCTCTTACCGGGTCAAGGACAAACTGACGTAATTCGCTACTCCGTAATGAAATTCCTCTCCGCTCTTGCACTACGCATGCGCGCGGAGAAACGGATTCTCTTCAAAAGTAAATTATACGGACCGACAGACAGTCAACCCTTTGACGGATTTGGACCAAAATTTGATGCGGACCTACATTCATGACGATAAAACTTTGTATAAAATTTTATCCATCTGGCTTTTCAAGCGTTCGCATGACCTCGAACATGCAGACAGACAGACTTCCTGTTGACGGATTTTGTCCAAAATTTGATAGAAACCTACAAATTATGTTTAAAGACCACATACCAAATTTCATCCCCGTAGCTCTAATAGTTTTCGAGTTATCGTGTTCACAGACAGACAGACATGATTCCAAAATTGTGTTTTTCGGACTCAGGGAGGTCTAAAACGTGGAGATTCGTCAAAATCTCGAGTTCGAATTTTTTGACGATTACAATACTTTCTCTTTGTATACTTCGTATACGAGAAAGTAAAAAGCAATGTTGCAATATCGCCGAGCAATTGATGGCTGTTACTTTATGAAATAATAAGTATTAATTAACTGATTCAAATCTAACGAGTTTCTTGAACAAAGATGTTGACAAATGTCATTTATGTAAAAAGAAAAAAAGAAAGAAAAAAACCGAAGGAAAATTATTTAATCACTTTCTATGTTTCCTAACATTCAAGCAATTTCGACTCAAATGACAATTTATCTGAAGATTTTTTTAAAAATTGTCTATGAAAAGAAAGACTGAATTTTCACCTTTAGTAAAACTAATCAATTATGTCACGGAGATTTGACAGTCAATCGAAAATTTTATATATATAAATTCTTCATAATAACAATACAGACTATCCATAAATAATACACCGCACAGTGGTTCAGATTGCTCATCTAGAGCGCCAAAACCCAAAAATCTAACATCACAAGATCACCTTCAATCATAATTCAAATAAATGCTTATGTTACAGAGACGCTAAATCATCACGAATTCGGCGCTAATTATTCGGTATTTCCCCCTATTACGTCATCAAAGTGAAATGTTTCCCAATTGCTCGATTCTACTAGGAGCGATTGTATGCGAGCTTCCGTTAAAGAAAATTAATTTTAAGGGATTTATTTTTATTTCATACATGTTTTTTTCCTCAATATGGAAGAAAAAGGTGTGTATTTGATATTTCATATCATTTCAGCTTTATTCGGTGTATAATTTTACCTGAAAATTGGAGCAATATTAGGCTTTAAAAAAATTGCAATTTTTTCTTTAAATATTTAATATTTTGGACTGCATCTTTTTTTGTGAGTGTTTGTGCGTTGAAATTTCTGTTGGATAATAAATTATTGAACTTTGAGACAAAGTCAAAATAAATTTTAGCTGCGTTTATATACGCGGGCTAATTTGGAATTTTACTTCCTTTTTCAGTCTCTCAGCTAGTGCTGCTCAAAAGACGTCTCTCATAAAAAATAAAAGTAAGCTATTCTTCTGCGACATATTCGAAGGAAGAACTCATACAGCATGTTACAATGAAATACAGTTCAAAATAATGTTCAGAGAGATGTATAATGAAATTAAACAAAAAAATCATTCATTTTAGATGAGTCTGAAACAAAGATGGTTGAGAAGTTAACGCGACAAAAAAGAAAATTTTTAATGAATTGTGAGAAGTGGTTCTCATATTATTTTTATGTAATTTATTTTAAGATTTGATGTTGTTCATATAACATTTATATTATACTCTTGAAATTCTTTCACTTTTGAACCATCGTGAGAGGTATTGGTATTTATCCTCCAAAGTATATATTAATAGGCAAAAATTTGAACTGTTTGAAATAAAAAAATACTTCTAAATTAAAAAATACTTTACTAAAATTAAATAATCCTTATTTTTAGACTGTTACCTTCATTTGGTAAAATTTTCTAGAGTTTTTTAATATTTTTTTAGCTATTGTCAGTTTTTGAGTAGATTGCAACAGATTCTTCCATAGAGAACAATGGAGAAGAATTTTAAAAATTGTCACAAATCGAAAAATACCAAACAGAATGTTATGAAATTTCATGGGAGATAACCGGCGACCATTCCCTTTAAACTGTGCAAATTTCAAGGTTCTGCTGCTTCTAGTTTTTATTCTATGAGTTTTGTCTCGCTAGAAAGCGAAACTGAACCACTATGTATAGGTTTAAAAAAATTCCCAAAAATACAGTTTTAAAAAGCATGATGAAATAATTCATGTTGATGTATATCTAATTTCCGTGCACGCCACAGAAGAAATAATTTATATCGGGGAAATCGCCTAGTGAAAAAGCAATGCAATTGGTGGCGTTCATGCTCAAGTGTACTTTCAAGATGTAAACCACTTCCTTAAAAAAAATCGCTAAACTGCTGTATAAAACACGGTAAGAAATTTTCTCTTAGCTTTTTATTTCACTTCTTTTTTTGCAATAACTTTTTTTTCTAATAATAAATTTAAGGTTATCCCTAAATTATTACACCATTAGTATTAGTTTCTAGGACAATATAGCAATGTTGCTTTTATTCTAGACTATGCAGTTTTCTCTGTAACAAAAGAGTAACAATAAAAAAAAAGATTCTGCTGTTGACATTCACGAAAATTAAAACTCTTTGAATTAAGGCATCTATCGATATAAATATTTTCTGCATACTTTTTAAAACTATATTTTTATGGAACTTTTTTAATCCAGCGAATGATTTATGAAAACCTTATATTTTCGAGGAATGAGAAACTTATTACTTTTAAATAATATTTTTAATGTTAAAAATAAGGATAGCGTTACTTGCAGGTACAGAATCTATGGATAAAACGTTATTTGTAGGTACAGAGCGCCATTAGCCGATTCTTGCCTCATCACCTCAATTAAGTAGCAACGGGAGAGATCAGTCCTTGGGAGGGTGACCGCCTGAGGAACATTGCATGTTGTTAGCTTCCTTTTTGAGTCCTTGACTCATGGACTTGGTTAGTTGTACTAGATCAAGTGGGATTAATCTCACAGGGCCAAGTGTCTGCGGATTAAACGTTATTTACAGTTTAAGAATAAATAATGAAATTATCATGATTTTAATTTTATGATTTGATTTTTAATTTTAATAATTAAATTTTTTGAAATATAATTCTCAATACTATTTCTCATTGCTGGGCTTAGATTCAAATTGTTTCCATTATTTCTATAAATATTTAATAGTTTGTTTTTATTCCAATGTTAGAGATGCTATTTATTAGGTCAATTTCTTACAGGAATGCTACTTATTTTTGGATAATGGGATCCATTTCTTGCGCGTGCTTTTATTCTAAGGAAATTTGAGTGATAGGGTTTGTAATAGGATGGTAAACTCATTGCGAACAAAGACTATAAAAACCATTTTAAAACTTACCTTATAGTTCCGGTTTTCCTAAAATCCTTTAATCGTCAGTATTAGGACATTTTCTTCCACAAAATAAAAAAAACATCCATTAAAAGTTTTATTATAAGATTGTTCGCAGAATTCTGTTCTAAAAAAATAGTATCTTCATCAAAATTACGCAAATTTTTAAACATTAAGCTTAATTTTTTTTTATCTCCTAGAATCGAGATTTTGTGATCGACAACAAATATCGAATTGCTCCCCTCATATAGGAAAGTATCTCTTTTTTCCCACCTTTAATTTTTTTTATCCATTGAATAACCTTAACAGAGTTACCCCCCGTCTTGCCTTGGCACTCGGAAACATTGAATGACAGTCGCTGCAATAGCTCGAGTACTGAGACCGGAGTCTTAATAGCCATCGCCAGCCATGGTCCGGCCCACCATTATTATACCCACAGAGGAAGCGAGAACCCCCTTACTTATCCGGCGGCTTCTTATCCGTGAACTCCCAGAGTCCTCCGGCGGGATATCCATTGAATAAAGAAATTATATACACTTTCTTCTCGAGTTATGACTAACGCGACGTACGATCATTCGCACACAACAATCATCACGATCATAAAAAATAAATTTAAAATTAAACGTAAGTTCACGTTGTATTTTTGTCTATATTACGTAAAATAGGGTACATATCATGTATTTTTCATATTATGTACAATAATTATATGTACATAGCTCGATTTTTTTGTGTTTTAATGCACAATTTTTATAACCCGGTGGAATGAAAATAGTGGTGAAAAATATAACTCTGACTTACGACCTGTTTGTCTGACTTACGACTGGGTCGTAAGTTGCGGAGATCTTGTATAATATTTTAAACAATTCAGAAAATTAATTTAATATGTCGTTTTGAAAAGAGATTTTCTAAATATAATAATTTAAATTTTAAATCTCATTTATAATCTTTAACCAATAGCATAATCCCCTGTTTAAAGAATATAACAGATCGAAATCAAAGATGTATAATAACATATTATTATATATAATTATTTATTATATATTTTAATTATTAACTATATTAATTTATAAATATAATTAATATTAAATAATTATATATTAATTATTATAATTATTAATAATAATATATAATAAATATATAAACTAAAAAATATATATATTATATTTTTATAAAAAATTTAATTTTTCTTGGCAGAAAAACAAAAATTTCGCATTCATAAGAATACATAAAATTATTCTATTTTTCGATGACTATACTTCATTATATAAATTTTTTTAAAAATGAAGAGAAGGGATATTTTTAAATATTATAGTCATGATGATATTAAGAATGAAAATTTTAAATTTCTCCTCAAGCATTAGAAAATTGCGTTTATCTCAGTGAAATCAGACTGCAATATTGCATGTTATCAAATACATGACACTCAATATCCCTTTTTTACTTCATAAAGGTGGTAAGCAGCATAAAAATAATCTAAAATAATTCTGCTAAATAAATTTTTCATTAATAGTCCTTAAAAAACAAATAAATAAATATAATAAAATAAATTAATAAATATAATAAAGTAAATATAAAAAAATTGTAAAATTTTAATCTACTAAATTAAGTTTTCATTAATAGTTTTCTAAAACAAAAAACTGCATAAAGAATAAAAAATATTTATAAAATGTATGTATAATTTTAAAATAAATGCATACATATTTCACATCAGAGGAGGCAGTCAATGAAATATTCAATATACAAAAATAATTTGTTAACTGTTAAGAATAATCTTGTTATTTTGAGAAATTCACAAGATGGCATACTATTCTGCAATACTTAAAGATATATTTTTCAATTATTTCAGAAACTTTGAAGAGAAAGAAAATAATTTATTTTAGGAATGAGACAATAATTTTATTCATAAATGCATTTTAATCCCATGATGCCATTGGTATTAAAAAAGCAGAAATAAAAAGAAATTTAAATTAAGATTAATTATTATAACTTGCTCCTTTAACATGCAAAACTTTTACTCTAAAGTTTATTAAAGTGAAATTTGCGATTCAGGCTTATTAAAAAGAAGTTTTTATTAATTTATAGAGTAAAATTAAATATTAGTTGTCTAATTAAGCTATATTTAATTTATTTTATAAATAAGGCTTGAATAATATAATCGATTTACAGTTTCAATGAGTCTAGTATAGAGAGTTACAGTGAGTAAGTTATCTTTGAAAAATACTGAATAAATATATATATACTAAATATGTATACTGATTTTTAATGTTTTGCAGGAGATTGAAAATATTAGTACAACATTTCATTTTTAAGAAAACTAACACTAAATTAATTAAAGTGAAGCTGGTCAAATTTTTCCCAGTGTTATACTTAGAAAAAATTCAAAATCGATTAAAAATCCAAACTAAGCTGGAATTTTTTACACTTACTTAAATTAAAATAATTACTTTATTTACAGAATAGTTTGCCATCTTTATTTAGTGCAAAGAAAGCACACACTTTTAATTTGTTAATACAAACGGTTAAAGTTGCTAGCTATAAAAAGCCTGAGCGATTTATACGTAATAAATTAAAAAGAGATCGAAAAGCCATTTCTTGAGATTCAGGTGTTTCTTGTGAGATGCCGATATCACTGATTAATTGAAAAGCTAGCTTCAGATTAATTTTTATATTAGCTGAGAAGAAGCTATAATTATTAATAGTCCTTTGTAAGATTATTAACTACAGTCCAGTTATATTAGCTTGAGTGAGTCTTGTAAGTTGAAGATGAAGTAGTTTCCTTCAATCCGCAGAAACTAGAAGCAGAGCCATATTAGAAGTTTCTCTTGAACACAACCAGATGATACACCCAGTAAAGCTTCTGATGAAAAAAGCATGAGATGTTTTATTATTAAAATTGCATTAGAATATTTAAACGCTTCGTTTATGTAATATTAAGCATTATTAAGTAGTTTACTTCATGAAAATAGAGCATTTGTAAGATTACATTATAAGAATAGCATTATATGAGCATTAATTCGCTTTGTTATGCTAAGATAACCACTGGTGTATTCCATTGCATAAATATATATTTTCTACACTTTTTCCTGTGCCGAAATTTTTTTCATTGTATATTTTTTCACTTGCATGTTGATTGTCAGTTCATACCATCGAGGTGAAAGAATATATAAAAATAAAATAAAATAATTAAAAAACAAAATAAGATTTGAGATTTTAAATTTATTAGGGGATTCATTTCCTTCTGGGACTTATTCATATGGTTGAGCAATACCATAAATTAAACGGCACCTTTAGCTAGCATGGATATAAATAATAAATTTTTGACCAACTTTTTAAAAAATAAGATAGATAAATAAAAAAGCTCAAGTCTGTTCAAAAGAAATGAATGTACAGACCATAAAGCACATTTATCTTCATAGGAACTAAGTCGGTGAAGAAATTTCTAAAACTATAAAAAAAAAATTTAATTTCTTTAAAAAAAGTAAGAAAAATCAAGGACAACCATAACAACAAAGCACAATATACTGCAATGAAATTTGAATATACCAGTGACTATTTTTGCTTAAAATGTATTATGTTAAATAGAAGATCTGCATTAATCTTTTCCCACTCCGAAACACCAAATGGTAATGAAAGAAAATTACTTATTAGTGTCGAGAGCAGTGATAGTTAATGAAAAGTTAGAACTGTCTTTATCACACTTAAAACTAAAGCTTTAACTGCTTAATATAAAACCCATGTTAGCCATAAGCTAAAATGAAATTCCAGGTACTGTTTCTCGAACCTTTTGTCCTCTTTACAGCGGTTTTTTCGTCCCTTTCCATGACTGTAGAATGTAAAAACAATACTCTTAAGAAACATATATGAAAAATAAAATAAGTGACATTTAGAGAAATAAAAAAGCAACTATAATTCTTCTAAAGAAAGATCACACCAAGTTTTGAATTGTTTTCATCCTTCACTAAATTTTTACAGTAGCTTTTCATTCAATAATGTTTCTAGAGAAAAAAATTAATAAAAAAAAGCATTGATGATTGCAAATTTTCACAATTAAATTTCAAAAGAAGACATATAAAAATGAATTAGATTATACTGAAAACGATTCAATCTTCAGAGACATCTTTCATTGAATATTTTTAAATTATAAATAAATAAATTAAAAAGGAATAACAAATATTTTTGTACCACTGGCAGATTACATTCTATTTTCAATTGCAAGAAAATATTTTAGAAGCTTGACATACACAAATAGGTATTAAAAACCATTATTCTCAAAATGTCACTTCGTGTTTTTAAAATGTAACATAAAAACATTTATATTATTGAATACAATTAAAAGTATAGAAAAATTCAATGAAACTAAATAATATGAACAAACTTACCAGTGAAACACATTCTTGAAATTTCCTCTATCTGTACTAACTTCAGGATGATTTCATGTATTTTTAATTCTCTTTATTTTTTGAACTACATGCTTGTAGTTTTTGAATAAATATTTATATACCGGCGTAAAAAACATATTTAGATAAGTTGTTGTTGATAATGCATATAGAAACATTTAACTTTTAAAACATTATTATTAACTCTATATAAAAGGGAATAATGTTTTCAAAATTGTAACAGATGTCACATATGAAACACATGGAGGAACACGGAGAGATATCATGCAGAGTGGGATTTAACATTAATCATAGCCATATAAAACATGCAATACATGAACACACACATGAGTAAAACATTACATTAAAAACATTCATCACAGAAAACAAAAGTTACTAATATTTTTCAGCAGAAGCAAAAACTTAATTGGCTGTTTTAAAAAAATATTACATATTATTCATGTAGTTTACAGGATTAGATTTGTTTTTTTGCATGAATCATAGTAGTAAATTAAGACAATAATATGTAGATTAAATCAAAAAACGAACTAAAAATTAATTTGCAAATTCAAAGTTAAAAACTATAAAAGTTAAAATATCAAAGAATTTCAATCAATAACTTTGAATGAGATTATTCATGTTAAGAAATAATTTTTAGAAGCACATATACGGATGTAATATAAATATTGTTTTGTAGTATGTTGTATGCATGTAATAATAGCATTAGTTTTAATATAAAGCAGCAATAGTTAAATAAAATTAATTTTTTAATATTTGATTAGACATCGTACGGAAATTCTTCTTAAAAGCAAAAAGAATACTTAATGATTAGCAGGTTAAACTCAATTGCACTGGTAATCAAAAAGACATATTTTTTTCATGATTTTTTTAATTCATAAGCCTATGCTTTATATTTTTAAAAAATTATGGAGAATCACCATCAAAAATTGATGAATCTTGATGAACACAAATGGAATTTTTTTATATGACTGATTTGAATATTCTTTTTGCTTTTACATTTCTAAGTTGAATTAATGATGAATAAGCTCTTAGCTTATAAGCGTTTATATAATTAGTATAAGGTAAAGCAAGTTATAGCTGTAGCTATCCCACTCTGTCAGTCGTCGTAAGAAAATTGTCTCTCTTTTCTCTTAGATTAAATTTTCTGTTTAATATTTTTAAGGTATTCCTCGTTTCAAACTTTATTAATTCGCTTTAATGAACATTTTTTAAATTTGTAAGTTTATTGATACAGATTTTATGAAAAGTAATTTTAATTAACTCATTAGAATTTTCAGTTCTTAATTCTGGAAAATTAATTCGAAAACTTAAGTTATTTTTTTTTAAAAATCTGAAAATTCAAATTTTTACATTCTGCTTCATTTGGGTGAAAATTACACCACAGAACATTTTTCTAAATGACACATGTGACACTAAACACTGTTTAATATCCTTAAAATACTTTTAAGTACACAATACACTAAACGCAGTGTCTGAGCAAAGTTTGCTGAATTTGAAATGTGTACAACATTAGCATAGGTACATTTCACATGTGCCGAAAAGTAACAGCAATCCCACACCATTACTTCAGAAAAATCATAAAATGCAGATTAATCTGTTACCTTTTCATTTGCTTCATTTAACTTTTATCGTGCATTTAGGTTTCAGGTCGAGATAAAGAACAAACCTGCTTTAAAATAATTTTAAGATGTTGAAATTTCTGAGATCTACTGAATCATATTATCACATAATCTGGCATGATATTTATTATTTTCATAAAAGAATCCTGGTTCTGCTTGTTTTGTGTTTTATACACAAAGCTTTTTTTAAAAAAAATACATTATTTAGATAATACGATAAATGAATTTTTGAAATTATATTTCTGCAAAAATTGAAGGAGTTGAGCTGTAAATAAAAAGAGATCGTGAATATAATGAATCGTAATTAAAAGTAAGAAGGACATACCTAGAACTTGGATGGTTTCAGAAGTCTGGGCTGTAGGCAGATCTGGTCTGGCAGTTTCTTTGGCCTTGATCTCCAGAGGACGCTCAAATGTCACATCTCCCAGGCCTTGGTCAGGAGTTACTTGACTTACCTGAAAAGAGAACACATAGTTTTCGTTATCCATCGTATGATGCTAAATGAATATATGGAACCAGGTAGAAATCGTAGTTCCACATTCCAGTCCGTAATAGAATCAATGCAGTACTTAAGATTTAAACCTAAGTTTCATGATTAATTCAACACAGGATTAAAATCATAATGAATTATCTTACTACAGAAAAGAAACAAGTTGAAAATGGCCACTTTCTTTTGAGTTCAGACTATACCGCCAGAAACACTCCGAGATATTCATGCTGAGGTCGTTAATTTTACATTATCCATTTGCTTTTATACAGGGTGTACCTGAACTCATGGGCCAAACTTTAAGGGAAGGTAAAATAAACATAAAGAAACATTTTTTGTATAGCAATGTGGGGGCGGAAAAACAAGAAATGATGAGGAAATGTAAAAAAAGCTTTAAATTTATATAACAATTACAGTAAGTGCTCAAATGTGCCACCACCAACATCGATACCAGTGGTGTGGTCGAAAAATAAGCAGTGCCGGAAAGCTCTAATTTGGGTGACAAAACTAACTAGGGGCTAAACTAAGTAGACTAACTTGGGTGGTTGTTTTAAGGATGTTTTCACAATGTTTTCTTATTTATTTCTCGTAAAAAAAAGCAGCGCCGAAACGGCGTTCCTGCTCCACTACACCCCTGATCGATACAGGCCTGGCAGCATCCAGAAGATTATTGGCGTATCCTTTCGAGGATTCCAGATGTTTCAAGAACAGTTCCAGAAAACGACTGAAAGTCTTGCAATGAGGTTCTCATCGATTCGAGTCTCGTAGATGGGTACATTGAAATGTGCCCATAAGAAAAAAAAAATCGATAATTCATCATTCAGGTGAATGCGCTGGATAAGCGACTGGTCTACTTCTTCCAATCCATCGTGGGCCAAACGTGGCATTGAGGTAATCAAGCACACTAATGCAGAAATGGGCTGAAGCTCTATCGTGCTGAAACTACATGGCATTTTGAAAGCAGTCATTGCATCGACACTTTCAGGGCTTTATCTCTGTTAATGGCTGGACGTTTCAGCATTTAATTTTTAGGAGTATTTTCACGCAATTGATGCTAACTAAAAGCTTGTTTTCATTTCCTCAGCATTTCTTGTTTTTTCCGTCTACACTTTACATTTCCGACCCCACATTGCTAAATAAAAAATGCTTCTTTGCGTGTATTTTACCTTCCATTAAGTTTAGTTTAGTTTAGTTGTATTAACGTCCCGTTTTGAAGCAACACGAGGGCTATTTTGGGACGGACCTCGTAATTTTGAACCACGGTCAGATGACGATTACCTTCCATTAAAGTTTGGCCCACGAGTTCAGGGACACCATGTATAAACATTGCAGAATACAAAATATGCTACCACTATTATATAAAATGTACAACATATTTCACCCAAAGGGTCGAACGATTTAACAGGAAAATTGTGAGGTATAATTCTCTCATTTGCTAGAAATAAAACAATGAAGGTTCAATGACAAAAAAAGGAGAGAAAATCAGCTCTAAGAAGAGTCACTTTCAGGAACCGCCAACTGCTTTTGCGTGATTATCTTTAAGATCTGGTTTATGAAAATCGTTTTAGATACTGGATATGTATCATTTCAGATTGTCGACTTTCGTTCCTATTTATTTCAACCAAGGTTTCGTGTTTTTCCCTTTTATATTTAATAATACAAATATTCCAATTTTTCAGGCTTTCTTTTTTTCTGAAAAAATCCAACTTTTCACCCTAGTATAGAAGAATTAGTGACTATTAAATCGCTGAAAGTATATAATATAATGTGCATTCAGTTGCTTTAATATACATATAATTCTATACTTCATTATCATTCGTTTTATGATAAAGATTTAAGAGAATTAGGGGAAAGTTTTAGAGATAATCTATAAAAAAACTAACAATGTTTGAGAGTTTGTTCGTATGACGACATATGAATCTAAACGCATTAACTTAAAAAAAAAAGTACAGCCAAATAAAAAAAGTAATATGCCTATTTCACATTTAAGTTCATAAGCAACAATTATGCATTTAATATAATTAATTGCTAACATTTATAAAAGTTCACATTAGATAGAAATCTTATGAAGGTATATATTCAAAACTAGTGAATCATGTTATAGACATTCATGTTATTTTCATGTAATTTCATAAAATTACAATGAAATAACTAGCCAAAAAGTGTCTTCGACCGCTTCAAAGCTACAAGTACGAGTAGAATGACTACAAAATTAGGAAAAGTTTCGAGCCTGTCAGGCCAGAAAGTAATGTAGAAATGTTTTTATTATTTTTAGAAAGAGGAAATTAAGAAAAACAGTTGTAATAATGTTAAATAAAATCAAGAATTCTGGCTTGGCTCTGGGGGGGGGGGGGCCTGTAGCCTGATAGCCACCCCTGGATTCGCCACTGTGTATAGGGCATGAGGGAACAATCTTAATATGCGATTTTTATCTATACGATTCATTATGAGAAAATTATTATGCAGCTTACAATATGAGCCAATTCATATGTTTTAAATAAATTTAACAAATAACTTTCTGAAAACATTAATTTATGAATGACATTCAAAAGTAATAAGCAATTTTTTACACTTTTACTTATATATTTAAAGAAATCATCTATGAGTAAACGATAATGTAATAATTGTTTATCATCTGTAAACAACAAATATTCTATGCAATAAAATTGTACCTAAATTGTACAAATCATGAGAATTATAGATATAATTCTCATGATAGATAATTGAGAATAGTTATATTGAAAAATTTAACTGCTAGTCCTACCTGCACAGTAACTTTTTCAACAACACCTAGAGCAGCCGTGAAAGATGAAGGTGTTTCTTGAGGTTTCATGTCAGACAGAGAGCTGTGAGCCAGCGTTTCGTACACCTGCATAGCTATCTCAGAAGGAAGTATGATGTCCACTTTTCTAGCACCAGGCATGGAATCTGCAGTTAGAGCTGCTACGGTATTGGCACTTAGTATTTCCAAGACTTGTGTGGCCAGTTCAGATGGTAAGCTGACATTGGCAGTTGCTTCTTTAGGACGTTCCTCGGCCAACTCGTGTAATGACCCTAAAGTTAGATACATTCGGTAAATATGAATTTCCTTTTACGAGGGAGAGACGAAAAAAAGAACTTCATTGCTTCAAAAAAAAAAAAAATACCAATATCCTTTAAACAATTTTCCGTTGAATGAGAAGTGAACATTTTAGGCTTCTCCGACCCTTCTCCTAATAGCCAGAGACAAAGCAAAGTTCTCCTTTGTAATGTAAGAATATGAACTGTCATTGCGGTTTTCCATGGGGATAGGGAACCCTTAGGCCTTCTGTGGTACCAGAAAGCACCATTTACTACCTTCTTAGCAAAATGGCTGTAAATCTAATGAAAAAGATGACATTTTCATCATCTCTTGGGAAAAGGCATTTTTAAAATTCTACGAGTCAGGCCTTAAATGCATTTTATATTTTAATTATTGAATTACAAGAGTCTCAATCATAATACAGAAGAAAGAATTTTCAAGAAATGTGCGAAAAGTTAAATGAAATAAATAAAGATCACTGAAAGGGGAGCGATATATACAGCACATTGCTTATATATGCATTTGCTTATGGAATTAAAAATTCGTTAATTCTCTCAAAATATTTTACATAAAATTCTTTCCAAAGACAATATTCTCGAGTTTCAGAATGTGCAATAGCAATCTTTTGTGAAACATTTAAACCATTGTTCATGTTTAACTTTTTGAAATTGGAATTCATTTTACCTTGAGTAGTCACTTCCATCACTTGCATCGCAACATCAGAAGGCACTGAAAAAGCAAGTTCTTGCGTTCCAGGTAATTCTCCAGGCTTGAAATCCTTAACAGAGCTGTGTGGTGTGACAAGAGACACCTCAGCAGCAATATCTGGTGCGATTTCTACATCAGCTTGCCTGGAACCTGGTCTCTCAGTTATTGCTAGATCTCCAATGGAACTGTTTGCCAGCACTTCAAATACCTATAGTCATTGAGAAAGCACATTTAACAACCAAAAAAAGTACTCTAGTAACTTTCATTATTTGTAATCAGTAACATAAATAAACAACGAATGTTAGGCACAAGGTACCAGTAGCGTTGCGAGGTTAAATGGCGTCCGCATCATAGTAATTTTTTCGCTCCCTTTTCATATTTATATGGATGCAAAAATGTGGACTCAATCAGAAGGTTGCGTGTTCAAATCATGTCCGGGTCACCATTTTGGTGTGTTGAATGTGGTAATGAATGATGAAATTATAACAAAATAGATTTATTTATATTCAACATAACCAATACTAAATTAGAAATTACATCGAGACGATAATCACTCGTATCGTTCTTGAATACGAATGTTCTCATAAGAATGTTCATTCTGCATTCGTCAGACATGAAATTCTGGGATGACAGAAGATATTTCTACCAACCACTGAAACGTAATCGGACTGTTCTTGCAGCCAATAAGGTGCAAGGAATTAGAACAGCTGATATTTTGATAGCTTACACCACAGATACCTATACTATAAGGTATGTTTAGGGGCAAAAACGCCATTCTTTATGGTGCCCTCAAAGATTGTTGCCTGGGGCGTATACATAACTGACTTGCTCACACCTCGTTACGCCACTAGAAAGTACAGCAATAATTAAATTGATTTATTTTTGATTATTTGCCTTAGTTCGTAAAACGTTGTCTTTTTTGATATAAATGAAATATTGGTAAGAATTTTAAAGCATCGTTGTTTAAAAATGATAAAATTCCTTTTGAAAAGATATAAGAAATTAAGCAAGATGCTCAGTAAATTTGAAATAAATTGAAGCAAGATGATTTTCTTAAATTTGTCAACTGTCACTCTTACTTGGGTAGCCAGTTCTGATGGAATAGAGAAATCAGCTTTCTTAGCCCCAGGTACTTCATCTGGCTTCATATCGCTAAAAGAACTATTTTCGAGCACTTCCAGAACTTGCATGGCCAAATCGAAGGGAATGGATACATCTGCGACTTCCGATGGTAATTCACCTTTCTCTAATTCCTTTAGAGAATCTGACGAGAAAACAAAAAACAGCTTTACAATTCCATTTTGCACAAAAATATGAAATAATTAACTATTGAATAAAGGATTTAGCATCACAAAATTAGCAGGCAGACACAGTTGCTTACATAGAAATAAAAGAAACAATTAAGATATTAGTACCCTGAATTATAACTTCTGATACTTCAGCCACCACATCCGATGGAACTTCGAAGTCCAATTTCTTAGACCCAGGAAGTTCGTGAGGCTTGAATTCTTTTTCTTTTTCTTCAACTTGGATCTCTGATATACTGAGGGTATGTTGCGATGATACAACGAAATCCACCTACACGGCATAAAGGACAGGTATTAGAAACGCGAAGGCGAGAATAATAAATATTAAAAATAAGGAATTGTTAATAGGAAGCATTCCGTGAATTGGAAAGTAACGAAAGAATCTCTGCTTCTATGTTAAGAGAAAAATAAAACACGAATTCTGCAAAGTATTAAAGGTATGAAAATATCTCTATTAAAACAGAACTACCTATTAGCCCATTATACGCAAAAACTATTACTTCACTTTTTCAAAATATAATTACATTAATATAATATGAATGAAACATAAAAGAAAACGTTATTCCTGAAATTTTTAAAACTGATTAATTAACTTTTAATTAGAATTAATTATCATTTAATCGAGAAAAATTTTTTTTAATGAATTTGTATCTTTTATAGCAGTCAGTTCAACATTTAGATGCAATAATCAAAGCTAAAAATTGCACTGTTTAGGTTAAAATAAAAAGAAAACAAGTGTCCCAAAAAAGGGACAATGGCAGATAATGGGTTTTCAGTTGAGACAAATTAGATATTAAATTATTATGATCATTATTTTCTCAATAATTCAACTCGATGTCGTAAAAAAAATTCATAAAGGGGATATTAAATAAATATAAAAATGTTATACAGTGTTAGCTTCAGTTTTCACATGAGACATATAATAAAAAGATTAAAATACAATGTTTATAATAAAGAAACATTGCACCATTTATAGTTTCTATCTATTATAAAACGGCTTTAAAGAATTAGTAAAATACTTGCTGTTTAACTTGAATAAAAAGCACTATAAAGAAAGTTCTTGTAGAAAATTAGCTACAAAAAGGATGAGTTAAAAATTACTGGGCTATTACAATCAAGGTATAAAAATATGAATTAGATTTCATAGTAAAAATCTTTACAGTAGACTCGCTATAAAAAAACCTTCTCATAAATCCACACAATCTAAGTGACGATGATGCTAAGTGCAAGTAAATTATAAGTTGAACCAAACAAATCTATTACCGTTGTTTGTCAAAGAAGATGAAAGAATTTCCCGAAGTTAAGAGCCGTTAAAGGCATTCGAAATTTAAAAATGAAATTTTTCGATCGGATTATTTGTATGCAGTAACATAGTTAGAGGTCCATCAAATAAGCAGGTACTGAACGGTAAGCATAAATAGTGAGAAATTGATGAAAATGGTATTTTCGAATCCCTTTCGAGTCAACAAGTACAGAAAAACAAGTGGTGTGTCTGAAGCAGTTGCACCACTAGTTTCTTTTTAATTATATTGTTTAATATTTCATTATACAAATTATTACAAACAAAACAGATATGATGTGAGAAATTTTGATTAAATATTTTTTTGCATTTTCTAATTTAAAAATACCAGCAAGGAGCACTGTTTTTTTTAAATAAATTGTAGCCAAAGGTGAAATTCTTCTAAAGGATTATTAGAAGTCGAGCAAGTTGATTTAAGACTGAGATAGGAAGAAAAACGAGTCTACTGTACTCGATATTTTACACATTAGTTACATTTAAAAATAGGTTATAGTAACTATTTCAACCAAACAAATATTGTAAAGAAGCATCTTATCGTTACTGATTAATATGTATTATGACACGTAAGATTAAATTTATAACTATCACACATAAAGTTGTAAATAAATCAAGTCAACGAAGCTGAAAATAAATAGAACATTAGTGATAAGCACAGTCTTATATAGTAGTAATGAGTTAGAAGCCTAAAGTGTTAAAAAGCTGAGTCAGTGAATTATATGAAAGTACACAAAAATTAATGCATTATTTCAAAATAGAGCAAGCGTTTGAATCAATTAGCAGCAGGATCAGTGGCTTTACTGTCCAGTCTTCATGGTTAGATTTTACGTTAAAAGAAGCTTGAGTTACAGCAGTCACACAGTCATCCATTGTGAGCTTGAGGTCATTCAAACCTCATCTTACCTGTTGGCCTTCCGGCTTTTTATCCTCCACAAGTTCAGCAGTAATGGATTGTGTTTCTACATCAGATACAGCTACATGCTCTTCTGGAATGAATTTTACTTTAGCACTTGTTCCTGCTGGTAACTGATCTCGTTCTAAAGATGCAGCTCTATTTTCCTCAACCACTTCGGACACAATAAAGGTTTCATGAGGTGATAAGGCCAGTTTAGCAACTCCAGTAAGAGCTTTCTCCGCAGCGCTCAGTTCTTCAGTTTTGGTCTCTGGAGTTATTTCTGACACTGAAACATGTTCAATGGCCATCAAGGACAAATTAGCTTTTTTACCTTTAGGTAATTGCTCAACCAACAACTCTTCAGTGTGCGTTTCGGAAAATATTTGTGAGACATTGATATGAGTATTCTTTGTCAGAGCAAACTGTGCCTTTTTCTCTGCAGGCTTTTGATCTTCGGGTAATTCTTTGAAAATTTCTTCAGCACTAGTTTCTTGTACTGTAAATGATTGCTTCTGCGTGTAACTTACAACTGCAGATGCACTTTCTGGTGATTTTTCAGGCACAAGTTCAGCGGCTGTGGTTCCAGCTGTCACCTCTGACACGTCTAAGGAATCTTTAGGCAAAAAGTTTGCCTGTGCAGTGAACTCGGCAGGTTTTTTGGCTAAACTCAATTCAGATGGGAAATCTGCAGACGTAATTTCTGAAACAGCAACTGATTCTAAGCAAGGAATGTTAACATCAGCTGTCTCACCAACAGGCAATTTTTTGTGTACAAGATCTTTCGGCTGATCACCCACAACTGTTTCGGACACACATAAAGAATCAGTACTCATAACTTCAAACTCCAGTTTCTTAGTCACTGGTGCTTTCATGGCTTTTAGATCGCCAGTAGTTAATTCAGAAACAACTTCTTCAATAGAAACCGTTTGTTTGGCGACAAATCTACTTTCGGCGTTTACTCCAGATGGCAATTTTTTCGATTCAAATTCATCAGGCTTCAGCTCTGAAAGAACTTCTGAAACTGCAACAGTTTCTTTCAGTGTTAATTCTATCCCAGCTTTTGTTTCTTGTGGTTTCTCTATTACAATATCGGATGGAGTTTGTTCACTTGAAATTTCTGAAACAGTTAATGGCTTTTTAGTGGTGAATTTAATATCAGCCTGAACTTCTCCAGGGAGTCTACCTGGTGCAAACTGCCCTGGTCTTTCTTCTGAAAGAGTGTGAGAAACTTGTACACTTTCGAGGTGTGCAAGTTCCACAGATGCCTGTATCCCCGAAGGTTTTGGCTTTTCAATTAATTGTTCAGGCGTTTGTTCTACAGACACTTCAGACACTGATAGTGGTTTCTTAGTAGTAAATTTGACTCCAGCTTGTACTTCTCCTGGCAACCGACCAGGTGCAAACTGGCCAGGTTTTTCTTCAGCTAAGGTTTGCGATACTTCAACACTTTCTTGGTGGGGAATTCCAACCAGTGCTTGCACTTGCAATGGCTTTTTATCAGGCTCTAAACTTTCAGCTGTCTGCTGAGATGACGTTTCCAAAACAGTTAATGGTTTCTTTGTGGTCCATTTGACGTCTAATTGAACTTCACCAGGTAATTTACCAGCAGCAAATTTTTCAGGCAATTCTTCTGCAGTTGTTTGTTGAACCTCAATACTCTCTTGGAAGGGGATATCAACTAAAGCTGTTACAGATGTAGGTTTCTTTCCGAGCTCCAGCTGCTCAGATTCTTGATGAGTAGATACTTCTAGAACTGAAACATGAGACTCTGTGGTTAATTTTACTCCAGCTTGTATTTCTCCAGGTAATCTTCCTGCTTCGAATTGTCCAGGTTGTTCTTCTAAAGCAGGCTGTGAGACTTGAACAGATTCTTGGTGAGAAACTCCAACTATTGCTGATTCAGTAGCAGGCTTCTTTTGATCTGCTAAATCACCAGACTCTTGCTGAGTTGCTACCTCTAAAACAGACAAAGATTCTTTTATTGGAAGTTTAATGCCAGCTTTCACTTCACCAGGTAATTTACCTGGGGCAAACTGACCAGGTTTTTCTTCAGCTAACGTCTGAGATATTTCTAACCCTTCTTGTTGAGATATTCCAAAGTATGCATGAACTTCAGTAGGTTTCTTTGCAGATGGCAAATCTTCGGAGCTTTGTTCTGTAGAAACTTCAGACACTGAAATAGAACTTTCAGTTGTCCATTTAACTCCTGCTTGAACTTCACCAGGAAGTCTTCCAGCACTAAACTCTCCTGGTTTTTCTTCCGCTAAGGCATGGACTACTTCCAAAGATTCTAACTGTGATAGACCAACAGTTGCTTTTACTTCAGAAGGTTTCTTTTGGACTTCGATTTCTTCTGATTTATGCTGAATTTCTACTTCTGATACCGATAAAGGCTTTTTTGTTACGAATTTGATTCCAGCCTGAAGTTCTCCTGGGTGCCTTCCTGCGGCAAATTGCCCTGGTTTTTCTTCAGGAAGCATTTCAGATATCTGAACAGATTCTTGTTGAGATAAATCAAAATGTGCCTGAGCTGATACAGGTTTCTTTTCAGAAGGCAATATTTCTGACAGCTGTTCAGTAGAAACTTCCGAAACTGATAAAGATTCCTTGGTTGTTATTTTTACGCCAGCATGCACTTCTCCAGGTAACTTGCCAGCAGGGAAATGCTCAGGTTTCTCATCAGGCATCATTTCTGAAATTTGTATTGGCTCTTGTTGAGTTACTTCTACTAAAGCCTTCATTTCAAGTGGACGCTTTGTTTCTTCTAGTTTTTCTGAATGTTGCTCAGCAGACACTTCCATCACAGAGAGAGGCTTTTTAGTAGTCCATCTGACATCGGCCTGAATTTCACCAGGCAATTTACCGGCAGCAAAATGTCCAGGCTTTTCCTCCAATAACGTCTGAGACACTTCCAACGATTCTTTAGTAGTTATTTTAACTCCAGCTTGTACTTCACCCGGTAGTCTGCCTGCTTCAAATTGTCCATGTTTTTCACTAGTTAATGTCTGTAATACCTCCAGTGATTCTAATTGTGAAAGTCCTAATTTAGCCTGAGCTTCTAATGGCTTTTCTTCTTTACTTAAAGTTTCTGAACGTTGTTCCGTGGATACTTCAGAAATAGCTAAAGGCTTATTCGTAGTCCATTTAATACCAGCCTGAACTTCTCCAGGTAATTTGCCAGCTGCAAATTTTCCAGGAACTTCTTCAGTGACTGCTTGAGATACTTCCACTGATTCTTGTTGAGAAATTTCAAACTGCGCTTGGACTTTTGCAGGTTTCTTCTGTAATAAAAGATCTTCGGGTTTCTGTTCTGTCGATACTTCTGACACGGAAATTGATTCTGTTGTTGTTAATTTTACACCAGCTTGAACCTCACCAGGCAATTTACCAGGAGCAAACTGACCAGGTTTTTCTTCAAATGTAGTTTGACTTACTTCAATATACTCTTGTTTTGAAACATCTACGTGAGCTTTTTCAGAAGATGGTTTTATAGCTTCTGGTAAAAGAGATGCAGCTTGCTGTGCTGAAGTTTCAGATACGGTGAGAGATTTATTCATAGTCCATTGAACTCCTGCTTGAACTTCTCCAGGCAATTTTCCAGGTGCAAAACTACCAGGCCTTTCTTCAGGTAATACTTCAGATACTTGAAAGGTTTCTCTTGAAGTCATATCTAAAGCAGCTTGTTTTTCACTCGGTTTTTCTTCCAAATGCAATTCTGTGGATGTCATTTCTGTGCGTACTTGAGATACTGAAATTGATTCTTTTGTTTTTATTGTAGTTTTTGCTTTCACTTGTCCCGGAACAGTTCCTGGGAGGAACTCTTTAGGCTTTTCTTCAGGCAGCACAGCTCCTACATCAAGAGGTTCTTGAACACGGTAATTAACAATTGCATGGACATCTTTGGGTTTTGAAACAATAATTTCTGCAGGACTTTGCTCATCTCGTACTTCAGAAATAATAAGAGATTGCCTAGGAGACATCTTGTAAATTGCTTCTTCTTCTCTGACATGCGGTTTAATAATGCTTGTCACTTCTTCAGTCGTGCTAGAAATTTCTTCAACACGAGCTTCCTCAGGAATAATGAAACGCTTAGATGATTTTTCTGTTTCTTCAGCTTCAATTGTTTGTTTTATTTCCATTTTAGATTTACCTACCTTCTTTGTTGATACTTGAATTTGTTGTTTTGAATCTTTAGTAATTTTGGCTTCTTTAGTCACTTTAGCAGTTTTAATAACCTTTTTACCCATTGTAATTTCCGTTGTAGCTCTTTCTGACGTAGATATATCAAATTCTTTTTCTGTTTGCACTCTAGGTCTTTCTTTACTTTCTACTACAATACCTTGTTTTTTGGTTTGTGTTACGTCTATTTCTGGAGTTTCTATAGCAGTTGAAGATACGTGGATAGTTCTTTCAAGTATTTGAGGTTGAAGTGGAGTAAACTCAATCTTTTTAACCTCAATTATCTTTTCATCTTCGGAAATTCTACGTCTTGAAGATATTTCAAATTCTGTTTGCATTTCCTGTCTAGTTATTACTTCTGGTTTAACTTTCGCTTCGCTTTTCAGCGTTATTTCAGGTTTAAATTGAGTTTTATCAAAAAATTCTATTTCTTGAATTACTGCCTTTTCAGGTTTTTTCTCTATGGTAACCACTTTTTGTGGTTTATATTCTAACATACTTATGGTGGTCATAACAGGAGTTTCCTCTTCCTCTTCTTCTTCATCTTTTACTTGTTTAACTTTTAATTGCTTTTTCTCTACTTTCAAAGTTGTAGAGGATTTTGGCGTTTTAATAGATTTCATCACAATTTCCTGCTTACCCTTCTGAGAAGATACATCAATTTCTATCTGTTGATCAACAATCTTCTCTTCCTTCACTTTTTGAACTTTATCCGCCTGAATTGCTGTTCGTTTGGTAAGTATATCGAAAGACACATCTTCTTGATACACTTCTTTAGAAATAGTTGTTTCTTCAGGCTTCGTTTCTTTCTCAGTTGGTTTCTCAGGTTTTTTCATGCCAATCGTAGTTGAAGATGTGACAACTGTTTCTTCTTTTGTCACTTCCTTCTGTACTACTTTCTTAGGCTTTAATTTTGATACTTCGGATAATTGTGCTTGAAGAGGCTTAGGCATTTCTTGTAAAGTAAAACTCTTCAGTTTGTAATCAACAAATTCAGGTTTGATATCTTCCGGTTTTCTCTTCTCTATCCTAGATGGCTGAAGTTGGACTTTAGGTAAATCTGAAACTTCTGCTTGAAGTGGTTTAGGCAAATCTTGTAAAGTGAAGCTCTTCAAATTGTAATCGATAAATTCAGGTTTAATTTCTTCTGGCTTTCTCTTTTCTATTTTAGTAGGTTGAAGTTGCACTTTAGGCAATTCTGATATTTGAGCTTGAAGAGGCTTAGG
>BGPR01000834.1:117747-313834 GCA_013235015.1 Araneus ventricosus | reverse complement strand
GGTATTGGTTTATGCATGATAGTTGTTTCTTTGAACCTAACTGGTTCAGGTTTTTCAATACTCTCAAGAGTGATTTCTTGTTTTGACTTATGTTGATATGCAGTTATTTCAACTACATAATCTTCTTCCTGTGCTTGACTAACTTTAGTCAAACGGTCACTTATTATTTGTTTTGCAACTTCCTTCCTTTCTTTAGTAGTAAAATCAATGTCCATTTCCGGTTTTTTAAATTGTGGTTCAGCTGGCTTAGCCGGTTTCGGTTCGTCCCTTTTAGGCTCTTCCTTTTTCTTTGGCTGAGGTTTGAAACTTAACTCAGCTGTAGTAACCACTTCTTCGGGCTTCTTACGTACATCAACTACGACCTGTTCCTTTTCCCTTTTCGTTTTGGGAACTTCTTTGCTTTCATATGTTATCTCTTGCTTAGGCTTCATTGGTAAGGCAGTGATTTCAATTATAGGTTCTTTTGCCATCGTTTCGTCAAGCTTCTTTTCGACAGTTTGCTTAGCAATTTCTTTTCTCCAAGTTTGTACATCAGATACGATTTTCGGTGCCTCTGAATGAGGCATCTGTTTCAGAGGCTCGTATGGTTTTGGGAATACTTTTTGCTGCTGCTGTTGTTGTTTCATAATTAACATAGATGTTGAATCATAGAATGTTTGTTCTTGTTGTGTTGTCTGTTCTTCAAGCTGAACGACTTCCTTTTCTTTTTTAGTTACACCAACAATTACAGTTTCTCTTTCAGAGACTGGCCTTTGAACTAATTTGCTTTCATATACAATTTCCTGCTTTGGTTTCATGGGCAAAGCAGTAATTTCCACAACTTGTGGTTTATCTTTTTGCATTGCTTCCTCGATTTTTCTTTCGACAATTTGCTTAGCTTGTTCTTTTCTAAAAGTTTGTATGTCTGGGGTGATGCTTGGAATTTCAGGCTGAGACATGAAATCAGGTTGTTGAGGTTGAGGTTGCTGTGATACTATTGTCCTTTGCTGGCTAAACGAAACAGTCATGGATGAATCAAAAGGTGTAACATCTTGTGGTTTTGGTCGCGTATCCATTACAATTGTTTCCCTTTCTCTAGGCTGCTTTGGATACATTCGGCTATCAAAAGTAATTTCCTGTTTCCCTTCCCTAGGCAAAAGAGTCACTTCTATTCCTTTAATATCCTCTGGCTCTACTCTCTCCCTTATAATAGTTTCGGAATGCTGAGAGACTTGCTGAATTCCTTGCTTAGAAACAGTTTGCATGGAAATATCCTGTTGCTGGAACCCTCTCATTGGCCTTGTTTGTGAAATCATTGTACTCTGAGTTCTCACTTGTTCTGCTCTCATAGTCACAGATTGGAATGATTTAACATCTCTCTGTAAAGACACCTGTTCAGGGATATCTTCAATGGGGACCTGTTTTATACTTACAGAATGATCACGAACATCGATACTTTTCATTACCTCAGCTTTTTCCGGCTGTGGTCTTGGCGAAGGTACGACCTCCGAAGGCTGTTCTTGAGGAGTGACCTGTTGTACTAAAATGTGCTCTTGTGTCCGAAGAGTTGTCTCTGCTTGTTCTTCAACACTTTTAGTTGGTTTCAGTTCTCTGGTGCGCTGTAAAGGAGATGTCTTTTCAACAGCTTTTTTAACTGTCGGCCTTTTAGGCTTCTTTTCCTGCTCTCGAACTTCTGCTTCGTGTTCTTCTTTTGTTACTAAAAGTAGATAAGATTTTTTATTTATTTTCCATAAAATATTGAAATATAATGCAAAATCATAGCGACTTTCTCATTTGTATTAAAAAAAAATCTGCTTATGATAATAACTAATAACTTTAAGTATCCTTACTTTTTATAAAACTGAAGTTTTATTTTTCCAGTCCTGCACAACTATAATTTTCAGGAAATGAGCTTATATATTTAGAAATAGATGAATTTTATAATTCATGACGTTCAATATGCTCAGCATTTCCAATGCAAGATAGATTCTATTACAAACCAAACCTAATTTTTAACCAAACAAAATAGAATTTCTCAGTGATGGCATTGCCTTCTTTTTGGTAGATGTCACGTTCATTTTTTAATGGAAATATTACATTGCTTGAAACTATTAAATATTTTTAATACTTCTTGGTATCATTGAGAATCTTCACTACGACAGAGATCGAGATTACAAGAAACTGTATTAAGTTATAGAATATCTAATTTTGTGATGCAGACTTTACATGTTTCTGCCTTGAAATAACGATAAATTACAGAATTCCACAGAAAAAATTTTAAAATTAATTGCTGATAACAGATAAAGCACGCACAATTAATACAAGCAATGTATTCAGAAATCCTACAATCAACAACTTCCTTACACCAGTAAAAACCAGAATTTACAGCAATTTTTTTATAATATCAGGGTTTACAAATCAAGTGTTAAGCGTAATAAAAATTGTTTTTTATTTGGGATAATTTTTAATAAGCTATGTGGACTTGAACATAATACTAAAAGTTTTCTTTTGAGGCTGTTTAAATTTCAGTAAATTAATTAGATTCCCTAATAACAAGAAAACAGAGTAATGAATCTTGTTATGTAAAAGTGATGCATTTAATACTTGCAGAAATTACAATACATTTACAGATAAACAAAATACTTCCCTGTCTTTTACCTTTCATCTAAGTTACTCCATTGATTTTAAGAACTTGGATACTTACCCCCAACATAAAGATAAGCTGTTGAAATTGCCTCTCCTAATTCGTTGGCAGCTTTGCAGGTGTACTTTCCCTCTGTCTCCTTTGTAACTTTCAAAATGATCAAAATAGATCGATTTCCTTCACGGGTCACCAAATAGTACCCGGTGGTAACATCTACAGCTTTCTCATTGTGGTACCACGTGACTTCGGGTTCAGGGACGCCTTTAATGATGCATTCCAATGTCGTTTTCTTACCAGGTATTTTCACAAACGTGTCTTCAAGAACCTTTTCAAATTTAGGAGATTTAGGTCTTTCATCTGCAAAATGAAACAGCATGTTTTTATTACGAAATGAATATTATGGTAAAAACTGCTCTCAATGTTATGCCAAATTTCATGATTAAGAAACTTTGCATAATTTATTTGCAGATTAAATTGTTAATATTTTACTTGATGATCATCTTTTAATATTTTCTTAATGTAATGTAAGTACTTTGTAAAAACTCAGTATTCAATTTAAAATAACCAGCAAGTGCACAACAAAATGTGAAGACAGGAAATGTAAAGTCATTGGCTAACAAAATTGTAATTGAGTAATGAAAACAAGAAACTGAAGCTGTGACACATGTCTAGCAGCTTGTATAATCAAAATAGTTTCATTTGTAAAATCAAAATGATCTATTAGTAAGATGAAGTACTCTAGTTAATATATAATTTTAGTTTAGTTAACAATATGTTAGATAAAAATAATAAAAAAAAATCACTTAATTAAATCACTCCAGTTCACAGATTTAAAGGCAAAGAGCAATGTTTAGCATAGCGAAATATGAGTAGTAAAAACGCAAAATAAAGCGTTATTAGCATTCGACATCTATTAAGGCTTTTGTGAGCATAATATATCACTGCTAAATGAGAAAATTTTTTTTAAAAATTGTATCAATTCTTATTAGCCCTACTAAACAAATCGTATGAATATTAAAACCAATTTGAGAGTTGGATGACATAGTTATAATAAATACTATATTTGGTAGATAAACCTAGTAATTCTGAATCAACTTAGATGAAGATGCTCATAATATTTGAATTTTCAATTTTTCTGAAAGGGCTAACTACATTATTCTGTCATTAAAGCATAACATGACACAGGACTTTTATCTGCCTCTGACTGCACTCTTAAAATTTTTGATAGAAGTTCTTGACAATCAAAACGATTGTACAAAAAAGCACAATAAGTATATATATTATTAATTTATTTTCACTTGCTTATTATTAAAGTTATCAAGCAAAGTTACAGATGTTACACAAAAACTGTCTGTAAAATCTTAACATTGAAATGTTCTTTTTGTTATTAATTTCACAAAAAAAAGCATCAAACGAAATTATTTGCAAAACTACCTGAAGCACTTAAGGGTTAAGCATCGGCAGCATGGGAATGCAATATGAAAATTAAATAAAATAATAAACCTTCACCTTCAATTTTTTGTTTAGCTTCCATCTCTACAGCCCAGTCGGGTTTCCTAGGTTTGTATTCTGCAGAAATATTTAGAAGCAAACAGGTAAAATTAAGATCGAAATGCAAAATAATCTTATGAGTAAATAATATTGACATATTAAATATCTGTATTAAAATAGTATTCATATGTGATCATACGAAGCGATCAGACCTGTAGCAAATATTTGATATTTAAAGCATAAATGTTTGTGATAATAAAACAGCGTATATTGGGTATCGAAATGAAAATTTTTGTGTTTATAGAATTATAATGAAGCAAACCTAGAAACCAAAAGAAATTTAAATAATAAATTAAACTGAAAACAGAAAAAGAAATTAATGAATTGATATGCAACTTTGCAATAGAAATTAACACGTTCTTTAAAAATTCGAAACTGATTTGCCAACCTGTGACAGTGACTTTTGAAGTCGTGAGATCAACGCCATTTCTGTTCTGCGCTTCACAGCTGAACTCAGTTGTATCTTCTTCAGTGCATCTTGTTATTGTCAAGCTGCATGTTCCGGTTGGTTCATAAAATATTTGATACTGAGGACTATGCTTCAGCACTTTACCTGACTTATACCAAGTTATTTTTGGTTTAGGAGTTCCAGTAACTTTGCATTGCATTCTGGAAAAACAATAAACTTTCATTAAAAGCTGCTTTCAAGTTTGCATAAGAACTGCAAAAATATTACAAAAGGCAAAAAGATACAATGTGGCTCAAGAAATGAACTTTTTTTTTACTAAATATTATCTCGAGCAATCTTGAAAAAGAGATAAAGCAGGCATATTTCGAAAGCCTAGCAATAAATTTTATAAACATAATGTGATTTCTTAGCATTAGAAAAATTCTTAAGCTCGGGTTTACAGTTCAAATACTCTAAAAATATATTTAAAAAATTCCCTGAGGTTTTCTGATTTTACTCCGTTTTTCGTTAATATTCCAGATGACTATTTTGCCTCTGATTTATACAGTGAGCGTTTCTTTGGTTTAGTTTTACTGGCGCAAAAGCCAATATACTGGCTATATTGAGCCAAACAAGTCTTTACTTTCCTTTAAAAGATTGATACAGCAATTTAGTCTGCTAAAACATTGATATATCAATCTTTTAAAGGAAAGTAAAGACTTGTTTGACGCAGTATAGCCCTTATATTGGTATATTTAGACTGCTAAAACATGCTCGAGGTAAAATGATTCAATGTACTCACAAGGTAAATTGATAATGAAATACAAAATGCCAAAGAAATATAAAAGTAACTTTAAATAAGGGCATACAACCCTATGGACTTTAAAAATGCAAAAAGGCCAACATGTGGGTCTTTGCCAAGTAACATTTCCAACGTCACTGCGGTTGAATGGAAGTGAAACAAGCGTTGGGCGTTAAAATGTGGACATTCAATAAGAATGTGTAAAACTGTTGCGTCACAATTACAATGGAGACACATAGGCATTTGTTCGCCAAGTAAGAGGTATTCGTACTCTTTATCTAATAAGCCCTTTTGGTTCAGGAGTGTTCTTAAAAATCAAATGTCCCTTTCCCGTCTGGATAGGGTTTGCACTATTTCTAACGTTATTTGTAATAATCTTAAAGTTTAATTACTTTTTTACTACTCTCCCTTTTGGTGTGTAGGCCCCCTTTTATTTGGGGGTTTTTTGGTGTTTTTTCGTGCAATTTTTCGCTTTTTGGATGCAGCTCTTTCTGCTATTTGTACGCTCCTATCCGAACCTTTTTTACACTCCTGCCAAAATTCCTTGTCTTATGAAATTTTTAAACTCAGTTTCGGGTTGGACCTTTATTTTTGGAGGCTTCCTCCAAATATGGCCCACCCCCTGCTTTTTATTTTTGAGATATTTCGTTTTTGGGGAGTCGTTGGATCCCTAGTAATACTTCTTATGATTAGACTTTTGAACCTTTTAAGACGTTGCATCTTTTTTGAATTTTATTGTTTGTTGTGTTTCTTGGTTTCGGATTCCGTTGGCAATGTTTACTTTAGTTTAAGTTAAAGTTAATTTGAGAAGTTAAAGTTAAATTCTGTTATTTTAAATACTTAAATTTGGTTTGTTTTCGTTTTCATTTTGTTTATTTGGATCTTTTTTTTTTTAGTTTATTTGTGGATTTGAGTTTGTAATTGTATTTTTTGACGATTTTTTGGTGTTTTGTTGTCTTTTCGGGGTTTGTGTGTGGTGTTTTAATTTTGTTTAAAGTAATATAGTATTTGTTTTTATGTGGTGCCTCTGGTTGGTTTTCATTTGCTTATGATGTTTATTATGATATTTTGTAATTACCCTTATGCATTTGAATCTTTTATATTTAATTGTCTATATTTTTCTTTTGTTTCTCCTTGCTGGGTCTGGTTGTAGTGTGCATTGGAGGCTGTTAATTTGTAGTGGTATTTGAGACGTGTTATTTTCATGTGTATTTTTAACCGTCCCGCTTGTTTCTGTTTTATTTGGTAGGGTGCATGATTGTTTGCTTGGTATGATACTTTCTGTTTTGTTTACTTGTATTAATTTTCTTGAAACTTTCTGTTTTGTTTGTTTCGGTTTATATGAAAATTTCAGTTTTCTTTGTTTTAACTCAATGATATTTTCGGCTGTGTTTAAATTGCTTTATATGAAATTTTCGTTTTGTTTATCTTGCTGGCTTTATGTAACCTTCAGTTTTGTTTGTTATCACTTTTGGTAATTTTCAGTTTTGTTTGCCCTGATGTTCGGATTATTTGATGTTATCTTGCAATGATTTAATTGGTATTTTGTGCGTCAAATGCCTTTTGCCTTTGGGACTTTTGTGACCTTTTGGTCACTACCCCCTACCCACGGGGTGTTGTATATATGTTCCTCTGTGTTTTTGTTTGTGTTCTTCTGTTCGTTTGCAGTTGTGTTTTTTGTAATGATGTGAATTTTATTTTGCTCTTGTCCCAGGTGGGCGTTTTGTAAATATGTTTTCTCTGTATATTCTGCTTGTACTATCATAATGTATTCCTATTCTGTGGAAATTTTTCGCCGTCCTGGTGATTATGTATCATTTTCTGTTGGAAAAATGGATGCTGTTTCGGGGGGTTAGGCTCTTTTGTTCCTTCCGGGGCTGTGGTTGGCTCTCTTTCCCCGGCGGCCCTAGTAGTGTCTTACACCCTGACGGGTAGGCCGGCCGCCGTGGGTCAAGAAGAAGAAGAAGAGGTATTCGTGTGTGAATCTTGTGTGACCGATTCGCATACGGGTTAAGACTGTGTCGTTTTTCCGATTTTTTAAAGAAGCCCAGTGTTCTATGATATGTTTCGTGCTATGCAGTTTGTTTCGAGTCTCAAAATTCCATTCAGTTTGCCAATTGATGTAAAGACTGATCTGTTTTTCAAATCACATGCAGGCAAAGGTGTGTCTAAAAATTTAAAGGCTTATTTAGCAGCCTTGTCAGCTTGTTCATTTTCACTTATTCCCACATGAGCAGGGATCCAACAGAGTAAAATATTAAAACCTTGAGATAAAAGTTTGTAGTAAAATTCTAAAACTTTAAGAATCATGGGATGACTATGATAATGAAAGGATTTTAAAGATTGTAAAACGCTTAGTGAATCAATGTAAATGATGTAACATTCCCTAGGTATCTTTAAAATGTCTGACAATGTATGCAAAACTGCAGTGATCTCCGTAGTGAAAATTGAACAAGTAGTATGAAGTTTAAAACACGAAATTATATCTGGACAAACAACTGCAAATGAAGCATGAGTGGATACTTTAGATCCATCAGTATAAACAGGAATAAAAGATGGGTAGTGAGACCTGTGTTCCAAAAATAATTTTCGGTAAATAATATCTGCCGTGTCTGATTTGCTAAAATTTTCAAATGGATTTAGATAATAAAAGTTGCGAATTTTCCAGGGAGGAAAATTGTTCGTTGGATGCGGAAATAGTCGTAGATGGTTTATGTTTAATTCTGATAAAAAAATGTGCGTACTCTGGTAAAAAATATTGGTACAAAGGATTTTCGAGCTTCCTGCAAACGGGACAGAAAAGGTCGAAGTTGAAAGTTATAATATGGATGGCTAGGCTGCGATTAAATTGTAAAATAATAATTCAGGGAGAACATTTGTCATCTAAGATTTAGGTCTGGCTCGTAACATTCAACATATAAATTTTTAACAGGAGAAGTTCGAAAAGCTCCAGAAAATATTCGAAAAGCAGCATGGTATATTGGATCCATGAGCGTTTCCTTATGGAAAAAGAAAGGAATCGTTATCAGAAGTTAAATGAGGATCAGCTAACCGAATCGTTGTTCCAGGCTTTGCTTCGATATCTTTCAGAGGAACTGTGAATTGTGGTGCCGTTCCGACATCTTGTTTAGGAGGTGTTTTCTTTGCCGGTGAGTCTGGGGCTACTTCCTCTTCGGGAAGTTCGGGAATGGTGACGAATTCCTCTGCACTCGACTCTTCCGACAGACTGCGGAGAGTGGCATCTGCAGAAGTTGTCTTGTCCATGCTCAGAGTAGCGATTTCAGAATCTGGTACGTATTCGTAGGCTGCAATTTTTTTTAAAAAAATGAGGAATCGAATGTACAAGGCCAAGTAATAATATGGCAATTAAAGATTATTATAGATGTTTGCTAATCATGATGAAATTACTTATAATTGAAATTTTATTTTACCAAAAAGGATTATAGTTATTTGTGCAGAAAATTATAATAGTTATTAAACAACATATTCTTTGGGCCACTTTTAAAGAGAAAATTTTGAATTGCTGACATTTACTATTACCAATATGGAATTGATATTTGGGAGCGAAAGTATATTTATGAGAAGAAGAAACATTGAAAAAAAATTATGTAATCAACAAATATTAGTATATATTTCAAGAAACAAATAGGTTTGCTGTAACAAAAATACGATATTGATTGAGAACTTACAATCAACGGAAAGAGTTGTTCGAGTGATGGCTTCTCCCGCTTTGTTGACAGCCTTGCAAACATAATCTCCCATATCTTCGGGAAAGACTTCTGAGAGAAACAGCTCACAGTAGCCGTCTTTGCGATACGTTGTCCAAACTTCTGAATTTTCCCGCACTTCTCTGTTATTCTGGAACCAGGTGACTTTGGGCATGGGCTCACCAGTAACCTAAAATAAGGCACTTATAAATTCAACTGCTCATAAGAAAGGATGAAATTTTTTTTAAGAAAATGTAAACTGTTGGAGAAAGTTGCTGCTACTTACAACACAAGACAGCTTTGCTTCTTCGCCATCCATTACTTTGACTGGTGTTAATGGAGTTGTGAACTTGGGTGCTACTGTAACTTCATCTTCAGGAGGACCTGTAGAAGAACCAAAATTTGTTACGAAAATTCATTTCAAGTCGCTGATGTGCACAATTTATTAATAAAAAATTTAAATTCTGAATTGTTTTCATTCCCTTGCAAAAAAATTCCTGTTTCTGCCTCTTCTGTTTTTGTTTCTGTGAATATAGATGGCGCCAGGTGACTAGTGTTTACTTTAATAACTCCTCCTTCTTGGAAAATATTAGCGTGGGTTAGTGTTCAAATAAAGGTTTCTTTCTCATCCCTCAATTATGAGCATAGGGTAAGTTTTTTTTTATTTATGAAGGCTTATTAATAGAGCCAGATGGCTAATATTTTTAATCATCTTATTGGCGCTTTGATGTTTGCGTTTTTTCCTCTTTCTTTTGATTATTTGCTTTTTATGTTCTTTTCTCCATTGTCCTCTGTTTGTGAATTTCGGGCTATGAGAAGCTATGTTTGGCGTAATGCAAGCTTCTTACAGAAAAATTTCCCAAATATTATTTTGAATCTATTTCGAAAAGTACTTAGCCCTTGAAAAAGTGGACTAGAATGGATTCCCTGTTTTGTTTTTGGTTGTATTCGATTAACTCTGAGTTTAATTTTATTATCTTTTGGCTATCTTTGTATGATCTTGATTTCCATTATTAATAAGAAACTAATTCTTATTCGTCAAAATATTTTTTTCTGGTGGATTGCAAAAATTCCCATAAATGCTGTCTCTAGCGATTCTCGCTATTCAAATATGGCTTTGAGATTTCTTTTTTCAATCGAGCCATCAACTTACTTTCTATTGTCAAAGTTGCGGTGGTAGTGGCTGTTCCGGCTTCATTCTGCGCTTTGCATGTGTAAGCGCCTGAGTCATCAGCAAATGCCTCGCAGATCAGAAGAACAGATTTATTGTTCTCGCTCGTGATCTGGAAGTCTCGCGAGGATTTGATGGGACGTTTCTTCAAAGTCCAAGTGAAGGTAGCATCTGGACAGGCCATAACCTCTACTTCCATCCTGACCGGTTCTCCCTCCGGAACCAGTTGAGAGACAAGAGGTTTGATGAAGATTGGAGGAATGGGTTCTGGTTTCGGAGATTCTACTTCACCTGTAAAAGGGATAAGAATATATTACTGATGTTATAGAAAAAATTTGAACTTTTAATCAGCAAATTCAACATTCAATTTGAATTATATTCAGTAACTTCGAGCTGAAAGAATAACACTGTTTGTTAGTTTAGTAACAACTAATTATTTTTAATACCTAAAAAATAATTCAAAAATAAGCAGAGAGAAGAACTAAATTTTTGAAGGAGATTTTATAGAAACTTGGATTATATTTGAGTAAAAAAAAACAGAAAAAATCCATGTAACAAGCTAATAACAGAGTATATTATATTCTAAAAATTACGCTCATTCCAAAAGGTTTCTCAGGATACTGAAAAATTTTAACAAAAATTGAATTTATTGCTTTCTTTCTGCTAAATATTGCACTTATCAATTGATTTAAAATGTAAAGAAAAATGCATTTTCGTTTACTAAAGTGTTTGACATCATCATCGTACATCGTAACTTCGATCTGCCATACTCGTTTTAAATCAAAATTCAAAGCCAGATAACATCTGGCTGTTGCCATTCATCTGAAAACCTACTCTCTCATAACAATAAATAAATTGAAATCATGCTTTTATCAGACATTAATAATAAATATGCTTACAAGTTTATTCTGAATGATAAGGCTTTTAGGTTGAGTAAGGAAAGAAATGCACAAACAGAACACAAACTGAAACAAACAACTAACACTGCAGGAAACTATACCTTTCTCGTAGCAATAACGTTAACAAAAAGTAGTAAATATAATAGAGTATTAATTTTCTCTTCTTCGCAAAATGCACTTTTGGTTTGCAAATAAAGTACACTGCTAATGGGACAGTCAAAGTCGTTTGAGGAATATTATTAACTTGCTGAATTTCTTTTTGCTAGTTTTGTTATTTTCTTAAGAAAATATGTTCAACCAAGATAATTCAAGCTTAAGTTGGATTTCTTATTTGAGTAACTAAAGGGTACTCAGATGGTTAATAATACCCACCTAAAACTCTTGATTTTATTTTATTAAATAAAGGGAATAACATTCAATACAAAGAGATTTTGTTCAAGATTGAGCCAGAATAACAAGTTCAAAAAAAATTGTACTTCACGAATTAAAAAGCAGTTACTGAATATCAATAAAATTTCGAATAGAATGTATTATAAATAGAAATTTTAATACGAAGATAATATTTTTACTTTTTTATTTGATTTTAAATTTTAAATAAAATTAAATAAAGAGGAAAACGGAAATAATGATTTTTGTTCGAATTTCATAATTTACCTCATTATTAAGCTTAGACTTTGCACATACAAAATCAGTGTTAATAAATGTAATATAATGGCAAAAAATAACTAAGTGGTGAAATTTTAGCCATTACAAGCAATGATATCAGAAAATTCATAATACAAAACACAATTTCAAAACACTATAGCATTGATAACCAATTATTCTACGTCACACAACATTTAAACTTTTTAGCTTTTTTGAATACTTACAAATAACATTTAATGTAGCAGTTGTAGAGGCCTGGCCAGCTTTATTGGTAGCTTTCACACTGTATAAGCCAGCATCATCTGGAAATACTTCGGTGATAAAGAGAGACGATTTACCGCCCTCAGTCGTTACTTTAAAGTCCCTTGATGGCTTTAATTCTTGGTTATTGTGAAACCTAAAAAAATTTTTAAAAAATTCATATCACCATGTTTAAATGTTTACAATAAGTATGAAAAAAATTTAAAAAATACTGAGCTCGAATATTGAAATATAATCAGTCCTCAAAAAAGAGCCTTTTAACATTTATCAAACCAAAACTTTTACTTACAATGTCAGAAATTAGGTTTTTTTTCATGCCAATAGCATTTAGGAACAATATTTTATTTCTTTTCGATCAAGAATAATTTTCAAGTATATAAATTATTGCACTCTGTTCCAAGTTAATGCTGAAGCACAGGTCAAAACATTTACCTTAGGGTATGTCTATTTTTCCCTGTGAACAGCGATTTCTATTTATCTAATTAACTGATTAACAGTAAGTGGAATAAAGATAGAATTTAAATAATATGAATTGGAAAAAAGTTTTAAGAAGTTAAAATGAAAGTGTTTTTTACATTAGACATCAAAGTAAAATTGCTTTTTTTAATAAAGCCGAAGGAAACAATTTACGGGGAAAGAAAAAGGGGAGGGGAGGGCAGAAGGAATAAAATCGCCGAATGACAATTGGTGGTTCTCCTACTGATCAGTGTAGCTTTTGCAACAAGCTGTTGGGGATAACTAGGTCATTTGCCTATGTATCTGCGTCCTTTTGTCATGTACACTAAGAAATTTTGTTCATTATTTGGAATTGCAAAGATATACGGCTTGAAGCCTGTCTTTTTATTTTCAACGCCCTTTGAATATTCGTGGGCATCACATAAAAATTATTTATCCCCATTGTTCAAAAATTTTTCTAAGTTATTCAAGATCATTATTTCGGTGATATTCTGAAGCAAATAATTAACGTTAGTGAAGGTGGAATCGCAGCTGGCGATAGCTCGACCTATTTGATGACAAAAGACATGCATGAAAATTTCAGCAGTGTTTTGTGGACCCAAGAAACGGCGAGCTTACATACTTTTGTGAAAAAAAAATAAATAACTTGAAAACTCTCGGTTTTGAATGGCTCGGTTAAAACTGGAGATCCCTTTATCAAATAGCATAGAGGCTACACTAGCAGCTATATGCATTATGTTCATTGACAATATTGGGACCTGTTTTGAACATGGAGATAGTGATTCTTCTTTATGCGTAATTGTATTAGCCAAGATAGGCAGCATTGATATGCGCAAAATATTTATGCAACTCCATTTCTCCTATATTCATCTGCTTCTCTAAATAGCATTACATACGTACACCTTCACCTGTTTTAATCTGCCTTTTGATTAAATTCGATTCAATGTAAATCGTTAAGCCTCTAAAAGAGTTTTCACAACATCGCAATTTCTGACAATATTCAGACCAATATATGTTTTGCACAAATCAATAATATTTTTCATCATAAACTATTCAATCTTAAAATCTGATTATTTAAACAAACTAAATAAATCTGATAAAAGAAGCCCGTCAATAAAAACAAAAAACTAACCATTGTAGTGTAGGAATAGGAGTACCAGTGGCTTCAACATTCATTTCCAAAGGTTCACCTTCTGGAGCACTGACAGGCAGCAGAGGCTTGATGAACTTTGGAGGCTCGTATAAATCTGATTTCTCAATCATCACGATATCCTCTGAAAAGAAATATTAATAGAAATATTAAATACAAGACATTTATTTTTTAAAAAAACATTTATAACAATGAAGTTTGAATTGCATTTGTTTTTTCATAGTTAGCTTAAAAACATCCAGAAAGACAAATGCTTTGAGGATTTTATTTAGAGAACTCTCATTGAGGAAAAAACAGCAGAATTTTTCTTTTTGAGTTGCATAAGAAAACTGAAAATTTTTATTTAGGGTTACTTATGCATATATCCCTGTTAACAAATGGTTATTTTGCTTCAGTGTCATAATTTCTCATTAATTCAAAGGTGCTCTTATCGAACGTTCTTATTCATTCGTGATTCTTTGGGCGGAAAGCTATTTTACCAATTTAATGTTCAACCTCAGGAGCCATTGCTCATTTTTTAATTATTCTTTAAAAGCAAATGATGATAATTTAAAAAGTAGTGTCATTATATTAAATACCTTCGGTTACATTATATATTCTGTAATTATAAACTTTAAAAAATCAAGAGCTCTATTACAATTTTCAAATCCTTAATCCAGAACTTTCTTACACACTCCTTACATAAAATTCAATTCTAAATGAACGCCGAAAATACAGTATGTTAACATTCGATTTTCTTTGGAAATATTTTTTTTTAGGAAACCTATAAAGACAACTGAATCTTTGCAAACTTTTAAAGTACATAAGAAATTTCAAGCGGAATGATTTTAATTAAAAAATAAATACCAAAAAATTGTTCCTAGCAAAGTAACAAATTGATATCTACCGTGAATTTGCCCCGATGTACCGCCGAATAAAATATTGAATTAACTCTACCAACGAGCAAAAATTTAGGAATAGTTACACTTTAAATTTTAAATCTTTTTTTGGATTTTCCGTCCCTCAGATTTACAAAATACTGTAAGTCAATTAATTTGATTACAAACTTATGAAACTCAAAATGTCTTTCACAGAGAAAATTCAAATACGACGAAATAAAATAAAACAATAATAAATTATAACAATAATATTAATTGTCATATTATAAAATATAACAATGAATAAATAAATAAGTAAACGAAGCATAATTAATTTAATAAAAACAGTTTTTAAAAGCACGCTTTTATTAGTGTGTGCTAAAAAGCAGAATTTTTTATATTAATTCTTTTCTACTTTTTAGTTTTTAATTTATAATTCACTATTATAAATTGTATTATGGAATGTTGGAAATTTTCTCAAATTCAATATCGGATCCAGCCATTCGTATAGAGTCGAGATTTAAATTAAACTATTAACTGATAACTATGCTCTGAAAATAATAAATAGTGTATTGTTATCGAAAATATACAAGTGCACATAATTTCAAACCTCTAGCGCATCAGAAAATGAGTGAAAAAATCGATTCTAAAATTCCATCTTTTTCAAACGCGAAACAAGTCAAGTTAAATAAAAAAGCGTGTAGAGACAAAATAATAAACAATAAACATTTCTAAAATGAAACATACTACAACATAAACATAAAATTCGAAACGTCTTTTTTCCAACTAAAACTTTTAAAAAATCACTCCAGTCATAACTGAAAACATTTGACACGATAGACTTGCCTTTGACAGTCAGCGGTGCCGTCGTGGCGTCTTTTCCATATTTGTTTATTGCAGTGCACGAGAAGGTGCCCTGGTCGTCGGGAAACACTTCCGGTATGGTCAAAGTTGCCTCCCCAGTCTGGACGTCGTAGGTGGGGCGGAAGTCCCTGGTGGGCCTCAGCTCTCGGCCTTCCCTGTACCACTTGATGTCCGGCACGGGTGAGCCTGTGACGGTGCATTTCAGAACCAATTTCGTGCCTTCGACAGCAGTGACAGGTAGGAGGGGCTCGATGAATTGCGGCGGTTTCCCGCTCTCTGGAAGGAAAGGCTATTTTAAGTGAACGTCGTCAATGCAACAAGTTGAGAGTGAAGCAAGCATCTCGCTTCATTTTTGAAACGTTAAATAGGGATTTCTTCTATCGCGTATTACTTTCTTACAATTACGTTTTGTGAAAAGAAACATTTACCTACGATTCGACGCCTTAAAATACGCGTTTTTTTAATAAGAACGATCTTTACACAGTCACGAGAAAAAACATAAGAATTTAAAGTAAAGGATTTTAAATAGTTAGAGAATACCTCAAGAGGGTGTAAACCACAAGATATCATCGCTTAATAAGCAACACCACTCATCTCAATTTTTCAAAGTTTCATACTCCTGAACTTTTAAACATTTGGTAGGATTAACATTTGATACAGTCTCATGTTCCTACCAGATGTGTAAAAAATTGAAAACTAGTCCTGATTGGTTACGAAAAAATCAGTTTTTTTCTTCCTTTTTGAAACTTTGAGAAATTGAGATAGGTGGTGGTGCTTATTAAGCGACGCAGACATGACACAGGATTGGAACAAAAAAAGCTGAACTTCATAAATACGGTATCGTGTCTAACGTAAACACCGAGAAGTAAAATAAGTATTATTAATTGAACAATAAATGAATACATTTTAACAAAAAGTGCTTGGGATATTAAAAATAATGAAGAATTATTATTTAAAAAAATTAATGGATGAAAAATGAATTCGCAAGAAGTTTTGTTAAAATAAAAACTATGGTAAAAATTATCTCACTAAAAATATGGCCTTGTAAAAACTTTTTTTGATTCTACATAATTATTAAAACTTTTGTTTCTCATTTTTTGAGCTAGCAGTTCAAGATTTCTTTTATGCTCCAGTCTGCTATTTTCCTTCATTTTCTAAATTTTGCTTTCTTTCTTTATTTTTTTCTTATTGCTATTTTCTTACTATCAAGTTCCTCTTAGTACCATTTGCCTGATGACCTAAAATTTTTGCACATGTTACTTACAATCAATAGCATTACGTAAAAAATCTTTTTTCTAAAATATTCAACAGCAGGCTGCTCTTTGCTTATCACTTTGTATTTAACACTCGAAATTGAAGAATATGTTTCAATATACATTTCCCTGATCTTTTATCTATTAAATCCTGACATTATTTTGAATGTGCACACGGCGGGCAGTTTTTGTTTGCGTGCTTTTCACGTCTTTTGTGTGCACTCCCCCTCCCCCCCAACGCATTACCAAAAATTTTAATGCAGATTTACCTCGATGCCAAGAATGACAAAATTCGATGCCGAAAACGCTGAAATCCGCGTTTTCGTACAAACGTGTCATGTCTGTGCTGATAGACAAACGTTAGGGAACGAAAACTAACAAAAATGAAATCGAAATAACTAACAAAAACGAAGAAAAGAATGTTAAAAAGAACGCGAAAATAAATTGGCTTCAGCGATCTCTTTTTCTCACGAAATTCGTATTGGAAGAAATTTGTGAATGATTTTCTTTTATCCAATCAAAATTCGGAATGAAGTGTGATTGGATGAAATGAAAGACGATTGGACGAAACGAGAAAGAAAAGAATAGAAACTTTTCAGGCATTCCTCCCAATGCACAGTGGTCCAGTTTCGTTTTCTAGCGAGACAAAAATCATAGCGACGAAACTAAAAACAGCAGAGACTTGAAATTTGCACAGCTTAAAGGAAATGGACTTCAGTTGTATCACATGAAATTTCATAACAATCGGTTGGATATTTCTTGATTTGTATTAATTTATTTAATTCGTCCCCATTGTTCTCTATGGAGAGAACTGTTGTAATCTGCGGAAAAGTTAATAATTAGTTGTATAAAACATAAAAAAATCTGATAAATTTTACCAAATGAAGGAAATAGCTTTAAAATAAGATTTGTGAAATTTTAGTAAAGTCTGGTAGGTATTTTTTTTATTTTTAACATTCCAAATATTTGCAATGTTAAGATAGATCTAATGAATAATTGTGCGACAAGTTCAAATGTCTTTCAAAACGATTAAAAAGTGAAAGAATTTCGTTAATATAATATAAATGTTATATAAATAACATTAAATCTTTTAAAAAAATACTTTTAAGAGTAAAATTGCCCTCAGTTTTCACAAAAATAATATGAGAATTCATGAAATATTCCAAAACATTTTAATAACTAACTTTTAAGCATAATAGATGAAGATAACGCTTTTCATCGTGTGAATTATGTTTTATATTATTTGTTATTTATGAAAAACTATATTTGGTTAAGTTTTCCTAATTTTATTGTCCTTTTAGCTGTGGCTGAAGACAGCGCTTGAGAGGTTGTTACTGAAGCAAATTAACTGTCTTGAAAATTTCAAATCACGTTCTGAACTATTCCAAAATTTTCGCGTTTTCGGTGTTTTTATGTCAACTACTAAATCAGAAATAAATATTGAAATCGATTTAAAGTACTTTTGAAACCATCCAGCGTTTATTTCTTAAAAAGTTAAAATGTATTTTAGATTGAGTATCCGCCCCCTTAAATTCGAAATTTTTTCAATAAAATTTTCGAATTAATGTCGATTGAATTTTTAGCAATTAGCATCTAGGCTAGAACTAAGCTAACTTAGTTTTTAAACAGGTTTTTCTTACCCAGATATTTATTTTTGCGTCATTGAAGGAAAAAGTGAAAATTCTTCACTGACATAGATGACATTAAAAAATAAAATAAATGAAAAAGTCGGGGTTTATCGGGGCTAATTTTTAGACATTTTATAGAAGATAGAGTGCAAAAATGATTTAAGGTAGTCTCAAGGTGTGCAAAGTTGTGCAAATTTTTTAAATTCACTTTAAACTTGAAAATTTAGTGAAAAAAAAGGGCTTTTTAAAATATAGTATAAAAATATGGAAAATAATAAAATGATGTGTTAAAAACGGTTTCATTTACTTGTCCTGGAATCCAACATCATGAAAAATCTAAAATTAGACAGATAAAGAGCAATGTAGAACTTTACAGAACGAAATCCGAGGGCTCACTGAAACGCGACTCAAGCGTTCGAAAGACATTCTTCAACTTTAACCTCCGTAAAACCTCCTAAAACTACATGTTTATACAAAAAAAATTATGGCTTTCAGGGTTCCAAATGGTTCTCTACCTACCCCCAAAGAAAATAAACCCATTTGCGGACCTCGAAATTTCGATTTTTGTCGCGCTACAAACCGAAACTGGACCACTGTGCAATGCTTAAAATTTGACCCCAAAGCGTGGCAAAACGCCGATACATGACTCGGACGATACATTACTTTAGGCAGGATTACGCAATATCTTATGAATTCAAAACTCTTTCGCCTTAGAACCATAAGCAAAATTTTTACATGGCGCACAACTTTTGTTTCCGTGCGCACCCCCCCCCCCCCAACACATTAATAAAAATTTTAACGCAGATTTGCACCAATCCCAAGAATGATTAAATTCGATGCCGAAAAAGCGGAAATCCGCGTTTCCGCGGAAATGTGTCATGTTTGGCGACGATATGAGTATTTAAGTTTATGAGTATTTTCGGTTTTATAATAAAAAATTTCAGCAATTGATTCCAACAAAAATTCACATAACTTTCAATTGAAACATGTGAACAAAAGTTTTCATACTGGAGCAGAAGGTCAGAAAACGTCGACTCGTTTATTAATGTAATTACTATAAACTTAATTCATCTATTTTTAAAAAAGGTTCAATATTCTCATTATCAAGTAACAGCAAAAGGGTGCAAAGGACAATGCAGAACTCTAAATTTAAAAAAAAATTATTTGAGTTTGAATAGTGTAGTAAATAATTTTAATAATATTTCCTATTAAAAATATAGTAAAAATGAATCTCGAAAATTAATTAAGCCGTTTTTCATATAAATTTCCATTTAAAGGATAATGTTATAGCGGCTTTGGATTAAAATAAAATATCAATTGAATAAAAACGATACTTCCTTATTGAAGTCAGGGGGTGTTATGAATTTTCTGATTATTCTTAATGAATACAATTCAAATAAAACATATCAACTAATTAAATCTTGGCAAAAAAGAACTGGATAAGAGAATCATATCACTTGCTAAAAAAACTAAAATTAAAACCAGTAATTTATATTATCTTTACCTTTTCCCTACTATTAAATTTCATAAAAATCCATTAAAATTCAGATTTGTTACTTGTAGCATTAGTAGCTACAATTATCATTTTAGTAAATTTTTTTTTAAATTCTAAAAATTATTCTTAATAAAATCAAAGAAGAAGAGAACTTCATTATTGATAGTAACGCTAAAATTTTGAATTTTCTTAAAGAAAAAATATAATACATAACATTAATACATTTGATTTTCAAAATCTTTTTACTAGCCTCCCACATAATAAATTATTAGAAACATTCTCAAATGTATATGATTTATACCTTAAAACTGATTTAACAGATAAAAATAAATGGTTAGAAATTTGTAGAGTTAATATTTGTGAAAATTACCTATTTAATGGAATTGACTATTATAAGAAAGTTTTAGGAATACCTATGGATTGTTGTTTTTCTAGTGCATTGGCTAATATTTTTCTTCACTCATTTGAGAGAGAACTTATTAAAAATGAACTTATTTTTGGTTATCGTTACATTGATGACCTTTTAGTGTTTAATTATAACAATTTTAACTCCATTTATAACTGCTATCCAGAAGAGCTTAAATTAAACAAAACTAATAATGAAATAAACAAATGCAATTTTTTGGATCTGGAAATTGAAATTTTAAATTCAGGAGTATCTATTGGCATTTACGATAAAAGATAAGAATTTAATTTTAAGGCTATAACACTTTGTGATTTTCAAACAAATCTTCACTACAGAATTATAAAAAATTCCATTTTTTCTCAAATTAATGGAATAAAAAACATTTGTAATAACCATTCAACTTTGGTTAAAGCTTTAGATAATTTAAAGAATATTTTAAAAGATAACGGTTACCCAAATTATTTCTTTAATCTTAATCGTTTTTTTCAAAAAGGTTTGAAAAGCTTTTAGTTAATCTTGATTAGTTTTTAATACCTTTGGTAAAATTTTATTAATTGTAATTGTTTTTAAAAAAACTTTTTTTTCTTCTGGTGATTAGTTCGATTTTTTTCTACATAGATGGAGCTAGGTATGCTATCATTCAGAATTTTTTTCTCCCTTTGTTCTCGTGTGTCTCCAGTTGGCGTCATTTTCTTGCTTCTATTTTCGGAAGAGAGGATATGGATCCTTTTTAGGATACAGTACCTGAACTTGAAAAATTTGCTATAAGTCAGAGAGATGCTGAAAAGCTTGAACTTTTGAAGAATGCGAGAATATTAACGGAGCGAAGAATTATTCATAAAAAGATATGTACAGAAAACAATGCTGGGTTATTTTTAAATGTAGATTTAGTAAAAAAAAACTTATTTTTCTTAAATTTGAAGCTTTTGAGTAAGGATAATCAATTGTTTAGAGTAAGTAATAACTATGATATTTATTTCTATTTAGTGTCCAAAAGCAATATTATTAAAATAAAATGCACATAAAAATCTAACTTTTATGTATTTCATAATTATAATTGTTATTGTGTAATTTTAATTAAACCTTGATTTTAAAATGCGACACTTATTAAAACGTAATTATCGTAATATTTATGATATTTTGTTAATCTATGACTATCTTTTTTATTACAATCGATTTAATTTAAATAATGATTAGATACATTTTAAATCCTCATATATTAATGAAACCCTGCATGAAACGGAATCCTGTCTAAAACGGAAAACTTTTCTTTTCCCTTTAGATTCTGTTTAGTACAGGTTTTACTGTATAAACTTTTTTCTTTTTTAATTTTTTTGTTATTCTATTATTTGTATCTGTATTTTATTAGAAGTTGCCCCATATGCGCCATTCTATATAATACAAAGAGTTTGAATTAATTTTGATTAATTAATTTTAATTAATTTTTAATATCTTTGGTTAAATTTTATTAATTGTAACTGTTCTGATAACTCCAATTCATTCACGCAAAAGTGTTTACTCTCTGTAAAGGTTGTTTCTTTGCTCTAATACTGATACAACAAGGAAAGCCTCAAAATAGTAAACCGGTAAGTCTGCTTTCCCCTTGCGATGGCTTCAGTTCAAAGTGGTCGCGTGAAAAGTTATTTTTTTAAAAAAATTAAATAATGATTTGAATGGCTTGGAATTCTTCTCATTTAAAATTTTAAAAAATGGAAAATTTAATTTATTTGTTCAAAAGTCAAATAAAGTTACAAAACTAATTATTTCAATCATAATGTTCACATTTTTCGAATATTAGATAATGTTCTCAATCTGCAATATACTTTATAACTAAGAACAAAATTATAACTGACCATTTAAAACTGACTAAGATTTCATTTTCTAATTTTTAGCATCATCATGTTATCTTATTATTATAAAAAATATTTATTGATGCATTTATTTACATACTTTTAGAATAGCAACAACAAAAAAGAAAGACAGTTCGACGCAAAGATATGTAATGTAACAAGTTTCGTGCTATTGTAAGCAAGTTATTTTGAGATGAACTATAAGATTTAGAATGCGGAAAGGAAAAGGGCGCAGAAAAAAAAAAGCGGAGCAAGCTGCGATTGTTTCTGGACTAACCGAAAAACTGGTGAAAGACGAGAAGTAACTTCTAAATTTAGTTTAATTAAGCGATTAACACGACCTTTTCAACTTCCTGAATGTCACGAACTAACATCTCTGAAGTGGGGGGAAAAAAGCATATCCGATTTAAAGTTTGAAGAAGATGACATTTTTATTTTTAATTACAATATGGTGTTAATTTAAAAACTAAGCGCCTTTATGGTTTTTATAAGAACAAGTGAATTTTTCTCTCCATAATTTAACGCGGGCTGAGGTCGCCTGGTGGTAAGGTCTCGGCTTTGAAATCGAAAACTCACGGGTTCGAGACCAGATTCCACGAAGATGAGTCTTGTATATAGGAATGGTGTGCGTTAAATATGCTGTAATGTGTCCAGCGGTTTGAGGTTAGTGCGGCGAGGAAGGCTCTTCATCACATATCGAAATTAAATCTTACAAAATTGCAACCCAACACAGTCCGCGTATAGTGCCAAAATGGTACGTTAACTAACTAAACTGTATAATTTAATGCAATTAAATTTCTTTAAAATATTCATTATGCACTGCAATTATAGAGATGATAAGCAATAATCATATAGTTTACTATTCCATGTTAAATTTGAAATTATTCCATGTATTATTTGAAATGTAATGTTTTTCAAATAAAGGAAATGGTAGTGAGATTAACTCAAATATAGAGAATTTGTTTAATTTCAAATGGAAAATTTCCAGAGTTTTCTAATTCAGTTTCCATAAAAAGCAAAAATAAACAGTCAAGGCTGTATTTTCAATTTCTATGTCGTGAAGCTTGTGATTTCATCATTGAAAAGCGTTTAAGTAAAATATGGTGTGTTGCAAATTGATTAACCCAGAAAGACACAATTTTCGATAAACTTTTTGTTTAAAAAAAGTCATTGTTTTCCTAATTATCTTCCTCAAAAGATTTCCTTTTTGTGGATTAAATTGTAAAAGACAACACCTATACTAAACATATAATTCTTATACGGTACTCCAAATGCGATTGGATCATTTCGAAATCCAACTTCTGCCAATCTAAAAGTCTAGTTAATTCAACTCATTACGTATTATCTCCATATATATTTAAGTTTTACGTAATTGTCCTTTTTTGAGAATTGTTCTTTAATCCATTAGAAACACCAATATTATAGTTAGAAGATTGATAAGATTTTTGCGCTACATTTTCATTTCTCTCTGGCGGCTTATCTATGAGTTGCATCCTGGAAGAGAGTCGCAATTGCCTAGCTGTGGGGGGTATCAAAATCTCTAACTACAATACTTCTCAGTAACGATTTATTTCTAGAGAAGCCATTATATAAAAGAAAAACTCAGCAAAATTTTATAAGTCGAGCTTCTCATGTGTGTGGTGAAATAAATCTTTCCGGTAACTTATAGTAGCTTTTATAATTCAGTTAGAATCATAATGAAGAAATGAATGCAGGGGGATACAGTTCAACACAGCTATATGAAAAGAAAGTGTAATACTTTGATATAAAGATGTGCTGTAAATTTTTTTGTCTATGACACAAAACTGTTTATAAAATAAAATATATACTTAATGTAAAACTGAAATAAAAAAATCTCAAAATGACAGCCAGTTCGATTCAGAAGAGAAGCTAAGAAGGTATTTCACCATTATTATTTTCTATCACAGAATTTACTACAGAGATTGCCATTAAATTCTACGTATTCTTGCGTTTGCGAAACAAAGACAGACTATTGCCAAAATGTTGGAATCACCTAAATACCAGACCCGAATAGTCCATGTATTCTTTTCTCGAGTATGCGAATCCAGTGAGACGAATGAATTTATGGGAAGTATAAAAATGAGGACACCAGACTACACCATTAAGTGACTATACTTAGTGGAAGCTAACTTCTGCAATTGCCATGATCTAATCGGAAGGAATTTAAAGCTCATCTCATGCTTCTAAAAGAGTACTGAAGAAGAGTAAGTGGTGAGTAAGCCCAAAAAATTATAGAAACACGTAACAAAATTTTATTTAGAACCACTGTACAAACAAAGTTTAAATAAGGATTGAAAACCTAGGATTGTACCAAAGCCATTCCAGTTTGAAATTCTTATCGAGAAAGAAATGGTGCAACACACTTTATTTCTAAGAATTCTTATTCTTAACAGAATTTCAGTAAAGCAACTGAATAAGTTAAAGATGATTTTAGTTTATAACGAAACAGTAAACTCTAATTATTGCTCACAACCAACATGCGAAATTTGTTGATCAGCTAAATAAATCTAAACTAATTAATTGTTAGCTAAATTTGAAATCTTCGCTTTATGAAATAATAATAAAATTTGCTCTAAACTCCCTAATACTTTTTCGAATGATAAAATTTCTTAAAAGTACATTCCAATATGTTTCCTGAATTTTAAAGTGAGACAAGCCAACGCACAAGGCAAATTGTAGTTTCCAATGAATAATTTTGAAGTAAATTGTAAAATCTGAAAAACAAGTTAATTAAAATATTTTATTGAAAGAAAATATTTCTGTTTTATTAAAATACGAAAATGGAAAGAAAGGAATTCCACGATACTAAAAGGGAATGATACTAAGATAATAAAAGGAAAGAATGTTTCTATGTGTAACATTTTTCTTGCGTGAAACTCAATGCAGTGATGAATTTTTCGCGTATGAGTAGATTTCTAAAACCAACAGCACCTAAAAAAGTGTGCCATGATCGAAGTCGTAAAGTCTCAAGTCAACCTTGACGGAAAGCGTTGGAGGTAAGAAGACGGATGAGGTAACGTTAAAGTAACTCTGCCTCACGTTAAATGCAATAGAAAAAATGTCCTACAGAATATCGTTACTTCTTCCCGGCAAAATAAATCACCCGATTACAAGAAAAACTGAGTCACAGAAAAGAGAAGTGAGAACCTGGAAGTTAAAGATAGTGCTCGGATCTCGAAACTATTTTTGTCTTTAGGGAGTGCATCTAACAGGGGATGACGTGATTCAGCGCAGGAGATTTTTATTTTTGGATCTCGCCCGATATGGTCAGGAAAATTGTCATTTTCTCCCCCGATGGGAAGGAGGGCGCGCCCGCAGAGCTTGAAAATTTTTCCTCTTTGCGAGCAGTCCAATCGCTGTCTTTCTGGAACTGCTCCTAACCTCTGAGTACTCTAACCGCGCGACGTTCGAAATCACATTTCGAACATTACTGCTCATTTTGTCTCAGAAACGGTGGTTACATTCGAATGGTGCAAAACATTTCTTCGTTTGAGTTCTGTAATAGTCAATCTGAAGGAAAAACGTTTGGAAAATGACCGTGGTAATAATACTGAGAAACTGTATTGTGTCCAGAGGACTGTTTGCACTTTTCATGGAATAGAATGAACTATTTAATTATGAATTGCAAAGAAATGCATCGGACTTTAACAAGTATCTCTGGCATTTCCCAAGAAACAAAAAGATCAATTCTAAAGGAAGCTACAGCTAAGAGTGTTTTACTAGTGCCGTGGATATACCATTTGAAAGAAATCGAGTAAGTTACTTCTATTGACTTTTGTGTTTCATTTAAATCTTCTGATGTGAAAAATCTTTGTTGAGTTTCGTAATTTACCATCGAACAGAATCACAACATTCAGTTTAATGAAAAATTAGCTGGAAGTACAGAATGATTTCTTCGCCTTAACAGTTATGATGAACTTAAAAGAAAATTTGAATTTTCTATTATTTCATCGAATGAAAAATCGTTGGAAAAAGCAACAGTTAAAGTTACTTGGACAAACTTACTGATATTTTAGTCTTCTGAGTTCACAGAGCAACAGTGCAGCTTTTAAGCTGTCGGCAAATACCACAGAAATGGACTAATATGCCACAGAACTGAAGAAAAGCCGTCACTGTGATAAATTCCTGATTTCTTACAAAGTGCAAAGAAACAATATCTAATGAGGTTCTGATTTGTGCAAAAAATTTTTTACCACCATTAAAGATACAACTTCCGAATATTCATCTGTGGGAAAACTTCTCTCGACTTCCGAAGGAACCTAAAGGGAAAACAACAAGAAAAGGCTCAAAGAACTTACCTTGAACAGTGATAGTGGCTGAAGTGACAGCTTGTCCCACTGAATTCTCTGCTTTGCATGTGTAAACGCAGGAAGTGAGCTGACCATTTGGTATCTCTAAAGTGCTAGTCTTGTCCTTCGTTGTGATCTTGAATATCCTAGACGACTGGATGGGCACATTATCTTTGAACCAGGTAAGTTTTGGAGTTGGGTGACCAACTGCTTTGCATTCTAAGACTACTTTATCTTTTTCTTTAACTGTTTGTGACTTGGGTTGCTTAGTGAATTTAGGTGGACTTGGTTTTTCCTCCGCTGGTTTCGGCTTTGGTTTCTTTGCCCCTTTTTCTTGGGAAGGTACGACTTCTTGCAAAGGAATTTTTTCTGAAATAGGTATAAGTTGCATCGTCATGGAAAAGAATATATCTTATAACTATATCGTTCATATTCAAACAATGAAATCAATATTTCTTATTTAATAACATAGTCAGTTTATTTTAATTTCATGTATTATTCTTATCACCAAGGAAATATTTTACGTTTGTATAACTATATGTATATATTTCACAGTTGTTTAAAGGGTGCCTTTTTGAAAACATTCAACTTCAGATTAATATGAAGTTAGAAGTTAAAATTGTTCAATATCTTTATATTTCCAAAAATAATTTTATTTATTCCTTATTTTAAGCCTATATGTTGGTTATTATACTGTAAGCGTTTATTTTAATTTGCTGTTTATAAATTATTAGTTTTATCAGACATACAATTTAAGTAATTTTTATTTTAATATTTAGAATTCTTCAGTTAATTAAAAAACGCATTTTGAAATTTTCAGAGCTCAAGTTTTCAAAATTTACTTTAACTTAAAGAACATTGTCTTACAAGTAATGGTTGAATAAACCAACCCCTATAATTCACCTTATTTTTATTTATGTTAAATACAATTCTTATATCTGCGTAAAAAAGTTAATTTTACATCGAATATTAGGTATTTGCATTTTAAATCTCGGGTTAATTTATAACTTTAAATCCTACAAAGATTATATGACTAATTAAAATCCTTCTTTTTGAAATTACAAATGCAATCAAAGGTAAATTATCGAAATGTACGAGATATTTTAGAACTGAACTTTACACGGCAGATTATATCTATAATAATTACATAACAAAACGTTATCATGATATGATAACAAAAGAAAGGAAAAAATTTTATTTAAAGATATATTATGTCTAAACAGTAAGATTAAAAAAGGTGAATTTAAATCAAAAATATTTCAAGATTCTAGAACTCCTCAAAATATTTGGATGAAAGCAGCATATTTATGTGTGAATATTTTTATCTGGCAAAAGGTACAAAGATCTAAGAGTGATTACATGGAACGGCGTTATTTTTTTTTGTAAGTTTAGACACTCCGTGACAAAATAATTTGCTTCTCTTGCCAGTGATGAAAACAGGTAATGAAAGTAGGACAGGTGTGTCTTATCTCCTGCAGCACGTGTGACAGCGTCAAAGGGAGCAACTACAGGTATTTTTGGAGTTGGCTTTTAATCAAAACGACAACATCTATTTTCATGGTTTAATCGAGAATCTTAATGATGTAATTGTTCTTTTTCGAAACCGTGTTATGGATAGTTCAAAACATAGCAAAAAGAAACATGTTGTTCTAGATTAGACAATGTTTTTTGCTTGAAATTCTTGCATTTCTCGTTCCATGTAATTACAACAAATTAGATGAACATTCAACATCATTTAACGCTGGTACATGAAGTTCTAGTTTAGAAACCAAGTTTAAATCAGAATGTTGCTTAGTAAAAGTCGTATTTATTTCAAGAATGATAATCATTTCCTTCTCTTTACTTATTCAAAAAAAGTCCTTAAACGGGATTAGGTCTAACAATACAGTTCAAACCTCTGTCTGTATTTATATAAATTCTGTGCGTTTGTTCTAAATAACCATCCGATTTTTGTAAAATTTATTTATAATTAAGCATTTGTACGCCAATAAGGTAGCACTAACTTCTTTTAAAAGAAAAACCATTTGAAATTTATTGGCTAACATTATTTTCATTATCAACTCTTTTAAAACACATTCTGAGAACGGACATAAGGGGAAAAAACGCTTAAGGTATAAAAATAGAAACCTTTTTTCCTTAACTTTAGCTGATTTCAAAAAGAAAGAAACAAACATATAAAAATTTACTTTCTTTTTCTCTTTTTGAAAAAGAGATAATAATGGTAGCAAAAATCTAAATGCAGGAGGAATATTCTAAAATTACTTTATTAAAACAAGATTCGAATCAAGAATTGTGAACTGAATTCGAATATGAGTGAAAGTTAATAATAATTGCATCGAGATATTTAATGTCAAAGTGCAAAGACAAATTCATTTCAAATAAAAGCTTAGATAAATCCTTCAAAGCTCCAAGATAATTGCTTGTTTGTAGACTAATTTAACAAAATATTTGAATACTTATTAACTGTCGTCAATATAAAAAATATGAAGAAATAACAATGATTAAGAGATTACTGAATAATTAACGGTTAAATAGAATTAAGAATTATTTAATTATCTTCGAACTACAATTCAATTATTGTAAGAAAATTGTGTAACTTTTTCCCTTCGTCAGTGGCCGTGAAAATGACACCAGTTGTTCTCAAGGCAAAAAGAGAAGTGAACCGAAACCACCTCCATTTACAGAGAAAGAATTAGAAGAAGACACAAGAAACTATAATAACATTTCTTACTCACACTAATGACTCACAAAAAATAAACGAAATAAAAAATAAACTACGATTCATTAGAAGCATGCCAAGAGGCAAGAACTCCCCCAAAATTCTTTCCAATGTGATTCACCACTAAGAAAAACAAAGCTAAACAAGTGAGGGAGTTCCTCGTAACTACCAGACAAATGATGTCAACTGCAAGAAGTCACAGATCTAGACAAGCTAAAATTAGTTCCCTGCGATATTCTTTTTGGTGAAAATCTTCTATTCATAGCCCATATCCTATTTCAAAACTATAGAGATAATTCTGAGGCCAAAAAGGCATTCTGAATTTTTTTAATAACATAATACAATATGATAATTTGTATAAAAATGCATTAAAATTTTTATTTATTTATTCTTTCACAGGAATGAAAGGAGAAGAAGAAAATACGAATTATGGACCAGTACAGAAGAAAATTAGGAAAATGAAAAGTAAAAATATTTATTTTACGATTTTTAAATGTAAAATTAGAAGGTAAGTATATATCACCATCCGCAAATTTAAAATATATCTTCCTATTAGTTGCTTAAAAAATTTTGATTTTTACAATCAAAATTTTGAAACACATTATAAAATTAAATTTAAATATAGAGATTATTGGCTTAAATTTTTAATAATTTAATATCTCAGCTAACGCTCAACAAAATAAATGTTTTCTTTTTCTTTTTTTGTAACTGAAAAGAAAACCAAAACTTAATATAAAATTTAAAAGGCAGAGACAGAGAATACAGAATGATGAAAGGTAACTTTATAACAATTCAATCGATACACATTAATTTGAAATCGAAGCGTAAAAGAATTAAAATATCGACCGAAAATTCAGCTTTCTTGAAAACAATTTAGTAATTAATCTTAAAAATCTTTCCATAAATTTGTTGAAAGTTGAAACTCCTGATTTTTAAAATATTCTAGATGGTATAAACGATGCTTTAATTACTTTAAAATTAAGGTTAGTTAGAAATAAGTTTTTTTTACTTATTTAAGTGGGATTTTTTAATAAAATATGCAAAACAACTGAAAATATGAAATCTTGGTCGAAGTTTAACAATGCTTTAATTACTTTAAAATTAAGGTTAATTAGAAATAAGGCATTTATTTCAGTAAGTGATTTTTTACAAAATATGCAAAACAACTAAAAATATGAAATTTCGGTCTGAATTATTTCAAGTTAAGTATTTTAAATTCATAGCAAAAGATTGGACCAACTACTTTTATTTCCCATTTAAAATTGTGACGAATTTAAAGTGGATCCCTACAGGATAAAATTTTTTTTTCTTTTATAAAAGTTTTTATATTTGTAGCTTCTGTACCTGATTTATACATTTCATTATTTGGTTCTGGTTTTATTACTTTAATTATTTATTATTTTCCTAGCTTCTCTTTTAAGAAATACAAAATTTATTTCCAACATTTTGTCCGAGTAATCTTTATTTACTTTTTAGATATGTATACTTGGATAATGTTATTAAATTGTTATATTTTTCTGTGTAACATCTTTAAGAAATAAATAAAGGAATTTGTCTTATTTCTGTATCTTTTTGTGTCTTTTCATATACATAGAATCTAACAAATTCAACACAATACTGTCTGGCAAATTATGAACAAAACGGAACAATAATACTGATTTATAATTGAGAGTTCAATGCCAGTTAAATAAGGATTAATTTGAAGGAGGAAAAGCATATTTGACAGCTGAAAAAAATGACTGATTTCAAAAGTGCCTTCAGTAATAGACAAACAAGCAAGAATTTCAAAGAATATGAGCTAGAAGAAATCAGATTATTTTCAATAAAAGCAGAAAAAGAAACCATCACTGTCACAAAAATGAATCAAAATTAAGCCACTATATATTTTAGAATAAAAGCTGATAATATCCTTTGTCATAAAAGATAGTAGTGGAAAAAAACGAGTAAGTTCAAAGAATATGAGCTGGAAGAAATTAAATTATTTTCAATAAGAGCCGAAAAAGAAACCAATCACAGTCATAAAAAAATCAAAATTAGGTTAGCATATATTTTAGAATAAAGGCTAATACGACTTTTATATAAAATATTTTAGATTGCCATTTCTTTCAAACGAATCAAACTAAATTTCGATACAATAAGCATTCCCTAAAGATCTCTTTACCACAAAAAAATAATTAATCAAAAAAATAATAATTCAAATACTCAATTTGCGAGTTCTTTCAGATCTATCAGCAATCTCAATTTTTGAAGTTTAAATTTCAAACATTTTTTAAACTTTTGTTGATAGTAGCGGCAATCAAATATAAATCATTTAATTTAATTTAGAAAATAAGTTATAAATAAAATCCTATTCTGCATTTCAATCTTTTTTGCTACCAAATAATTCTATTCATTTCACTTCATTCTTTAAGTAACATAAAATATAACTGAAACTACAAAATTTGAAATAATGACAAAATCTTATGTTGGTTCTATAAAATTGAAATTTTAATATGCAATTCACATTACAGAATAGCAGAAGGCAGGTTAACAAAATAAAATCTTTGGCATCAACAATTGCATAGCAGACAATGCTTCGGAGATCTTGGACATCAGCAAAAAAGGAGCCATGAAGAAATTCGAAACCACGTCTTTTCAGGCGAAGTCCAAAATTGGCTTACACCCAGCACCTAAATTTAGCAGACTTGCAGGAGATTTGCACGTTCCCAGGAAAAGATCTGGAGTACATCTTTTAAGCAGCTTCATTGCTTTGACGAAAAGTATCACAAACAGGCAGCAGCAATTCTTATTTTTCAAACAGCAATCGCCAATTCCAATTTTCTTCCCCTGGTTCAGGTATAATGGCACGTAATTTGCTTCTTCATATGACGTATAAGTTGGTCCAGATGCCATCTCGAGTAATGTGTTCTTCAACGCAGATCATCAGGAGCTTATCAAATATCTAATGAAATCTACTTTTCTTAAAGTCTGTTTTGATTAATTTTACGCGTTCTGCTGTAACTTTCTATCGCAGAAAATCTCAGGTTTCAGGAAACAAAAACACTAAAAATTTTCTTCAGGCTTTTATGAGAAAGTTCAAATCTCTTTTACTGAGAATGAAATATATATTGAATAATAATAAATATTTTAATAGAGAAAGAAATTAATAATTAATATATTAGTGCTTCTTATGCAAAGATTTATATCTTCTTGCTCAAAAACTTTATAAACACTATCTTAAAAGTGAAACAGACTTTAATTTGAAATTAATCTCTTCAAAACTTCTTTCAATAAATTATACTGAGGAATTATTAATATCGATAAAGTATTATATAAAAAAACAACGTGGTTTCCAAAATTGGAGAAAAGAATGAAACTGACAGTAATATTCAATTCTTTAGAAACAAAGAAAGAGATACAATATTTACAATAAATAAAATCTTCACAATTTGGTATAATTATGACTCGGAATTTAATCAGTAAAAATCATTTCATTCTCAGTAAAATAATACACCTTTTTCTAACTTTAATGCCAGTTAAGTAATAATGATAAATAAAATGATTTCTACGACAGGCACTTATTTTACAAAAAATATCACACACATAAAAAACGATCAGTTCATTTATCTAGACCTAGAAAGCTATAAGATCTTTGACAATTTTTATACACACATGCATTTGTAACACTTGATGAAATAGACAAAAATGGCCACACAGATATGTACACAGTTTAAGATAAATTTTGATTTTCTTTAAATTAAGCAAGCATTCAATGAAAATCGACCAAACTGTTGTCTAGCGCTTACTTTCAACAGTCAGGCGAGCAGAAGTTTCAGCCTGACCACTTGTATTGGTGGCTTTGCAAGTGTAGACTCCTTCGTCTTCTGGGTAAGTCTGTCTGATAACTAAGGAACATGACCCACCGTCCTGGAACATCTGAAAGAAAATTTGGAAATTCTAGAACATTCAAGCAATATGGGGGACAGAATGAACTTTTAACAAATGAAATATTCAGGGGAAAAAACTCATAGAAGAATTTCTTATGAACTTACATATCTGTAACTTTCTCTTAGAAACTAAACTTTAGCTAAATTACTGAGAGTGTTTTGTGTGGGAGACTCAGTTTCAAAGAACAATATGGGTGGTAAGGCTTGTACATGGGTTTGATATATGTTTAATCTGTTTGCAGTGAAATATCCTCCCATTGGCATGTTGTGGATGCTTGGGGGCTTACTGCATCTCAAATTTCTCGTCATCAACACTGATTAAAATTTACTGTTTCATCAAAATGATGTAGTTAACTTCAAAATGTGACATAAATTGATATAAGTTTTTAGTTTGAAACATGCTCTTGAATTCTTGAATGTTGGAATTCTATTTTTTCAAAACACAGATCAGTATTATGTTTCTTGAAACTATATTTATAAAAATAGGTCGAATTACAGAAATGAAAAAAAAATAAATTCTGAACTCCTGTCAACAAATAATTAACCTTTCCATTAAATCATTCAGATTATCTGTAATCGGTATCAGTATATGTGATGTTCAGCATGATTAGTGTTAATTATTGTCAGCAAGACTACATATTTTTAAATCATGCTCTAAATAATTTCTTTTTTTCTTGCAACCTTCTTAATGCAATTTTCAGTAGAATTTTTACTTTATATATGTGTAAGAAACCTGCTATATATATATTCAACATTTTCATGACAGATTCTAGTTTTAATGTTATCAGTTTAAATTTATACGACTAATTCACCAATTGTTAATCAATTACACTAAATCATGGAAAGAATATAATTTATCCAGCTATAACAACACAAAGCATAAAGTATTTTAACATTTCTTAGGAATGTCAAATCAGTTGTTTCTTATCTTGTTTCAAATAATAGAACATACTGACTTTTTTTTTATTTCACTCTTTGTAAGTCAGTATTGAAAATCATCAAAATGTAACCTTACTTTGAATTTCTTTATTCCCTGTTTGAATCAAAATTATATTGTTTATATTTTTCTTGATTTTTGGCTTATAACAAAATCATATGAAATTCATTTATGCTATTTAACTTTTGAAATAGTGAATTTTGTTAAAAGTCGAGTGTTAATTTTGATAGAAATTAAATGCAATAAACGTATGTTAGTTCAAGGATATTTTTTTAAACCTTAAATGTACTTTTAACGATTTTTTAAAAAAATATTTTCTTGTAATTGCCCCATTAATTAATATTTAAAAATATTATTTAGAATATCATTTAATTCAATTTAATGGTAGTGAAAATAGCAACATACGATTTTATGTTGCTGAATATTAACAATAATGACAAATACCATACATATACAACATGGTAAAGAAATGCATGGTAAAATAAATGCTTATATATCAATATTTCATTGTTATTTGAAATTCTTTTAGGATAATTTTAGATTGGTTAGAGAAGCTTTCTCTATGTACTGCTTTACTTTTCTGATTATTTCAGAAAATAAATATTATTATAGATGATGTCAATATGAGAGATGAATAGTTTTACCAAACCTTACTTATCCTTTATTTCATGTTCTTTCTCTTCCTATCTCCTTGTTCCTTTCTTCAAGTACATTTTTTTATACTCGTATTATAGCATATTTTGATAAAAAGGAACTATTCTTTAAAGTTATTAGCCACAAGAAGTTATTAAGAAAAAGATTATTTAGTGAGGGGGAGGGAATTAAATATTTTAGGTATATTCAACTTCAATAAATTATTATTTGCTATTAATTTTCCACAAACATGTACCAATTGCAGTTGTGTTTATGAAATATCAACAAATGTTCTTAACATAATCTTGTATTAAAATCTTGAAATAGTTATAGGAAATAGCAGCATTTCTTTTTATCAAAACACTCACCTATCCATGATTTTCTTGTATTTCATAAAGTGAACTTTATTTATAATTTAATGTATTTCCTTAATTTTGTCTTATTTCACAGTGATCTTAGAATTTTGTTTCCTATTCAGAAATATATACTTCTGAAATAAATTTTTCTTTCGATTATTGAGTAATTTAGAACTTTTTATTGATAAAATTAAGTAAATTTTGTAGGTATAACTTCTGTTTTAATTTTCATTAATTGTTCCCGATATAATTAAGTTCTTAATTTTAATACATTTAAGAGTTAATTTTTAAAAACTTGGAAGAAGACTCATTACCTGGAAGTCATGACTGGGCTTGATCACAGTTCCTTCTCTGAACCACGTGATTTTAGGTGTTGGAGTTCCTGTCACTGCAGTTACAAAACGTGCTGGTGAGCCTTCTGGCACTGTTAGATCAGCCAAAGGACTCAAAGCAGGAGGAACTTCAGTTACTTCTGGAACTATTAACAAAATATACACAAAAAAATTTAATTAAAACATTTTCATTAAAATTACGAATTGATGTAAAATTTAAAAGATAAACTATTCAAACAATTTTATCTGATTAAAGGCACTTGAATTACCTAATAACATGACTTTAACAATAAATATGCAAATTATGCCAATAAAACAAAGAGGCTATAAGTTTCTAGATATCCCTATGAGCCTAACATCATGAATGGCATTTGAAATTACAAGTGAAAATAGAATAAAATATTTTGTAAATTGTCTTAATTTTAAAGAAACAATTTGACATCTTGAATTAAGAAACCATACTTTCAAAAATTTGTATATAAAAATTTCGAGGTCAAACATACAAAACTCCTTTATGAAACAATATCTTGCATACTTTGTGATATTGTTCTTACAACAAACCTCCTTTTCTATGATTAAATGTATTTTTTGCTTGTTTGACAGCATCTATTTTCATTAGCTAAAAATCGCCAGTTGTTACTAAAAAATTTCTTCCGGGAAAAAAATCCCAAATTACAAGTGATAATGTATGCACAACTCTTATTTTACTCTGAGTTTTTATATTTTTACTCAAAGAGAAAAAGGCAGCTTGAAAAATGCCTTATATATTTATGAAACAAGTCTTGATAACTTAAACTAGATGTATGCTCTCCTGCCATTCTTCTATCAAATACTGACAAATTCTACGTTTATACAACGATACAATAAAAGGATTCTCACCTATGACTCGAAGGTTGGCACTTGTAGAAGCTGTTCCTGCAGAATTGGTGGCCACACATTTGTACTGACCCTCATCTTCAGGGAAAGCTTCTGATATGCGAAGGGTGTATACATCATTCTCCACAGACATTCGGAAATATCGAGACTGCTTCACCAAAATCTCTCCTCTGAACCATTTGACTTGAGGTGCTAAGAACATTTAAAAAATGGTTTTTAAAAACTAAAAGTTTAAGTTATTTATGAAAATTATTGCTGATTTTTAAGTGAGAATTACACATTCTAAAAATAATTCATGACATTAGAAAAATAAGAAGAAAATGCCATAAAGAAAAATATGCTATATCAAAGCTTCAAAAGAGCATTTCTTACACAATATATATGTTTAAATTTCGAAGTTCCAATGATTGATTGTGAAATCAAAATTCTTGATGAAAATAATTTAGAGAAGTTGACACATGTCATTTATTAAATATCCAATCAAAATTGTATTGTTCAGTTCACAATAACTCTTACCAAAAGAACAAAATCATTATTTTCCATACTTCGGCGGATACTTTACTTTAAAAGACATTTTTAACTTCATTCAAAGTATAAACAAAATTAAAGAGGAAATAAGATTATGAGAATTAAAATAAAAATATGAAAATACCTGGAGTGCCAGAGAATCTACAACGGAACACAGCTGGCTGGCTTTCTTTCACTGTAGCATCTTTTAAAGGTTCAGCACATTCAGGAGCTTTTACTTTCTTATCAGTCTTTTTAGGAGTAGCAGCCTTAGCTTTAGCAGAAGGAGCAGCTAAACATATGAAAAAAGGAAGAAAAATTCCAATAAATATTTCAATTATAGATCCTGACATTTTTGTATATCTTTAAAAAATATAAACCTTAAGAAATATTTCAAAATGAGATGGCTAATTTGTTTAATGTAGATTTGTATTTAGGTTATCAGTAACGATAATAATATTATATTAGACTAATACAACAGTAGAAATATATTTTGCTCAGTCAGGCTCACCTTGAACTTGGACACTGGCTTGGCAACGAGCTTCACCAACTTTATTTATGGCAACACATTCGTAAGACCCACCATCTTCTGTAGTTGCTTCCAAAATCATTAAAGTGTATTTATCTTCTTCTTCTAAAGTCTTATGTGTAATATCTTGAACAATTTTCTTGCCATTCTGAAAAATGAACCAACATTATACATTAATAAAATACGAAATAATATGAAAATTTCATTCATTGCAGTGAGACAGCATACTTTTCTATCCTCAGTAAGAATTTTTATGTAAATAAATATCAAAATTTTGCTTAGAAAACAAAATTATAATAATAATGTGCTTTACAATATTTGCTTCGGTATTTGTAGATAATAATCTAGTTACAGAAAATTTTAGGATTTTAAAAGTTCTTGAGAAAAATATATGGTAATGTAACAATTATTTTGATTATTGTAATTCTCATATTAGCAAATGAATTTCCAACTGGATAGCAATTTCTGAAAGGAAAAAACTGCTAATGTATTATAAACTAGCTAATGACAATTTGCAGTTTCAATCACTCCAACAACCACCCCACTCCCAAAAAACTATAAGTTTTCTAACTGGAAGAAATCATACTACAGAAAGATGAGTGACAATTACTTCATTTAAAAGTATTATACCTTCTGAATTTCTACTTTAATAAATGCTGGAATGAAACATCCTTTTTATACAATAAGTAAATTAATGCTAGAATTTAGTGAAGTTTTCATTTTGACCAATTTAAAATACTAGAATCTGAATAAACTAAAGCAAGATTTTTCTTTAAAGGTAATTTTTTTGAACATCAGATATTAATGCTCAGATTCCAAATTAAAAGATATCCTCCAAGGATACATTATGGACCCTGTATTCAAAAAGGAAACCTTAGTTTTATATTAACTTTTTTAAAAGAATAATTATATACAAGTTATAATAATTGAGGACAGAACTGTATACTCCACAGTTTAAGGAGTTAATAAAGATAGAACTAATTTAATCCATTTAAAAGAATCGAGATTTTTGAAAAAAAATTCCATGCTTACTTTGAGCCAGTAAACATCTAGAGGCTTTGATCCTGCAATTATGGCATCTAACCTGACAAGCTGTCCAATTTTGGCTGTTGTATCTTGGATGGTCCTCACAAAACTAGGTGGAATAGTTCCTCGAACTTCCTCTTTGCGTTCTAGAATGCAATATTATAGAATATTAAAGCATACATGAAAAAAAGAGGGGAGGGGGGATCACATAAAAATTGTTTAGTTGATCTGAAAAAACAGGCAGGGGTGATATGGACTTAAAAAACAAAATAAATGCAATTGATAGTTAAGTGCATATTTGTTTTTTGCTTATTATGAGAATGTAAGATCTATTTAATTCACTGAATTCTTAGAATGATTTTAAAAGTTTATTATATGAGGTTTTTCTTACCTTCAACAACTAAATTGGCAGAGCTCTTTGCAGATCCCCCTCTGTTTTCAGCTTTTACACTGAATACACCACTGTCTTCCAGATAAACTTCTCTGATGATAATAGTAGATGTTGTATCAGTTGTTGTTATCTGCAAAAAACATTTAGATTCACAACTTATTAATTACATTCACATCTTTAAGTCCCTTTTTTTTAATTCTTCTCCTAGGAAGAACACATAATAAATTTAAGTGATGATCTACAAAAATTTTGTCATTGTAGGATATGAAATGTTTGCAAAGATCTGAATAATAAATGTTTCTACAAGTTTAATCAACATTTCATTCATTCATTTACAGGAAACTGTTTATTCTTTCAAAATTAAAGTTTACTTTTTCTGGCTTTATTTTTACAGCTTTTTTGCTTTTTAAATTTAAAAATTTTATACATACATAACAAATATACAAAAATATTTTTTCTATAAAAAAACGAAATAATTTTTTCAAACTTTTAAAGGATGTCTACAAAATGTACAATATTGTATCGTATATCTTAGGAGGGGAAAGTTAATGAAAAATAATAAAACAGTTGAGAATAATGGTGGCCCATACCTGGAAAATTCATACATATTTAAAAAATTCATGATTACCTGGAAATCCTGAGAATCTTTAATGGGGAAGTTTTCTCTAAACCAAGTGATATGTGGTGCTGGGGATCCTGTGAAAACGCACTCGAATTTTCCAGATTCACCTTCAAATACACGGCATGGTTCGATTTTCTTAGTAAACATGGGAGGTTTTGTTTCAGGCTAGAGGGAAAAAAAACGTTCATTATTAATAAAAATCTCTCGAAATGTGCACTAATTTTTTTAAATATTCTGAATCAAAAGTGGCAAACTATACATATCATTAGAAAGAAACAGAGAGAGAGAGGTGTTGCTTGAAACTTATTTTATGCAAATTATCATTGGTTTTATTTTCAATATATTTACATGATTAGATTCAATCACATATTTACATTAAAAAATTTGCATATATAAAAATAATCCATTGCTTTGCTTAACAAGCAAATCTGTTACAAATCAGACACAGCCTTAATTTACAGAAATTATTAAAAAAAGAAATCAAAAATGCATATGCAACACTTACTACAACACCAATGACTTTTCTTTCCTTTGTAACAGCCTTGTGTTCTTGCTCCCTGGTTTCGGTTACTGTTTTGTGACGAGTTATTTCTAAATCTCCTTTCTGTTCTTTTTGGGTTTGTTTCTGTTTTGAGACATGAACCTCTTTGCCATACACAGAGCTTTCTTGTGGAGAAGAAGGTAAACGCGGAACTTTTACCTTCTGGCTATCGCTATAAATGAGTCAATAAATAAATAAAAATCATAGTAAGAGGAACATTCAAATATTTCTTTTACATACAAAACTAAAAATCATTTAAGAATCTAAGAAATGCAAATAAATACTATGATGAATATTTTCAGAAAGTTCTGGATAAAGCTGGATATTATTATATTATATAAATCTAAGGCATCAGAAGACAGAAATAATGTTTTAAACTTTGAATAATTAAAGCAAACAAAATGCTTTATCAAGAAAAACGTTTTACACTTTCACTACAAGAAAATATGGTTTATATTGGAAAAACAGAATATGCGTTACGCAATTACAAAATGCATCGGCAGATACATACATTTCTGCTTGTTCTTGATAAGTTTTGGCCATGTATAAGACTTGCGATTGTTCCTCAGTTCGCTTTTCTCCGGTAACTGGATCAATCTACATGAGGGAGAGAGAGAAAAATTAGAAATTAAGTAAGCGATTCCTTAAAATATTTATGATATAAAAAATAATTTTTTGCATCAAAGTGATAGGGAATTTTGAAGCTAAACATCCCAATAGTTACCAGTAGAAATATATCTACAACAATAAATGTGTACTTACATACATAGCTTCACTTTTGTATCGTTTGACTTCAGGGATAAGTTTTTTCGTGTCTTCTTCCTCTAGTTTTTTTATTTCTTTTATATGATCTCCTATAGAATTTAATGATGAAAGAAAAATGTGTTACCATAGTTTTGCTATGACTGATTTACCAAAAAAATATTATCACATAACATACTATAAATAAAATGAACTTCTCGCATTAGGTATTTGCATCGTATAATTATCTTGTCTTTAATTTGCTAATTTTTATGCAGAGTTTTGAAGCATAAATTTTATTTATATTTTTGCTGCTATTTAATCTGATGTTATTGAATATTCTTCATTGAAAATAAAATTGGTAATTATTATAAAAAGTATAGAAAAACAATTAAGTATATTTAAAAGGGATAAATATGCACAAATATATCAGTTTTTGTTAATTTTAGAAGACCAGAATGCTCTCACAAAGTTTATGAACATATCATTGACAAATAATAAAAGAAAAAATATTGACAGATTAACCTTTCGCATTCATTGGTTTCGCAGTAAAATCACACACTGAGCATTTTTTTTACTGCGCATGGGCGAAACTTGGCGTAATTTTTCTTTCATTACTTAAGAGCCAGATACATAGGCCAACTTATATAAAAATTCCAGTTCAATACCGTCAGTATTCACAAATATATCGGCATTGCAAGAGCTAAATTGTTTTTGATCTCTATGAGAAACAAAATATTGAGGGTTCATGCATAAATTGAATCTTCGAAAGTAATATTGAATTTTATGAAGGTTCAATATCCTGAAAACTCAAGTATATTTATAAATTAAATATATAATTTAAATTACATTTCGATGACAACTTATTCGGAGGAAAAATAACCCGTTACTGTTCATTGATTTCACTGTGAAACCACAAACTCCTTGAAAACAAAAAAATTCTAAATTTTTTTCCTTTACATATTTATGATCAGCTACATGTCTAATACTTATTTTTGAAATAAATTTAGTAATTTTCAAAACGAGACATGTAGTGAACTTCAAAGGGTTAAAGAGCATAACAATTAGCATACTAATGTGCTGAAACCTTAAGTACTTTCATACTACTTGGAATTTAAGTTAATTATTATTTGGGTGTAAATTACATAAATATAGTTTTTTTATTGATAATTAATAATGTACCTTCTAGATCTTCTTTCGTTTGCCAGACATTTATTCGAGTACCACCAGGAGTAAGTTTCTCTTCAAATACTTTCTCCAGCTCACATTCTGTCCTAACTTTCTGGTAGGATTTGATTTCAGCATCATACCAAGCTAAAATTATAATTTTAAAGATATGTTAGATTGAAAAACATTAGATGTTTTCCTGCATCTTCGTATCCCATATATTTGTTTCAGAATTACTCCACAAATGCTGTAATTTTCAAAAGCAAATTAAGAAAATTGACATAAAGATAAATGAAAATAAAAATAAAAGTCTTAATCTTTTCTGGAAGGAAGTTTTATATAATGCTTTAAAAAATTGTGCAGTAAAAGGAAATATCTTGAGAAGCTCAAAAAAAGACTTATTGGCGAATTTAGTAATTGGGTATTATAAAATGAGATATTAAAAAAAATATATATAAGACAAAAATAAAGGATAAAAAATAAAAAAAGATACATTAAAATGGCAGTTAGGGAAATTTGCATAAGAAAATGTGTTTAATTATTTACATTTTGGGAAAATTTTGAATAAATTTTCAACACTATAATGAGTAAATACAAATTATTTATAATACCATAATAATTTATAAGCCTTCATTCAAAAGACTGGTACATTGAATTAAAAACGTTATATGTTGTTTCAGAGAAACAGTTACAAATAAATACAACCAATGAAGGCAGTGAACGAATTGCAATTTGTCTCTTAAATAAATTTTTACCCTAAGCAAAATAAAAAAAGGAACCCGAAGTCATATTGGAAAGATCTATCAATATCGAATAATTTTATCGTATACCAAGAGTACCAATAAAATTAGCAGAAAATAATTCTAAATTAAAAAGTAAAGTTTTCTTATTAACAGCTTTCTCTTTAGAATTAACGTAAAGAAGAATGGTTAAATCAGTTAAAAGTTTATTCATGCAAAGCCATGCCAAACAAACAAAGACACATTGTTTTCAATATGTTTCATATTTCGGAATCCGTTCATAATTTCATTAAAATTTACAATATAGCGTCCTTTCAATCAATTCAATAAAATGTTGTTGCATGCATAATCTTGAATTAAAAAAAGATTTGATTTCGTAACAATCAATTCTTAATCCATGATTTCATTAAACAGATCCCCCCCCCCTTGACTTACTAATAAAAAAAATCGAAGTATAGAAAAGATTTCAACAATGTGTATTTATTTGTTGTTAAAAGCAGTTAAAGCAGATAGATCATACCTATTGTTAGCTGTGCTTTCCATTTCAGCAGGTGGCCTCTTCAGGAAATGGAACTATGAAGTGTATATCTCCCAGCATCATCAAGACAGTATTGCGAAGTTGTTTGATGTAAGTTTTGATCTTTATTTACTTAATAAGCACTCACGAATAACTATATTTGTATAGTTTTGATGTTAGTGTAAAGCTTCTTCTGAGTATTAAGATAATGCATTAGTGTCATTGTTTCAGTAGTGAAGTTAAATTTTTCATGCTTTTATAACAAAGTTTGCTACAGGTCTGATATTGAAAACAAAAGCTCAAATATAAAAGCGAGGCAGAAGAACTAAAAGCATATGTTAATTAAGATTAGATGCCTGCTTATAATGAGTAATATACACAAATCAATATTAATCAATTATCATATAGAGTTAAAGGTAGCTAAAAAGCAAGAATTAGTAGCAAGTATACATTTTAGGTGCATTTTTTTATATAAAAGTTGCAATTATGAAATGAAGGTGTAAAATGAATTGCGAATTTAGCAGAAAGGATTGATTTACAGTTAGTCTTAAGATCATTAATTATATATAAAAATAGCTTCCATATAGATTTAAAAGTGAAGATTTTCAAAAAATGTATGAAAATAATAATAAATATTATCTTTCATGTTAAGATTTTGAATAAAATCAAGGAAGTTTATTAAAATTTTGTTTCCTTAACAGCAGAAAAATATTTTGAAATTTTTTTTCTGTATTAAATACTAAACAGAAAAGAAAACTTACGCCTTGGAGAGTTTTTAAGAACAACTCTATAGTCATCATATCTTGGTCTCACTTCTAATGTGGTCCAACAGTAAGCTTCACCCATACCATTACGAGCAAATACTTCGACTTTACCTTGATCATATTGTCTAGATTTAGGAATGTCTAAGTGGTAAATGCCATCATAGGTCAACTTGTAACGAGATCCCTAAAAATAGATTTTGGCTTGTAAGATGTGAAAAAAAACCCATCAAAATGTATAACATGATATAAGATATTGCCTTGAAGCAATAAAATTTAACTGACTTTCAATATGATCAGTAAAATATACAAAAGGTTTTAATGTATCAAGCTCTAAATTCTTCCTGTATAATATACATATTAATTTACATGATTTGAGTCATATGAATTCATAAAATTACCAAAACAGAATCATTGCTGTTTCAAATTGACACGACTAGTTTTCAGAATAATATTCTTATATACCAAGCCAATTTTTAAAAATGTGTACGAAAAAATTTGCGGTTCAAAATTCGAATTACGTCGAGTTATATTGAAAAATAATATTTTCATATGGAGTGATTATATTAAAAGATATCTGATCAATTTTATCAATTGCAGCAAAATGTTTATATTCGTGCAGTATGTTAATTTTGACGTGTTATAAATACTGATATAACAAGTAGAGGGTCGTGTTACATATTTGGTTTTTCAAGTACTAAGTATTGGCCAATTATTATATTTTAAGGGACATTGCCAAAAAGTTACAATGAATTTTCAGAAAGATCCATGTAGGGTAGCATTTAAACACGAGCTGCTAAATAGGCATAAAAGTTCTGAACATATATAATCATATTTCTTTCTTGATGTTAATTCAACTAGAATGAACTATGACATCTTACTGGTCCTATTGTCTTTCCATTTAGAATCCACATAAGTCTAGGTCTTGGGTTTCCAATGACTCTGCAGCAGAATTTGGCCCAATCTCCTTCAGTAACCACTTGAGGTTCAGGTTTCATTACAAACATTGGACGACATTTCTCAGGTGGTACTTCTTCTTCTGTTACCACTCTGCAGGAAAAATGGGAATAATATTATGAAATTCATCTAATTATTTCATTTGAATTTTCTTAAAATGTAGAGATAAAAAATATTGGTAGCAGATAGAAGATATTATAACTTGAATGCGTTCAAAACAATAGTCGCCAAAATATTAAATATAATGTAGAAGTTACCAAACAAATTAGCTGTAATTTAGAAGCTGAAAAATTATTCACATTCTATTGCAATTGCTTTTTCCCACTTCTGATTTTTGTATTTTCCCTTTTTCGAATATAACACCAAATTCAGAAAATAAAAAAAAGTTAACAATACTGTAGAATATCAGTAAACAGACTAAAATTCGCAATTTTAAAAAGCCATTAATAAATTCTGATGATGGATCTCCATCTTGTCTCTTTCTCTTTCATTTTGAGCTTCAAAACTCTCATATCGGTTTGAAATTTTAGAATAAATCAACAGTAAAAAAATTTAATGGAAAGAAATGAAATTTAATGAAAAAACAATGTAATTGCTGGTTAAAAATTTTCAAAGGAAAAAACTCATACCTCTGCCAAGATGCTTCCATTTCAGCTATCTTCTGCACACCAGATTCCATAGATTTTGGAAGTTGTGTTTTATATTCCAGAAGTCTTTGAGCTGAAAACATTAAAGATTGAAATAAACATATTTTCATAGAAATACAGCAATAAGGAATTTATATGTAAATATATGGAATATGGTAATATTTCATTATACATACCTTTGACTTTAAGGGTCGTTTTAGTAATGTCTTCTCCATAATCATTGACAGCCCGTGCAGTGTATTCACCAGAATCTTCGGCATACACATATAAAACGTCCAAAGCAACAAATCCAAAGTCATGAGTTGACTTGAAACGATGACCTAATTTATTTAAAGAAAAGAAATTCATATATTTTTTTTATGTTTTTCAAAAAGTCAAAAGACATAAGAAACATCTGGTAAAATTTTTTTTACTTATTCTTGTTTTAAAAAAAATTATACCCGAGTGCAATAAACATCGCAAGGGCAATAAACAGAAGAAATCACTTTTTATATAAAATATGCTTGCTAAATAAACTTAACTGAATACATTTAAAAAGGACTAGAATTTTAATACATGAAATTCTGTTTTATTGAATTTGTAGTCAATATCTTTAATAGCGTTTACCTATCAGTTTCACACATTTCATTCTTTAATAAAAGCTTTTTAATTTATGTCTGTGTTACAAATTTAGTATTCAAATCTTCTATGACACACACATTTTGTTTCTTCATTAAAAAACAATATATATGATTGCACCCACTACTTCTCTAATATTAAACTTTATATTCTGTTCCAATATGCACCGCTATTAATTAATTCAATTTGAATCTTTTCATTCAAGTCATCTTCAGTCAAAAAAATATGACTTCAAAAACTTGAGACGCACAAGATATCGCTAAGTTTCTGTTCTTATATTTCAAACACAAAATAAAGCTAGATCTGTTTTTCAAAATGATTTCTATTTACCCGATTTAAGAGGCTTTCCATTGTGGTACCATTCCACTCTGAGCTTGGGATCATTGACGGGTTCCAGTTTACATTCAAAATGTGCACTGTCTCCTTCCTGGAGATTTTCCTGAGGTTGAATTTGAGTAATGAATTTGGGTGGCATTGGAACAAATTCTTCAGGAGATGTCTCTTGTTGAGGTGGGAAGTCCAGTTCTCTGAGTTTGTCAGCAGACATACCCTCTGGTAATTGAGAGTCCATTATGATATCACGTTTGCCTATTGAAAGAAAATTACTGCTCTGTAATTCATTGAAGCTCGACTTATCAAGTTATATGTAGACAAAAAGTCAGAAACACCAATAAAACATAAAGATCCTGTTATGCCTATGTAAAACTAGAAAATATGACATTTTTTTAAACAGTTAGAAAAGGGAGATAAACATTAGACGAAACAAAGAAACAAGAATGGAGTGGAAATGATAACTAAATTGCTTTAACATACTCTTGATTTTCAAAACTGCCTTTGTTGTATCTTGACCCCATTTGTTGGTGGCCCTGCACATGTATTCACCAGTATCTCGAGGGAACAGCCAATCAATATCCAGTACCACAAAGCCAAAGTCATCAACCGTGTGAACCCTTGTTCCTGAAATCAAGAAATACCAAATTACTAATGTTTGGTCATAAATCATATTAATTTTTTACCGCATAATCTAACTATCTGAAAAATTAAACATGCACTTAATTTCTTAATTCAAGTCACGGTTTGTGACTTACCTTGAAAATTTATATGTTAGTGAATTTGGCTTGTTACTCGATGTTATGCCATTGGCAAGATATCTCCACACATGACTATTATTCATTGTTTGGCAACACTTTCGCCATTTTTTGTTACCACGATTTTGATGCATGGCTTGCCCATCAGAGCAAGCAGACCACACTCTTATAATGATGAAACTGGACTATGAATTTATTTTTTTTAGACAATGCCAAATATTAAATAGGTTCTTAAAGGATCTTTTACGCATGTCGCATAATTATATACCATGAGCACTAGTTATTCTTGACATAGCATAAATCTCCAGTTATATTCCAAATTAAAAAATATGAAAAAAGAAGCTCAGTTATCCAATTAAAATCAAAATACTTATTGTGATAATTAAGTTTCATTCTATATTCATAAATAAATTGCTACTTCGAAACCATTACAATGCTTTAAAAATTATTGTAATTCATTATGGATGCAGATTATACAAAAAGATAGTCTTCATTAAAAAAAAATTACAAATTGAACAATTTCAAAATTTTTCTATAATTACTTACAATTTAATTTATGCATACCTGATGTTAAGGGTTTTCCATTTAAGAACCACTCTACTCTCATTGTTGGATCACCCACAGGTTCCAGTCGACATTCAAAGTGAGCAGATTCTCCTTCAACTTTGTTCTCCAGATTTTGTATCTGTGTAATAAATTTGGGTGGCAATTTGCGATCATCATCAATAATAATTTCTTCTGTTCTGTGCATTGCCTCTTCAAGCCTCTGGAGGCTCTCAGTGCCAGATCGCCATTCAGTGGGCAGTTGTGGTTCCATGATGATTGAGCCTTTGACTAAAAACATTAGTGAAATAAGGATTTTAGAACATAAATAAAACAGATTGGAAAATTAGTTACATAACAAGTATATGTACAGAAACAATTATAATTCAATGAAAAAGAATTTAAATGAAATTTTAGTTGTGAAATAATGGTGATTACCAATATCTCATCCAAGGCCCAAAGAAATATTTAAGGAACAAATTACTTAATTTACTGAATTCAATACATGTAATTATAATTAAAACTATAGCATGGATGGGTTCACGAATTTTCAAACTCATTTTAAGAACAAAAGCGGGAAATGTTTTTGAAAATTAAGAATGATGTGCGAATAATACTATGAAATAATTTGCATAATAAACAGGCAATTAATTACAAAAATTATTTTACCTTTAACGCTAAGTTTGCAGCTAACACTAGCTTCTCCGTAAGCATTGGTAGCTTTACACATATATACTCCTACATCTCTAGCGAATACTCCAGCTACTTCCAGAATAACAAAACCAAAGTCGCTAATGGTCTTCACACGGGTTCCTAGTTGAAAAAACAAACACAAGATTGTTGTAAAGATTTTTATATTCTTTTCCCATGGTCTATAGTGAACATGGAAATAAATTAAATAAAAAACTTACCTGTAATAAGAGATTTGCCATTGTGATACCATTCAACTTTCATTGTAGGGTCATTAGCTGGTGTGAGCTTGCACTCGAAATGAGCAAGAGTGTTCTCAGATAATGTCAGATCTTGAGGTTTGGTAAGGAATTTGGGTGGTTGTTGCACTTCCACATCCATCCATTGTTCAGGAATACGGGCAGAAGAAATATCTTCAAATCGAGCAATCTTCTCCATACTTTCCATTCCTGATGGCAACTGAGTGTCCATAATAATACTACGTTTTCCTAATAATGAACAATACAGATATATAATAGCTTGTTTTTTAACGTTTTTCGATAACATGAGTTTAGTTTAGTTATATTAACGTCCCGTTTTAGTTAGTTTCATGTTACAGGTTAACATCCCACAACATGAAAACCTTATTACAACTTATTACTTAAATGGATATAAGAATAATTGGGCAGATTCTCATATGTTAGCAAAAATAAATGAAACTAAAATAAATTAAACTTTGCCTATCTAGTAACTAATGTAATTAGCTACATACAAAATCTAAATAATTTTGATACTAACAAGCAAAAAAAAAAAATTTAGATTTTATTGAAATTTTCAGTAATATAAAGTAGTAAGAGCTGTCATTTCTAATGTAAGAAAAAAAGAGACAGGTTAAATATAAAAAAACAGTAAAGTTTCCAACTATTGCAAATACTGAACATTATCAACTTAATTGAAATTCATTAAATTCATCAAAAAGTATGCGGGATTTGAAAGTAATTAGTAGTTTCCACAAATATATTTGAGAATTTCAACAATTTAAACCCATGAAAAATGATAAAATTTAAAATTGGAATTAATAGTCAATCAAAATAAATTTATAGCCATAATTAAATTTTATTATGCATAATTAAATTTATAGGCATAATTTTATACATAGATAATAATCTTAATTACCAGAGCATTTCAATGTGCAGGTAGTAACAGCCTCCCCAACTTTATTAATAGCTCTGCAAGAGTAAAGTCCACTGTCTTCTGGGTAAATTGGACTGATTTCCAACACCACAAAGCCAAAATCATTAATGGTTCGAATTCGAGTGCCTGAAAAAAGAACAAGGAACTTTTAATTTCAAAGAATAATAAATGCTTTTAACACATGTGAACAGGGAAATTTGATGTTGTTCAAAAGTCCTTCAGTATTAAAAGACATAAAAATGCAAACAATGATTTCCCATTAGGCATACAGCAAACTTATGAAATAATAATGAAAATCGGTTGGTTCTAAAATGATGTGCTACAGATTTTAAAGAACTTAAATTTAATGCACTAATAAATTAAAGCCTTTTAAGAGTTAGACAACTGAGAAACTTCTCGAAATTAAAAAAAAATTTGATTACAGATCTCAAAATTCAGAACACACTTAAAAAGAACTCCTACCTGCTTTAAGTGCTTTGCTGTTCTTAAACCATTCAACCCTGAGATCTGGATCATCAGTTGGTATAAGACGAGCTTCCAAGTGAGCATTCTCTCCTTCTCGCAGATCAGTGACATTTTCCAAAGGTACCGTGAAACGAGGAGCTTCCAGATGTACTTCCTCAGTGTACTCGGCACGAGATCGGTACAAGTGTTCTTCGAGCTCCATAATGCGGCGATTGCTGTCTGCCATTTCTTTTGGTAGTTGAGGATCCAGAATAATGGATGCTTTGGCTGAAAAAATGCATCGATTTTCTTTCAGAAGGTGTATGATAACATAACAAATATACAATGTCGAAGATTGATTAACAATTAAAAAAGATCTATTACGATATTTAATTTTGACTACCATATGACTTTAAAAGCATAATTTACACAATTGATAGCATCTTAACAATTTAATATACTGAACGTTTTGTTCCTTTAATCAGGAAAAATAAGAAAGCCTTAAAAAAGTTATTTTATATTGTTTAACCTATAACATTTCTTATACATTTTGTGCAGGAAAAAAGATATGCAACTTGTTTATAAAATCAATATACACTTACAACGACATGTCAAGGTTGCCTTTGTCATGTCAGTACCATATTTATTTGTTGCTTTGCACGTGTATTCACCACTATCTTCACCATAGCAGTATAAGATATCCAGAATGACGATACCAAAATCATGGAAAGTTCTGAAGCGATGTCCTGGAAGAAAATTAGAAGTTTTCAGTTTCTATAGTGTGTCATCAGAATTTTCAAACTTAACATGTGAAATGCATTTTGAAAACTTGAATTCATCGCTTATGTCTTTAATCACTTAAATACAGTAATCTAACTTATAAATACTGCAATTTAAAATTACACAAACATTTACTTACCTGCACTTAGAAGTTTTCCGTTGAAATACCATTCAACTTTAAGGTTTGGATCATTTATTGGAATCAAATAAGCCTCAAAATGAGCACTCTGTCCTTCTACAAGATTGCTGATCTCTTTAATATGCTGCGTGAACTTAGGTGCATCACGAACTTTAGAGTCCAAAGACATTTGAGATTTGTAAAGAGCCTGAGAACCTTCCAACTCGGCAATCTTTTCCAAACTCTGGGGTTGCAAAGTATCTCGGAAGATTTTACCATGACCTATAATTATAAAAAATCAGTAGTGAAAAGTTAAATTTCACTCAATAAATATAAAAGAGATCAAGTGCAATTTTCTAGAAAATTAATACTGAAAGTTCATAGATACTATTTGAAAAGAATATAACTACAATAAATTCACTAAGAATAATATTTTAAATAACATAATGAACAGCAGTTTGGAAATTAGCAACTTTTATTCTATAATATTACTTTTATGGTTATAAGGAATAACTTTTAACATCCTATAAATTCTGAAAATACTTTTAGATTGAAACAATTAAGTTTCATGCCATTGTGATTGTTTCTTAACACATAGATATAAAGAAAATGAATAAAAATGACTAATGACTCAGTGAATTAACTATGAATGAGAAGAAAAAAATTGAAAATTATTCCTTGAAAAGATTCCTTTTTCCTTTCTTATCACCTGAAAAAAGCTATTTTTTAAAATTCCCTGTATAGTATTTAGTCTGAAGGAAATTTATGAATACAGATACTCAATGGAATTAATCCTGATAACTTCAATTTTTTTTACTACTGGCAATTTCTTGTGAGAAATGAATACAGGAGATATTTCTATACATTGAACATATCTTGTGTATTTTAAAAGTTTTTAACACTCTAGTATGATTCATATATTAATTCTTCTCTTTATAAAAATAATTGGTATTTATTAATACTACCTCTTTTTACTTACCAATTTTAAATCGGAAATTTTATTATTTTCTTTACAAAATATTCATTAGTTTTTAAAACAAAATGTTGATTATTTTTATAAATGAGAAGCAACAACTAATACATAGTTTTAAAATCTGATATTTAAAAAAAGTAGGATATTCACATACCTGTACATTCAATAGTACAGCGTGTTGTGTCAGAGCCAAATTTGTTGGTTGCTATGCACACATATTCTCCAGAGTCTTCAACGTGGACAAATGAAATATCCATAACGACATAGCCGAAGTCACTTAAAGTCTTAATACGTGAGCCTATAAATCAAAGTTCAAGAATCAGATATTTACCATTTAAAACCCAGCAATCCAACATTTAAACAATGAAGAAAATTAGCCTTTTTAAATATATGTTATGGAATACAACTTTAATCATTTTAAATTAAAAGATTTGAGGAAACGAAAATTCCTCGAAACACAACAAACATTTCAAAAAGAAAATTCTTTTCCATCAGCTTGCAGGTGTCTAAGATTAAAATAATGTGTCGAAAATAGTACAATACTTACTATGCCTCATTGGCACTCCATTATGGAACCATTCAACCTTCATTGCTGGATCACCAACAGGTATGAGGTGACATTCAAAGTGAGCACTTTCACCTTCCTTCAGTCCAGTTAGACTTCGAAGTTGTGTTGTAAATTTAGGTTTCTGTCCTTGCAATTTATCAACACATTCTAATTTCACAGTTATTTCAGCTCTTCCCCACTTATTTGTAGCTCTGCATGTATATTCACCAGTGTCTTCAATAACAACACCCAAAATCTCAAGAACCACCATTCCAAAAGCATGGACAGTTCTAATACGATGACCTGTTTAGATAAAAATCATACATAAATATTATATTATTATATTTTATACTGTTTATATACAGCCATTTTTACAAATTTTTTAAAAGTTAGATACAAATAATATTTGTACTTCATGTTTTAAGCTGTCTCTTTTACTGCTTTTCCCATGATTGCACTAAGTGCAAAAATCTAATTTTAATAATCCAAAATTTAATTTTCTTTACTTTTATTTTGGATATAATGTTCAATAGATAGCACAGTTATAAAACTATTATTTTATATGTGCACTCCTAAATTATCGAATAAAGTAAGCTACAAATGCATAACCTTCAAGAATAGCTTATAGCTTTCAATGCAAAACCCTAAAAACCGAGCCCTAATTATTATCAGTGTTACATTAGAGACTTGATCGAGAAAAGAAGCTCTTTAATTTCATAAAGATCAATAAAATTTAATAAATATAATTTTTTATACTTGGACTCGGTACTTAAGACCATCGAACATTTTAATATGATTCCATATATCAAAAATATTATTTAACAACTTTACTCATATTCAACACTTTTGAGCCCAGAGTAAGATGTCCGCATAACAAAGTTAACATAAAAGGAGAGAAAAGGGTATTTTACCTGCTTTAAGAACTTTTCCATTGAAGAACCATTCTACTACCATAGTCTGGTCTCCAGCAGGAGCAAGAGTGGCCTCAAAGTGTGCAATCTCACCCTCGGTCAGATTGATCAAGTTCTGGAAGCGAGAGGTAAATACAGGTGGATGACCCTTCTCTTCAGTTTCAGCTTGGTCCATTGGTCTCAATAGGGACTCCTCAAGAGTCTGGATGCTCTCCAGACCTTTCTCTCCTTCGGGATGGAGAGTTCCTTCATAGATGGATCCTTTGGCTGAAATATAAATAAGAGGCTTAGCATAATATATTTTTAGAAAACATATAACTTTAAATTAATATTTCTGGTTTGTTCAGTAAGTATTAAATGAATAAATTTCTACTGCAACAAACGTTATAGATAATGAAACAAATAAAAATATATGAATTTTTCTATATTTAACAACAGTTTAAACTTAAAATAAAAAGAACATTCAATTTGCATATATTTCAAAATTATTTATAATTATTTTCTAAATGATAAAGAATATTTTTATATGATATAATTAATAAGATCGTTTCTTGGTGCATTTTATATTTACTTATACAATTCTAACAAATTATTTACTTTACTTATACATTTCAATTTCAAACGTCCATTATACAAAACATATTTTTAAATAGTATTTTTAATCATTGAATTTATATGTATTAAAATATTCTTAAATAAGAACAATCATCCCAATGATTTTATTTATTACACAGGAGAGCCCACTCAACCTTTTTGGTTGTTAAGATCATAGTCATTCTTATTAACTATTTTAATGCACTTCTTTCTATCTGTAGTAGCAAAGTGATGGAGAGGGGGATAAAAAGGGATGTATATTCTTTGCGTGTCAATGTTGGGGGAGCCACTGAGATATATTAATAATATAATTATTTCACTTTATAACGACATATATGATGAGGTGGGTAAAAAAGAAATAACATGTCCCTGGGTTCCATTTACTTTTGCTGTGCCACTGTTAATGTAGGTAATAACATTTTATTCAATCATTTTGATAAACCGTAAAAAATATTCGTTTATACTAATACAATTAGTTTTTTTTTCTTCTTTTTTTTTTTGACAAAAATAATTGAAAAATATTAAGCACCAAAACTTTCAACATATTTGTTTGGAAACGGAAGAATTATATCTTTAGTGTTAATTAGAAATGTTAAGAGGCGCAAAAAAACTTATGATTCAAACAACAGAATAAGCAAAATAAAACATATCAGAGCTTCATTTTATGAAAAATTAACTGAAATATATCTAAATGTAGCAGGAAATAATGGATAAATTAACAAAAGAAACGTCCTCCTTTTCTTTTTTGAAACTTCAGTATTTATTTATACCTTGAGATTTAATAAAATCAACAGCACTGCAAGAAAAAACAATCATCAAACTTACCAATGCAATGGATTGTAGTGGAAGTAAAGGCTTCGCCCATTGCATTATATGCTCGGCATGTGTACACGCCACTGTCTCTACCCCACATGTCAGTAGATGCCAGAACAACTTGACCAAAATCATTAGTGAGCTGGAATCGAGTGCCTGGAGAAAGAATAAATAAATGAATAATATGTATGCATACTTCTATTTAATCTATTCAATGTGTGGGCTCCATGTAACGCATTTCTTATTTATGTCCATCAATATATTTCTCCTTGGTGTGAAAACTTCCACACTCTCAATCAAACAATGATGTAAAACATTAATTCTCATGTTCTAAGTGAAGAAAAAATTGCAATTCAAATGCACAATATGCATTTCCGAAGACGATTGTTTTATAGAAAATGATTTTCAAAAGTGGAAAAAATTATTTCAAAATTCATTGAATAATTATATTTTTTCATTAATGCAAACGTCAATATATAGAAAGAATCTGCTTAAAAGAGAAAGTGACATATATGCCTGTAGACAGCGAACAAAAAAAGTATTATAATGCAATAATAATATTCCAGTTAAAAAACTTTTATAAAAGATTCAAAAAGGAAGTCAAAATTTCATACTAGTGGTCAAGTAGGCTTTATAAAGTTTTCAATATTAAAATAAATTTCTCCTCAAAAATTAATAATTAAAAAGTATAAAGAGGAATTCAAAGTACTTATTTACATCAGTTAAGAGTTCCTAAAGCTTCATGCAGTTTGAAAATCTATAGATTATTTTTTCATACCCAGACTAAGAGGCTTTCCATTGAAGAACCATTCAATGCAGAGTTTTGGATCAGCTGCAGGCTCCACTCGGCAATCCAATCGCAAACTTTCACTTTCGTTGACTGCATATTTTTCTTGCAAAGGTACCACAAAGTAAGGCTTTGGATACTGCATCTCTTTGTCTTCAATGTGAGTCTTCAAAAACAAAAGAATATACCTCATTGTACAAAATTATATGCAATTTTAAAATATATAAGCATGTGCCTAATAACCGACATGAAATAAAAAAAAGGGTAAATATTAATGAAATGCATATACCTATTTCAGAGAAAAGCAAAACTGAAAATGACTTACCCGGTACTTAGAAAGATACATCTCTTCAACTTCCCGAACTTTAGAAAGGCCTTCTTGACCCATTGGATGAGTAGTTCTTTCAATGACGTATTCCTTATCTAAAATTGAAAAACTTGTGAAATTTCAAAATATATGCCAATATTTTTTGAAATAATCGTTTTTTTTTTGTATATATTTTTCAACATAAAATTTTTATCTCGTGCATTAAAGTGATTATACATATGTGCATTACTTTCTTTTAGGTATGCTTTTTACAATATCTTGCAGGAAGTACGTAAGTTAAATTATTTTGAAATGCATATGGCTAAAATGCAGTTTAATACTTCAAATTCAATAATAAGTTAAATAATAGTAAAATACGGAAAATAATCATAATGCTTAGATCTTTTGCAACCCTCAAATTGGAAACTACAGTAGTCTCAAAGAAATAACAACCTAGAGAAAATTTTAGAGTCTATGAATTATAGTACAAAATTATTAATTTGGAATTAAAAATTTTTACCATCAATAATTTTCAAAGACCCAGTTGTAACAGCCTCTCCCTTGATGTTTGTTGCTTTACAAGTGTAAATGCCTGCATCTTCAGACAAAGTATGTGAAATGTCCAAAGTAAGATATCCAAAGTCCTTGCTGGCAGTAAAGCGAGTTGCTATAAAAGAAGAGATAAAAAAAAAATGTATAAGATTTTCGATGTTACTTCATTAGCAAACATAAAAATTCACTTATTTTCTCATAAAAATACAAATTTGCAATGAGTCAAAGCTAATTTTGCTATGGAACATCAGAATCTTAAAAATAAGTTGCTCATTAAAATTACATTTCAATATCACTAAAATATCGCATAATTACTGAGTGAACATTATTCAAAAGTTGCAAGAAAAAAAATTTAAAGTAATTTTAAACACTAGAGGTTTCACGAGTTCACACATAGAAATCATTCATTTTCAGTGAAAAAGAGAGCAGAAACATATGATTATATTTCTAAAAGTTTTTATTCAATAGAAATCCTTAGCATTAAAATAAATCAAATAATCTTATTGATAATGGGAATATTCCTTGTGATTAAAACATTTCTTTATTTTCCTGCTTTTCTAGTTAAAATAATAAAAATTTTAACTAATTCACTCAATTTAATTTAATAATAATTTTAACTCGAGTGAGATAAACTCTAATTAAAACATAACTATAAAATTAATCAAGTAGGAAAATTTCTTTCAGAATAGAACTTGCTGTTATTTTTAACCATTTGTATTGATTTTTAAGTATTTATATATCTTTAATTTTATTTCTACTAAAAATATTGTATCAATATATACTTTCATATTTTTAAACTGTATATGGTTGCTTCTTACTTTAAATTGAAGTCCACTATTAAATGAGTCAGCATGAAGGGGGGTACGAGGGGGGGGGAGTATTTGCCTCAAAACTCTGTATTAGAGCTTCAGTACAAATATCATAAAATATGTTTCAGTTTCACAGTTTATCAGGAGTACCTTGGTATTTGTTAAATTCAATTAAACTACAATCAAAATGTAATAGCACTTACCAGCTGGCAATGGTTTGCCATTGAGTTGGAACTCAATTTTCAGAGTAGGATCTCTGTAAGGTTCTACACGACACTCAAAGTGAGCAGGTTCACCCTCCTTTAATTCTATATTGTTCAAATGAGAAAGGAAAATAGGTTTGTCGTACACCATATCTTTTTGTTCCACACTTGTTGGCTGCATAGATTCCAGTTCTTGAATTCTGGGCAAGCTTTCAGGGTGTTGAGATCGATAAATAATGCTCTCGCGATCTGTAGAAACAAAATATGTATTTTATTTCAGTTTCATCACAAATCATATAGTAGTCTAATAATACGAAAAGATTATTGTAGAGATATGAAATCAGAGATTGTTTTACAAAGCTAGATTTTCTTGCATAAAGTGAATTAAATAAAGAAAATAATCGCATTCATATATTTTTAAAAGATAGCGATTAATTAAGTTGAAAAAGAAGTGATTATAAGAGAAATACTGTATTTTCATTTTTCATCACAAATGCTATGTAATTAATTAATAATCAACTAAGCATAAAATATTTTAAACATCTCTCAAAAGCAATTTTTGTTTAGTAGCACTGACATAATTTTACAAAAAAGATAAGTAGCGCTTTTCTGTTAATATTGAACATTACCATTATAATCCATACTGAATTACCAAAGTATTGATTCCATTTGTAATGATTTTCTTAACAATACTATAAGTTGGGATCTGTTACATCCTTCAGCAGTATAAACTAAATAAAAATATTAAATTTTCTTTTAAAAATCGCTGATAGTCAAAGCATGTTATGCAATTTATTACCTTCCACTTTCATTGAGCATGTAGTAATTGCTTCTCCAACTTCATTTACTGCACGGCAGGTATATATGCCAGAATCATCTGGACGGACTGTTACAATATCCAAAGATACCAAGCCAAAATCACATGTTGTGCGAATCCGAGTGCCTGAAACAAAACACAGCATTAAATACCTTTCTAAATCATTCATACATTATTGCAAACAAATAGACAAATACCTACCAGCATCTACCTAAGTTAAATTCACCCTTTTTAAGGCCGTGGGAAGTATACTTCCCACCAAATTCATCAATTTTTAAATGCAGTTTTTAAGATTGGCGTATGTTCTCATCAAATTTTTCGATGAAATAAAAACCTAGATATTCCAATTTCTTATCTCAAACCATATCGAATTGCCTTGGCATGGTAATTAATTATTAATTAATAAAATTAATTTTAAAAAATTAATGTTATCCACTAAGCTAAATGAATTTCTTTTCTTAAATTAATCTCAATCCCGAAGTTATTTTATTATAAAATTACTAGAAAAAAATGTCCCTTTAAAGGGTTAAACCATTTCCAGAACAATGAATTATTGCCAAGCAGATATAATAAATAAAAATTTAAGCATTTAAAATTTAATTTGAGAGGAACTCGAAACCACAAAAAGGAGCAATCTTATAGCAGTGGCAACTAAAAGACATTTATTCCTTACCAGTTGTATTATTTTTATGGATATAATGTCTGACTTACCACAAACCAATGTTTTGCCATTCTTGTACCATTCAATTCTAAGTTTCTCATCATTAGCTGGTTCGAAATGAGCTTCTAAATGCACATATTGTCCTTCAATAAGTTTTCATGGTTTGCAAGATGTTCTGTAAAGAATGGGGCCACTTGGAGCTGGAGATTCAGGTTCAGCTGGTGGTGGAGCACCCATCTCAAATTCTTGAGTTGAAGTAAGCTTCAGGGTGCTGGCTTTCACCCAATACACCACCTCAGAGCTTTGAACAAAGAGAAATCAGTATAGTATTCCAATAATTTTTATAATTAAAATCTATCAATAATGGTAAGAAAATTTATTAAACCTTTCAAACCAACAGAATTCTACTAACTAAATTTTGAAAACTTTCCATTAACAAAATATAGAAAGTATGTCAGAAAACAGAATGCAACTGTATCAGATTAACTGATCCGTTGTACACTAAAACGTCTTAAATAATTCAAGGTTTGATACAATTTTTACTCTAACAGGCTACAAATGTTTTTAGAATAATATTTAACATCTACACTTTCTCCATCTAAATTTTGTAAATATCATTAATTTTTTTACTACTTGAACTATAAACGAATATTTATTTTCCATTAAACATCAAAAAAGATAGATTGTAAAATCAATAAAACCATTTCTTCATTTATAAAATAAGATTTAACTGAGAAGAGCTATTCCGAAAAAATGTTGGTGACAATCGAAGAACAGTTTTATTATGTAGTTTTATCTTGGTGGGTTTTTGTGTCTCATCCATGAAGAATCAATTAACTTTATTTTCTAATATGATTATTCAAATTTTTTAAAATATTTTAATGACATAAAACACAGAATAAAAAATATGCATATTCCTTGTTAAAACTTACGTCTCAATATAACCATAGACGTAGAGGTAACAGCTTCACCAGCCTTATTGACTGCCTTACACATATCACACCAGCATCCTCTCTGAATTGTGATGATAGTATCCAAGTCTTCATTCCGAAATCAGCGAATGTCTCGGAACGAGTAGTTGAAAATAACAAAATCACGGAGTAACAGGGATTGCATAAGATGATTCTATTAAAAATTATTTACGACTACTATAACAACAACAAAAAAAACTTCAATTTACTTGAAATTTAAAACACCAAGTGGCACTAATTATTTTAGTATGTTTTATAAATGCATTAAAATTTAGAAATGTATTAATTTAAAAGATCACACCAGTTGTCGGTTAAAACTGAAAATCTGATATAACAGACAGCTGCTCATCTTTAATAGCATGTTATAATTTCAAATTCAAAATCAATGGAAGAAATTATTTTAATATTAATATCCAAATTAAGAGCTTATAATTTCATTACTCTTCACATCCTTACAACTTAATGAAAACTCACCATGCAATAATATATTTTATCAGAAAAGCAATTAACAGCCACAATAGCTCGGGTTATTTGAAATTATTATTACAGATTTCCTACATATATTTAAAATGGTGATCAAACGCTTTACCTGGTTTGAGAGCAACCCATTCACAAACCACTGAATCTTCAGATCTGGATCTCTTAAATTGGTATAACTCTTGCATTCAAATGAGCTGGCATGCCTTCAACAACCCTGCTAGCTGGTCCATAGAGGCATGGTAACATAGTTTCAAACATCTTTCTGGCTCTTCCATTGAAGGAGCCTGCTTGTAGTTTTCTAATTCTGATCTTTTCTGTTCTTCTGGATGGTGGTGGCTTTAAGATCAATGAAGGCTTTAGCTATTGTACAAGAAGAAAAAAAAAGAGTTAAAAGAAAATTGAAAATGGACGCATAGTATAATGGATGCATTGTATAAAATGGACGCATAGTATAAATAGGTTTTAAAATTCTTTTGCAACTTAACTATGAAGAAATTACTGTGATGAGAATAAATAAACTATTGGTTCATAAATTTATATTCTGTTTCATATTAAGGAAAGAAAACTATTACATGGACAAGATTAATAATATAAAAGGCCATTACCTTTAATCGCATTGTTAATTTGCAGGTTTACTTCTTAGAGATAGCAAAGTATTTTTTATGCTAATAAATAGATTTTAAACTAAAAGTTTTAAATTCAACAAGAAAACTTACAATAGTTGGAAAAGTTTCATTTTCGATACGCCATTTGCTTGATTTTCAGTTTTGCCAGGTTTAAGAAAAATGTTCCAATTTAGTGTAAAAACCAATGCTTTTTCAAAGAACTTACTTTGCACTTTAATGGAAGCAGTGGTCACTGCTTCACCAAGATCATTTCTTGCTCTGCATGTGTATATACCAATATCATCTGGACGGCAATATTGGATATCTAAAGCCACATAGCCAAAATCATGGGTAGTTTGTACTCTGGAACCTAAGAATAAAAAAAAAATTCTCAGAAGATATAAAACATGTTATAAAAAATTTAATGAAAGTAGATAGTTATGCAAAAAAAATTTCAATATTCATCAAATAATAGGAAGAAAAAATAAAAATAAATAATCAAAAACTCGAAAAAAATCTAATTACCTCTGAAAATTTGAGAACATGCATTGAATTAAAGTTACATGAATAGAACAAAATATAGACCGAAACAAAAGAAAAAAAACGCTTACTTGGTGGCAAAGGTTTTTCGTTGAAGAACCATTCAACAACAAGTTTAGGATCACCCACTGGAATAACTCTACATTCCATATGAGCACTTTCTCCTTCCACAAGTTCCAGGTTTTGTAATGGAGCTGTGAAAACGGGTCGTTGGAAAGTTCTTTGCTCAACATATTCAGGTGCTTGTCTTCTAGATTCGTCTTCCAATTGTTGAATTTTAGCAAGACCTTCAGGATGTTGAGTGTCAGTAATGACACCTGATTTGCCTGTAAATATTCAACAATTAGTAAAACACTGCCATTGAAAGACACAGTCTCATTAAGAAAACCAAAATAGTCTTAAATATTATCAAAATATTTTTAAAAATGTTAGGAAACATTTGTTGTTAATTAATTAATAGTTCTATACTTCTAATTTTTATGTAACTGACCAACTAACGAATTATCTAGTTTAAGATTAAAATGGTCATTTAATTTCAGAATTTCAATTCATAAAAATTTCGAAAAATGAAAAGTTTAAAATAGATGTAAAAAATATACCTTCTTGCTTTAGAATTTAATTTTTAGTGCAAATCAAAATTTTAATATTTTGTGATACTTTTTAGAGTTTAGTATTTTGAAAATTCTTTTAGATTTTCAGTCTTTACACTAATATATAAATTAAGGATTGTTTTATAGCTAACTATATACTTATTGCATTTTTAATTATTACTACTTTTACAGCAGCAACAATGAAGCAATAGCAAAGAGTTACAGTAATGCCTATGAACTATTAAATTTTTAGAAATTCATTTTATAGTTGTTTCCAAGGGTGAAATTAAAACGATTTAGAGAAATGGAAATATAGTTAAAATGTATTAATACTTTAAACAAATGAATAATATATATATAAATTGAAACAGTTACAAAAAATGCCTTACTTTGAAAAATGTTATAATTACAAGAACTTACTCTTAACAGTAACATTGATGCTACTTGTTGCTTCTCCTAATTTATTTGAAACTTTTGCGGTGTACTGACCAGCATCTTTAGGATACATGTGACTTATGTCTAAGGCAACATAGCCAAAGTCCACAGTGACATGGAATCTGGAAGCTATAAGAAAAAGAGAGATACAGTTGTAAGTATGAATATAAAGTAGCATTCACTTATCTTTATACATACGCATAAAGCTATAGTTAAAATTGCATCATTAATTTAAAACACCTGTTCTAATAAAAAAAAGCATAAATAAATAAATGTCTTCTCTCTGATAGATATATACTAGCTAATAGGTATATTACAGTATTAGGTTATTTAGCTAATAGGTACATAATAGCTAAAACTTATAGCAAAACATAAACTTTGAATACTTCGCATTAGAAATATAAGAATTTCAGTTAATGAAATCTTTTCAAAATAATGAAAAGCACGAAAAAGTAAGAGAGATTTTCAAATAATTAGTTATTTATAAAGTTATTTACTCACCGGCAGGAAGTGGTTTTCCATTATGGAAGAATTCTATCTTCAGCTCTGAATCATGTGCAGGCTCCACGCGACATTCAAAGTGAGCGCTCTCACCTTCCATATATTCTGTAATGCCACGCAGTTCAGAAACGAAATAAGGTTTGCAAATTGGTTTTTCATCAACCTCAATTGGCTGGTATTTTGCTCGGCATTCAAGTTCACGGATCTTTTCCAAGCCTTCTGGATGCTGACTGTCATAATAGATATTTCTTCGAGCTAATAAAATAACATTTTCAAAATATTAATTTATATAGACATAGTACTTCACGGTACAATGTGTAAATGAAAATGAGTTTAAATAAAATGATGAAATGCGGTAATTTTCAAATAACCGAAAGCAAAAATACATCTCACAAATATAAATAGAATTTATAGAAAATCATTTCATGTTGTAAACGAAGTTTTCACTGCAAAAATGTGTGCCTTTTATTAAGAATTTTAAAGTGGAAAATATTTATTTAATTCGAAAGAGTTATAATACAGAAAAATAAAATAACGAAATTTAAATACAGCAATGAAATTTATTTCAGCAATGGCTCTGGAATATCATAAATAAAAGCATAACTTTTATTTGAAAAAATTAATTACAAATTAATGCAAATTCAAACCTTAAATGAATTTTTAAAAATGTCAAATAACGCTATAAAAAATATTTTTTGTCAATATCGCTGAGCTGAACAAAAGTGTTCAAATAAATTCAAAGTTTATCTATATTGTAACAAATTCCAAAAGATGCTTTCTTTAATTTAAATATTTTATTTTTATTATTGGATCAAACATTTTTTTCGAATTTTTAAAATTAAAATTGACAGATTTTTCAACTTTTCATTTAAAACTAAAATTAGAAAGTGGATAATTTTGATTATTAAGTCCCTTATCAGATTAGTCTAAAAATTAAAGTGGCAGAACTGTGTTTTACTTTTACTTTCAGTACATAAATTTTAGAAGTAAACAAATAGATTTATAAGAAATAAAGTAAAACTTACCATCAACTTTAACAGAGCATGTTGTAACAGCTTCTCCAAGCTCATTAACAGCTTTACACATGTAAGTACCGCTGTCCTCAGCATAGCTGTACAAAATATCCAAGGCCACATAACCGAAATCATGAATAGTTCTGAATCTATGACCTATAAAAAAAAATTTGATTAATTTTGACAAGTGCTAAGGAATCGCACAAAGCGATTAAAATAATTCAAATAGTATTTAAGAAAATACTTTTTAATCAAAAATGTATGTTAATTTTAAATCATTAAGATGCGATTTTTATAGAACACGAATTTGCTAGAAATCTTACATTAAGACAAATTTTGTTAACATTAAAAACCATATTTATTGATAATTGTCGAGTATCTTACCTGCTTTAATTTCAATTCCATTGACATACCACTCCACTCGAAGTTTGGGATCATTTACAGGTTCTAATTTGCATTCCAGATGCACGGGCTGTCCTTCTATGATATTTTCTTGACTTCTGAGAGGAGTTATGAAAATAGGTCGTGTTACTGGTATAACTGTCTCTTCAGGTGGTGGACGATATTGTTCTTCCAAAGCACGAATCTTTTGAAGACCTTCTTCATGGAGAGTATCGGTATAAATAGAACCCTTGGCTGAAAAGTAAATTTAAAAATTATCAAGAGTTAGAGAAAGATTTCAAAAATGAAAAGCATATTTCAAGAAATCTTAAAAGCACATATCCACATGCACACATACACAAAAATGAAAACATCACTACCTCTACTTCTCTTAAGGAGAAATTGAGATATATAACAGCCTTACTAAATCAAATTTCTCTTAAGACAATCAGGAACATTTGATTCAAAATGCAGAATATGCCAAAGAAATGTATTCAGAATAAATGCATTACTTATCATTGAACATGTTTTATCTTTTAGACTCTCATTAAATTTTTTCCTTTGCTAGTTGTGTAAGTGTTAGATATCAGTTCAGTATATTGGTGATTTTTTTATTGATTGTTAAATATTAAATTATTCACTTCACAGAAAAATAAAAGTAAATATTAATCAATGTTAGACTTCTTATAAGAGATTTATAAAAAGAAACCATTGAAGTTTGAATAACACATAATATTTACTTATAACTTCCGTGAAAGAAGGTAATAAATTCTTACAGCGACAACATAACTTACAGTACAACTTAACATAACATATAACATTTCTCATAAGCTAAGAAGAGACATTTTTACCTTGTACTTTGATCGAGCATGTTGTAATGGCTTCCCCAGCTCTGTTAGTTGCTTTGCACATGTATGTTCCATTATCTTCTGGGAATACATACAGAATGTCCAGTGCAACATATCCAAAGTCAAAAGTGGTCTTGTAACGATGAGCTATTGAAAGAAAAATAGAATAAAATTACAAAAGTGAATGATGTATCATTTTATTTAACAAAATTTTCTACACTCAGTTATAAACATAGATAAACAGTAAAGCTGAAATAATGAAAAATGGTGATTGTAAAAATATCCCCATATAATGTAACTCCAAATTAAAAATTTAATTACAAGATGAGAAATAATTCGAGCTAATTAATAATTCAATGTGAAGCTTAAAAGAGAACTTATTAAAACTGAAAGATTTCTCAAAATTTGATAGAATTATTGAGCTGAAATATGCCAGACTGAGAAAAATATCTGAAACACTAAATTCCCATTACATATGAAATACATATAACTAAAACTCTATATAAATATTAAAAGTTAAATCTTTTTTATATTTGCATTATCTTCACATACAATGAGTGAACTCTTAACTTAAAAGGATAAATTCCACTAAACACTATACAGTGTTCCACTCTAATATTGTATCCATTTTTTATTAAAAATTTTACTCAAAAATCTAAAAAGTAGTTGTTTTTAAAACATTCTTTTGCTATTCAGACTCAACTAAAAATTCTCATGATAGCAATATTAATGAAATAAATATCTGCATGCATTATTATGCAAATTTAATTACTTTTTGGCATACTTTATATTAAAAGATATAACATAAACAATAATTCTGCTTGCATAAAGCTACATTTAAAAATCAGATAATTCACATAGAGAAACAAACCATGTTCAAATACATATATATACCTTGCTTGATAGGAGAACCATTATGAAACCATTCAACTTTCATTGTAGGATCATTAACAGGTGTAAGGGTTGCCTCTAAGTGAGCACGTTGTCCTTCAATTAAATTGTCCAAATTATAAAGAGGCCTTCCAAAATTAGGCTTTTCAAATATTTGTTCAGGCTCTTCTGGTCTAGCAAATCGGCTGTGGTCCTCAAGTAGTTTAATTTTTTGCAAACTGTCTGGTTGCTGGGATTCCAAAATCAAGCTCTTCTTGGCTGAAAGTAAAAAAAAAATGATTTTCTAGTAATCAGCAACTAAAAAATACATCTAAAAATCTTTTAAAACTAAAGTGAAATATAAATTAGCAATTAATAAACGGCGAAAAAACAAATATTGTAAAATGGATATGCTTCAATTAAAGCACAAATAACGAAAAGAAACGTATTAATTTGGAATAATTTTTTACCTGATACATTGATTCGAGCAGACGACGAAGCTGTTCCAAGGCTGTTTGTTGCTTTGATGGTATATTCACCAGAATCTTCAGCATATACAGTCAATATATCCAAGGCAGCAAAGCCGAAGTCGAACATTGTTCGATATCGTGAGCCTATAAAACACATATCGGGTGTTATTAAAAGCAATTCAAATTCATTTTGATAGAAAAATTTGTGAAAATGCAAACAAAATAATTATATCCATTTCAGAAAATTCATACACATTCAAACAAATGTATATACATTCAGAACATCAAAAGTCATAACATAATAATTTACATTTCGAAAATAACAGTCAAATACTTACCAGAAGGCAAAGGTTTTCCATTAAAGAACCATTCGATTTTCATAGTTGGGTCAGGATATGGCTCAATCCTGCATTCCAAATGGCTACTGCGTCCCTCTACTAGTTGGTTTGGACCGGACAATGGTGTCACAAAGATAGGTCCAGAGGTTATTTTGACATCCTCGAATGCTTGTTGTTGGAAGCGGCTAGCATCTTCAAGATATTGGATCTTTTTCAAACCTTCAGGATGCTGAGTCTGTAGCAGAAGGGAATCGCTGCCTACATGGTTAAAAGAAAACAAAATTGTAAAAACTGTCTAAAATCTAGTAATGTTTTTAACTAGTTTAGGACTCTTATCAATACAGTTTCAGTTTCCGTCTTCTCATATTCATGATAAATTTTATACTACTGAAAGATTTATTTCAAACTAAACACTCAGTTTTCCTGTTTTTCTTTTATCAAATTTAAAGTTTCACTAGGCAATGAATTCCAATTTCGAACTGTAAAAATCTATACGAGTACAAAATTTTTTAATATTGTAATTAAAATGATATCGTGAACGTAAAAGATGGAAAATGTTTGTACAAAAAAATATCAACGGATATTTTAAATGTTAAGGAAAAATTATTAATTGAAAATATATCCGCCATTATTTTAATTTTATATTAGAAGCTAGAGGAATTTCGTTCATTTATAGTTAAACTTAATTATTATCAGTTAATCAATTCATTCAAAACAAAAGAATAAAGCAGTATTATTCTAGATCAAAGAAGTTGTATAAAAAAAAGTGTTATTTACCTCTGACTGCTAAAGTCGCCGAGCAGACAGCTTGTCCAAGCTCATTTGTTGCCTTACATGTGTATGTTCCACTGTCTTCAGGTTTCACATATGCTAAGTCCAGAGCAACAAATCCAAAGTCATGAGTCAGAGTCACCCTTGAAGCTGTAAAATTATGATTTATTAATTACTATCCATTGTTTCCTAATATTGATAATTTGAATTCTCGAACTACAGCCAATAAAAATTTTATAATATAAAGGAACCAGTTAGAAAACAGTACAAGAAAAGTTGTAATTCTGTGAAGGTCAATTCAAAAATCTCTACTCAAAACATCAATATGCAACCGCATTGTAAGCAAAATGTTTTACTTGATATTTAAATAATGTTTCAGAAGTATACAGAAAAAATTGCCAATAGCACAAAGTCGGTTGAAGTTGCAATCATGCAGTTTATGCCAAAAGCAATGTTATTAAAAATTACATACCAGGCATAATGGCAACTCCATTATGGAACCATTCCACCTTGAGTTTTGTGTCTCCAACAGGTATCAGCCTACATTCAAAATGTGCGCTCTTGTTCTCCATTAGCTGCAAGTTCTTCATTGGCTGTGTGAATACAGGAGCCTGTGTAGTGGCTTCCTCAATATAACTGGTTCTTTGATGGCGACTCATGTCTTCGAGTTGTTGAATTTTTTCAAGACTTTCTGGTTGCTGGGATTCCAAAATAAGGCTGCTCTTGCCTTTATTAAATAAAAAAAGAATTATTCTTAAATGTCATTAACAAATGTGTTTTTGAATTTTTCTAAACAAAGCATTATTTAACAAATATGTTTAAAAATTTATAGCTAGATGCTATTATTTCATGAATGTTAAGAGACTATTTTATTATGCAACTGTAATTTCATTTTTCAATTTTGACTATTTAAAGAAATGTAAAAATTGATGAATTTTAAAAATCTTGACAAAACAGTTGGTATTAGGTAACCGAATCAGAACAATTTTTGTAATTCATTTTTTTGAAAACTCAGAACTTTTTCTTCTCAGTTGAAACAGATAAATTTCTTTTTATTCAAATATCTTCTAAATTTCTTTAAAGGCGTCATAGGTGTTCGAATTTTGACAATATATTAATTACCATCATTTAAAGTCAATATCGTACAAATTAAATTTATTTGTATAAGTTAATGTTAATAAAACCAGAAAAAAATTTAAAAAGTGAGTGAAAATGAAAGGCAAATAATTCCAAGTACAAACTTACTGATGCACTTAAGAGTGGCAGAAGTCACAGCCTCTCCTAAAGTATTGACAGCTTTACAGGTATATGTTCCAGAATCTTCGGGATATGCATACATGATATCCAGAGCAACATAACCGAAGTTAAAGGTTCGTACGAAGCGGGTACCTATAAAGGAAAAAATTATGTTACGTTAGTTATAAAACTTTAATTAGAATATAACATTTTAGACTGCTTTGAGAATGTAGGTATTATATTCTGTCGAAATTAATTGTTTTGATTTTCTGTGTTGATGAAAACAAATGTATAATGAATAAACATGATTGGAATAGACAATACATTTATTTATGAATTCCATCAGCTCTTGACCAGAATAAAAAAAATACATGCATCTACTTCTGAATAAAGAATGTATATATTTAAAAGATAAATTTCAAAAAATAATAATATTGCCCCAAACCTTGTTTAACAGGTCTTCCATTATGGTACCATTCAACTTTGAGTTTTGGGTCTCCAACTGGAATAAGACGACATTCAAAGTGAACTCTTTGTCCTTCTTTGATCTCAACGTTTTGTGGCGCCTTGGTAAATATTGGTGCTTGACTAGTCAATTCTTCTTGGAATACTTCTCTATTATATCTACAAATGCCAGAAATTTGGTTACAAATAATTAAACAATATAGAGCATAAGATAAAACTAATAAGCATGCATCAAATATGCATAAGGAGATCTTAATTTCAAATGTAAAGAAATTTATGCAGAAATTTCAAACCTTGAATAATCCTCCAGCATCTGGATCTTTTGTAATCCTTCAGGATGTTGGGTTTCTGACATGATTGCAGATTTTCCTAAAATATGAAATCAATTGTTTTATTTAAATCCAAAAATATAATTTGATTTAGTTACTCAAAGTAAATAACTAAAATAAAATTTTCATGTTGAATTCCTGTTACCTGAACAAGTCAGTGTTGCCTGAATTTCAGCTGATCCCATTGTATTAACAGCTCTGCAAGTGTAAGTTCCAGTATCTTCAGGCACCACAGATAAAATATTCAAGGCCACATATCCGAAGTCATGGAATGGACGATAACGATGGCCTAAAAGATAAATATAAGACAAACAAAATATTTTAAAATTTAACCGCTATGCACTTTAAACCAATAGAACCAAAAAACAAATATTTGCAAGAAATCAAATGATATGTTAGCATTTAACACTCGGAATATGTCACACTTATTATCATTGTATTATTTATTTACATAACAGGAATAGAAAAGGGAAGATGTTTTATCTCTTAACCATATTTTTAGATATTATCTTCAGTCAGTGGCGGCGACTGGATGAAAAAAGTGAGGGAGCAAAAACTTTATAGACATCTAACCCAGATAGCTATTTTAGTTAAATCTGCAAGCTTGCAGAAAGTTTGACATGGCAAGAGTGCAAGCTTGCAGCAAGTTTGACATGGCAAGAGTGCAAGCTTGAAACAAGTTATTGCAACCTACGAAGTCACCAGCCGTCGAACTTGTCACAAGCTTGCCGCGTCAAACTCATTGCAAGCTATAGCAAAAACGGAGTACGAAGACAAGCTCGGATTCGAAGCCCCGACATCCCGCTTACTAAGCTTGTCGTCTTAACCACTCAGCCAGATAGACTCTGAGAGAAGAAGATAGATTGCGCTACTAGATTGTGCATCTATACGATTGATTTTAAACTGTTTTCCTGATTTCATTAATTTTTTAAATTTTGAGTTGAGAATATGATTTGAAGTCAAAGAGAGCGATTTTCGTTAATAACTACGTTCTGCTAGTAGAATAAATTATGAAATCAGGGTTCAAAGTTAATTACTTTTAAAATGAGACAAAATGTAAGTTATTATTTTTCAACAAACATTAACTGTTTTTTAGGTTTAATTTTGTTTATGAAGTTAAAATTTCAACATTAAGAAAAAGGCGATATATAGTTTTCTTTAAAGTGCGAGTTCTATATTTAGTAGAAAGATAGAGAATTTTGCATTTTTTTTTTGTAAAAAAGTTAGTTTTTTAACAAATTATCATTTATTTATTGAATTAATAAAAAGAAGGTCGGCCCAGGAGATGCTATTAAAAATCGGATGTTTTTTAAAACAGAGACAAAGATGATTAACTGTAAGTGTGTTGTATCATCTTTGCAGCAAACTTGTTTTGCAATCATGGTGTGAAGTTTGTCATAACAACTTCACAGCAAACTTGTTTTGCAAGTGGGTTGGTCGATTATGCTTTGTTACTTTGCAGGAAGTTTGCTGCAAAGTTGCCACATGAAGTTTGTCATGACAAGCTAATATCAAGAAAAATCAAACTTGCTGCTATTGTGCATGCAATCTTGGAAAAGACCCGAGAGTATAGGGGATATACCACAAAATTTTAAATTTTAGTTAAAAAATTAGCCAGTTTTCCCGAACACTATTGATTTTGTATGTCCTAGTTTAAGGCAGCTAAAATGAAATAAAAATTTAATTTTTCCCTAAAAAAGTAGGGGGCGACTGTCCCCATCGCCCTCCCGACTCGCCGCCACTGTCTTCAGTTTCACATCAGAAGCTGAGTTTTAAAAATTTGCTGAAAGTGTCAATAAATGAATTGCTTTTAAAGTATCACACAACTTTTTTTTAATTATTGAAAATCCATTTTTGTTTATGTATGCAAGAATAAAAATAACATAAATATAATGTGCATATTCTACAATAAAAAAATTAAAATGACATACACCTTCATTAAATAAAACTAACGAAAATCTTAGCATAGGCTAAAAAAAAGTCAAGAAGGTATCACTTACCAACAGGTAAAGATTTTCCATTCCTAAACCATTCTACTCTGAGAGAAGAATCATTGACAGGCTCTAACCTGCATTCAAAATGTGCAAGCTGGCCTTCATTTAGAGTCAAGTTATGTAGTTTAGTCAAGAATTTTGGTGGAATTTTTACAACTTCTTCAATCCAAGTTTCTTTGTGGTGACGACTTTGATCTTCTAAATACTGAATTTGTTGCAGTCCTTCTGGATGCTGTGATTCCAAAATAATCTCGCTTCGACCTGAAATAAGTCATTAAGACATCACAACATGTCGCAAATAAAAAAAAGTTCCTTGCTATAGTTATGCTTCAAAGAAAGTTCCAGTCATCTTTGAAATTTGCAAAAATACTTCCGAATATTCCAAATTATAATACATTTTACAGCTTAGAAGCTATGTAATTACACTGAACTAAAAAAATCATCCAGGGAAGCAAAATGCAAGTAAGAAATATATAAAAAAAAATGATGATGGCTAAAATTAGTATTAAACATTCTTGAACATTAGGTATTATGCTTGAAAATAGCTATACATTAATTTGCATAGAATAAGCATCTTATGACCAAATTACTTTAATTAATATCAATTTTGAATTTGTCAATAGAAAAGTATTTGAACATAAATAATAGCTATTAAATTCTCCTGAACTTTATAATAATAACGTCTATAGTTAAGCATTATGCAAAGCAGACATAAAATTAATACATTTCAAATTAGTATAGAATGTGTTGAAATTAAATGAAACAAAAATTTAAGGTAAAGCAGAAAACATTTTCTAAATACTATCCCAATTCAATCAATATATAAATATAATTACTTTTTTTAATTAAAGATTTGACATTTATTGTTGATATTGCAATCTTTTTTCCTAATATCAAAAATCGTTTTCAGGTAGATAATATGAAAGACAGCATCTTCCTTAAAACAGATAAGCATGCATATGCATAACTAAGATATACATTTGAACTTTATATTGAAACTTATATGCATTTTGTATTAGATTTATTTTATACACGATTACTTACCAATACATTTTACTGTACATGAAGTCACAGCTTGTCCAAGACTGCTAATAGCTTTACAAGTGTAGACACCACTGTCTTCTGCGTACACACTTAATATGTCTAAAGCGACATAGTCGAATTCGAATGCGGGTCGGAATCGATGTCCTGTTTAATAATTAAAAGAAATAAGTATACAAGCACACTTAAAGAGAAAAGAAATAAATAACACAGGAAAAAGTTTGTTTGGTTTCTTAGTAAAAATAAAATTTTTTAAAGATGTAATTCCTTTATTTTAATTAAAAATTAAGTATCAGTTATCTGAATAATTCCCCAATATATGTTAAATAAAACAAAGTTTATAGAATTGACTTTGTCTTAAAAGTAAAATTAATCCTATAAGAGAGACAAGTATTTTCATTACAGAAAAGAGTTTGTCACCATTTCAAAACTAAATCAGTAAAGATAAATCTATCCAAAAATTTTGAACACACGCACAAAAAATAATAGTTTGTTAAATTTATTGTTGAAGAAAATTGATTTTATAGCATTTCGCCAAATGATAATGCATAATAAAGATAATGCACTTGATACAATATTTATGACAGCATCATCCAGTTTTGTTGCTAGCTTTGCAAATAATTTAGAACATTCTCGTTATAACAGGGGAGAAAAAGATGAATCTCACGATGGAAAGAAGGTCTGTTCGAGAACAAAGGATTTACTTACCAACTTTGAGGGGTGCTCCATTGACCAACCACTCAATTTTCATGGTAGGATCGCCTACAGGAGAAAGACGACACTCCAAGTGGATGTTGGAACCCTCAATCGTTTCAATATTGTGCAGGGGTTTTGTGAATGTGGGAACTTGCGTGATGATGGTTTCTTCAAACTGGTCTCTCTTATAGCGACTTGCGTCTTCCAAATGTTGTATTTTTTCCAGACCTTCAGGATGTTGAGTTTCAGTGACAACACCACTTTTGCCTAAACAAGGGAAAGAATTCAAAATATGTATCTCAGCATAATTAAATAAATGTTTAAGATATAAGTATATGTTCTAATTCTTGAAAAGCAAGTGCCACGGAATATTCTGCTAAAATTGTTTCATTGGTATCTCAAAAGAGATTAATAAATATCAAGTCTGTATTTCGAAGAGTGTTTTGTTATAAATTCCATAAAGTCATATTTATCATTAAAAGCATATAAAGATGAGATAAAAAGTTTTAAATTAATCAAGTATCCTATCTTACAGGCAAAAACCGTAAATCATTCAGTGAACATTTATATGCTAAACATCAAAGGAAACTTCTTTTACAGAATAACGTAAGAAACAGATTATAGTAAATAAATACAATTAAAATTATTTACAAGATTCTGATATCATCTTCAATGAGTTAATTCCAGATCACCAATATTTTGAATATTTTTATGCATCTTTATTTCATTTCAATATATTTTCAGGTGATATTTCTCATTCATATTGTTTCCAGGATTGGATTCATTGATTAATAGTCCTCATAATAAATTAATACTTTTCTATCAACTTTTAGGCAGGCATAAAAATTCTATTAATTTTTTTCCCTTCTATTCAGTCTTTTCTCTTCCTCTTATAAATTCTATAACTTCTTTTCTGACTACTGAATCGAAAAACACTGATTTATAATTAGAAAATGTTTTTGAAGGCAAAATTAAATGAAATTCCAAAACAAAATTAGATATTACACACACATCTCTCACTGTTATCCTTTGCTTAAAAAATAGCAAAATTTCTTCCTTCTTACCAATGACTGTAATGCAAGCACTTGTATGCGACGATCCGAGGTGGTTTGTAGCTCTCACAGTATATTCACCAGTATCCTCAGGATAAGCAGTGGTTATGTCCAAAATAATAAGACCAAAATCATGTTTTGTTCGGAAACGAGAACCTAAAAAAATAGTCAAATATAATTAAAATATATTTAAAGTTTTTAGTTCAACAACAAAGCCCAGAGGTGTAGCGACTGTGGGGGAGGGGGTACAGATGCCCCCATTCTTAGAGGGCACCTTGGAGACAAAACATTAGTGCGTTTATGTCACTATTTAAAGTCAAATATGATGAAGGGGAGAAAACAATGATAGCATGCTCCGGGTGCCATTTATCCTTGCTAAGCCATTGATGATGATTGGGGACTAAAAAAGCAATATCTCTTATAAGAATTATTATTCAACCATATAAATAGAAAAATTAATATTTTAGAGAATAATTTAGCTCTGGTGAGTTTGAAATTACAGTAAAGAAATGTTTATACGTTCCTCATTTATACGTCGTTTACATTTATAGGTTGCTTCATCACAGTCCCAATTCATTCGTATGCATCGTAATGATAAAGTACTTCGTTTCGTTTATAAGTCATTTCATTTATATGTTGTTTAACGTCAGTCCCTTGAAAGACGTATAAACGGTGCTTTACTGTATTTATAAAAATGTACTGTAAAAGTGTGGGTTTATGTAATTCATTTTTGGTTCTTTTATTTACTAATCAAACCCCCTATTAATTTATCTATAAACTTATTAAAACAAAATTAGTTACCTGTAGGTAGCGCTCTTCCATTGAAAAACCATTCGATTTTCAAAGTAGGATCTCCAACAGGTTCAACTCGGCATTCCAAATGCACGCGCTCACCTTCTCTAAGCGGCTTTGGGCTATGCAGCGGTATGGGGAAGAACGGCTTACTTTTCGATATTTCTTCAATGAAGCGATCTGTGTCCACATGAGCAGGCCTTTCGAGGTAACTAATTTTTTCATCAATTTCATGAATAGTCGATGTATCGACGGAGGTTTTAGCTAGAATTTAATGATATGAAAATCATTAAGAAATCATAAAATCTTAAATCAGACATGACACAGGCTTGGAACCAAAAAAAAGCTGAACTTCATAAATAGTGAATCGTGTCAAACATAAATACCAAAAAGTAAAATAAGTGTAATTAATCTAACAATAAAATAAATAAATTTATACAAAAAGTGCTTCAGATATTAAAAATATTGTAGAATTATTTTCATAATAAAAAATAAAGAATGATAAAATCCGATGCCGAAAAAGCGGAAATCGCCTTTCCGCGGAAATGTGTCATGTCTGTAAATAAATATTATTTAATTAAAAATTAAACGTTTATGCAAACGATATGAAATTTTATTTAAGAAGGATATGATGCATTCTGAAAATAATACAGGGTGGTCATAAAATATTGGACCCATTTCAAAAATTACTTTTAAAAAAACTCTACAAAGTAGGAATTTAGTATTTTTTTAAAAATAAGATAGTAACTCAAAAGGTTTTTTATTTTAGATAGGTAAAACTCCATTACGGCGCACTAAATTGGCGTAATTCAACGCAAGTATCAAAATAGCTACAGTGCAGCAAAAGTCACGCCTCTGGTTCCACGAAAGAAAATCAATTGTAACAGTTCAACGAATTATTCGGTTAGAGTATCGAAAATCGAAATTGTCAGTCTCCAAGTAAGAACTTCATGAAACGTTGGGATGAGAAATTAAAGGGAACAGGAAATGTGCATCGGTGAGGGAGACTTTCATTCTTTAATTTCTCATACCAACGCTTAATGGAGTTCTTACTTGCATACTGACTATTTCGATACTCGAACCGAATAATGTTTTGAACTGTTACAATTAATTTGCTTTCGTGGAACCAGAGACGTGCCTCCTGCTGCACGGTGACCATTCGGACACGTGCTTTGGATTGCGCAGACTTAGTGAGCCGTAACGGATCGTTACCTATCTGAAAAACTTTTTGAGCTACACTCTCATTTAAAAAAAGGAAGTTGCTACACTATAGGGTTCTTTTTTTAATTAATTTTTGAAATGGGTCCAATAATTTATGGCCACCCTGTATTATAAAAGCAGAAGAATCGCAATTTTCTATTTATTAATCATATATCAAAACTTACAACTAAAATTTTGGTTTCAGTAAATTTACCAATTGATAAAATCATATGATTTAGTCTGCAATAAATCTGAATGAAAATTAGCACGACCAATATTAAATAACACATGCAAAAGTTAAGATTCGTTTTAAGTCCATTTGTCACTTTAACTTTCAAAAGATGTAGTTTGCAGAAAATAAAAACAAAATATAAAATGTGGGCAGGTCTGTATCGTATAATAAAAGCTTTTAAAGACAATTTAAAAAATAAAACATAGACATACTTTGATTACAGAAAAATTTAAAATTACCTTGAACTTGTATTTGTTTACTCAGCTGTGCTTGTCCTAAAGCATTTTTGGCTACAACAGTAAAGGTTCCTGTATCTTCAGGGAATACATATAAGATATCCAAGGCAACATATCCGAAGTCAAAATATGTTTTAAATCTATGACCTGAAAATAAAAGTAGCATTTGTAAGTTTTTTAATTGCACATTATAAAATGCAAGTAGCTCAAGGGTATATAAATTTTGAATAGTGTAGTTGTGAATAAGCACCCACCAGTTGTGAGTGGGCGTCCATTGAAGTACCACTCTACAGTCATAGTAGGATCTCCCATGGGTTCCAGTCTGGTTTCAAAATGAGAACTCTGTCCTTCTACAAGCTGATTTTTCCCAATAAGCTCTGAAGTGAAAGTTGGTTTTTGAGTGCAAATGATATCTTCTCTTTCATCTCTCTTGTAGTGAGAATAATCTTCAAGGTGTTGAATTTTTTCAAGACCTTCAGGATGCTGAGATTCAATGACAATGCTCTTTTTGCCTGAGGAAAAAAGGTAAGATCAAATGTCATAAATGCTTTATTCATATATTTACAAAAGTAAATTCATACGAGATTATTTATAAAATCAATTTTGGAATTATCTTAATATGAATTCAATGAGTTGCATAATATCTTGGAACATTTTAACTAACTAAATCATGCATGCTTTTTCTCCCAAAAATATGCCGTGATAAAACTGCAAGGTGCGTTTGAGATGTAAAAACTACCTAGAGCTTCCTTAATATGACATATTACATTTTATTTAACCCTCTAAGCGCCCAATTATTTTGAATTTTTTGCTGTCAGGTTAGAAAATTTAGCTTTTAATGTAAATGAATCGATCTTTTTTGTGTTTAATTATATCTCTTAAATCTTATGAATACTTTATCCATGATTTTTTAAGAAAATATACGTATAAATACGAGCTATCTGCTTTTGAGCTGAACATGAAAAACGTAAAAAGACATTTGCGCCGCTCCAAGGGTTAATGGTTGTAGCATAGGGTATTCGATTTTAATATTGTTTAAATATATTATACCCTGAAATTTTAGTTTCAGGTATCTTGCCATTTTTATGAACAATATGAAGCACATTAAATTTATTGTGTATAACTTTACAGAAAGCACTTTATTACATCATTAATTTTAACACAAAAGTAGCATTTCAAATAAATATAGAATTATTAATTCATTATCATCTATGAACAGAAAACTTATAACTACATCAAATACTAGGCTTATTATAACTATATAGTATAGTACTTACTTATGCAAATTAATTTTGAAGATGTTTGTGCAGTGCCTATGGTATTAGTTGCTACACAAGTATAAGATCCTGTGTCTCTGGTATCGACGCCTCGAATAGTAAGTGACACATATCCAAAATTAAAGAAAGTTGTAATTCTGGAACCTGCAAAATAAAAATGCGACATTGAAAAGAATTCAGATTATAGTAAAAAAATTTTAAACCAATGAATCCCAAGCTTAAATATATTTTGACAAATATTTGAGTTTGTTTTGATGCATTTTTGTTCCTGAAAATTGGATTCGTAATATGTAAAACTCTGCCTTAAATGTGGACTTTCGGACGGAAACATATTTTTTAAAACTTTTTATATATTTATTTATATTTATTTTTTTTTTGTACCTCCAAAGCTGTGATTCAGACTTTATATTCATTGTTCCAAAACGAAAGTTTACACCTTTTCATAAATATATATACTTCGTTCTTTTTGTAGCCACTGCTAACTTTTTTTTATCTCCTTGAAAAATATGCGGTTAATGTCCCAAAAGGTGTAAATGTAAATATACCATTGCTCAGAGCCATTGGTTTAACAAAATTTATTTCATAAATAGTATATTTCTTTGTAAAAAGTACTTATTGTACAAAGAGATAAAGCAAGCAACTTGTAGAGAACAAATATTTAGATCCAAATGATGACATATTCTACCGTAATAAGAAGATTTAAATTAGACTAAATTATGCAATTTTAAAGAAACAATTAAATTTTGAATTTATTATTAAAATAATCTTGGTTTAAAACAAATTTGTGTGCAGACTCAAATCATAGTAAAAATGGGTATTTAAGATGTTCATTTTGTAAAATGAAAGATTATCGAATATGTAAAGGGACTGCACTAAATAATTGTGTTAGTTATAATAGCAATCGGAATTGTTGGATTCAGATTATTTACAATAAATTATATTTAATTACTTACTTGCTTCAACAGGTCTTCCATCCTTCAACCATTCAACTCGCATTGTTGAATCGCCTGAAGGCTCAAGACGTGCCTCAAAGTGAGCCGTCTTGCCTTCGTTGAGTTCTATTTTCTCTATCAGCTGTGTTTTGAAATAAGGCTTTTGTTTTACTATCTCATCCACTTCTACAAATGTTTGGCGCTGATGCATTTGGTATGCTTCAAGTTCTTGCGTTTTTTGAATGTAGCTTTGCTGTTCAGGAATACCCAAACTTCCTGTCACTTGCTCAGTCACTGCAGAAAAAGAAAATATTTAAATGTTATAAAAAAATTCCTAAAAACTATTGATTGGGTGGGAAATGAAAAGCTAAGATTAATTTCGGAATGTGATTTTTCATTAATTCCATGAACGAATTCGTTCAGTTGAATATGAAACATCATTAACCTTTTAACTTAAAATCCCGAGAATACTTGTGCATCGAATTATCGCATTTTTAGTCCTAAAACTAGCATTTAATCATTAATTAGCTTTATAATTTTACACAAAAATTACGTAGAATCTATAAACACCTCAAGTATTATATGCCTTCTGAGATGAATGAAAACAACAGCCCCTTTCAAGAACAGGAGGGATGATCTTATTAGGTATCAAAGAAAATTATTCAATTAACCGGTAAAATACTTTTAAGAAATCAAATCATAATAAAAAATAATAATAAAGCAGTACTTAATTTATATCATTAAATTCTTGGTATCTTTGAAGTACTAAAATCAAAATAGTTTAGTAACTGAACATGAAGTTTAGATTTATCTTTTAAATTGCAACTGATTAAGGGAGTAAGTATTGAAAAAGAAAAGAAATCATAATTTATCCATTGTTAGGGCATCATATTACCTTTAACTTTCAAAGTTGCAGTTGATATTGCTTCTCCTTTTTGGTTAGTAGCTTTGCACATGTATACTCCTGAGTCCTCTGCTCTGACATTAGATATATTCAGAGCGACGTAGCCAAAACTGAACGTAGTACTAATACGAGTTCCTAAAAATAAGAAATAAAATAGAATTAATCACGTGCCTACAAAAGAAATGTAATCTATTTTCTTGATTTACTAGAGATAAGAACTTCATTTCAATTTAAATGGGATCTCTTCCTATGTCTATTTTTTTCCAAAACGCAACAATAAAAAATAAGAAAAAATTATGAAAATGTCAAATTGGATTTACCTGCTGTTAACTGTTTTCCATTGAACAGCCATTCTATTTTCATAGTAGGATCACTTACTGGTGTAATTTGACCTTCAAAATGAGCAAAACCTCCTTCCAGAATGTTTTCCAAAGAATGAAGAGGTCTCACAAAAACAGGAATTTGAGAAACAATCTCTTCGATAGACTCTTGACGTTGATATTTTTCATAATCTTCAAGATGTCTAATAGCATCCATGCTTTCAGGATGCTGAGGGGCCCGCTCAATTTTTGCTCGTGCTGTAAATAATATTTTAATTTAATTGCTAAAAAAGTATACATATTATAGTAAGTGTTATTGTGTTACTTTATTATCAAAACACTTAACTCACAACTAATAAATTATCTATCTTGATTGATTAGAAGAAAATAATTAAAAATATAATATAGATTTTCAAGAGCTTATATTCAAGCTTTTGGACCATGCAAATGGAAGTAATTCATTACGTATGGCCTAAAAGTTTTAACTATTGATGAATAAAACTTTTAAGAAAAAAACCGGCATTTAAAATTTAATGGAAATAAAGATACCAAACGTTATGATTAGAAACCGTTGATACTTACGAACACATCGTAGAGTAGCCGTAGTTGTAGCTTCTCCAGCCTCATTCACAGCCCTACACATGTAAACACCAGAATCTTCAGCATAAACATGAAGCAGGGTAAGGGCTACATATCCAAAATTGTATGTTGTCATCACCCGAGAACCTGAAAGGAAAAAGAATCTTTCTTCAGCAAAAAAAAAAAAATAAAGAGAAATATTCTATACTGCAGCATCGGCTTTATTAGGAAAAAGTCAAAATACTTGAGAAAATATTCATTTATATTTAAACGACGACAATTTAGGTAACATACGCGATAATTTCGTTTATAATGATATAAAATTTTCTAATAATTCACCTGATTCATTGTTTCGGTTTCATCAGAATAGAAAAATTCTAATAAAAACAAAGTTGAGGCCAGTGGCGGTTTTTCACACAGGTGTTAGAGGTGCTCGCCTCGTACCTCTAGAATCTAGAAGGCCTCAAAACTATTCGACGTACATCGTACTGCTAAGCCAATGGTGAATTTGCGACATTGTTTAGGGGGAGGAGGCCTCAAAGCAATGTTGCGCCTGTGGCTTCATATTAACAAAATACGCTACTGGTTGAGGTACATATGAAAGGTTATTGAAGGAATTATTAATTATACTATTGAATTGAGGAAATAATCGGAATTCTTTTAACAAAGCATTTTGGTACTTAAGCATTTACTGTTCAACAGAGGGTTTGTCTTATTGCACTAAAACTGAAAATAGGAACACGAAAAATTCCAAAATTTTGAGAAGGAAAAAAAATCGTACCCCGCATCAACAGATATTTGTAAACTTAGACTTTTAATCAAGTGTTCATTATTTAAATCTGACAAAAACGAATCATTGAATTGTCCATCAAAATACTTACTTGCTTCGACTGGCTTCCCATTAACGTACCACTCAATAACCATTGTGGGGTCCCCAATGGGTATGAGCCTAGCGTCAAAGTGAGCCCTGTCTCCTTCTTGGAGAGTCAAGTCTCGGATGTGTGTGGTGAAGGCAGGTTTCTGTGGAGGTCTTTCTTCTTCAGGAGCCCTGGCTCTCGGAGCTGCCCTTTCCACTGGCTTCAACCACACTACCTCACGAGGCGGAGAGCCTCTGCAAAACGAAATCGCATATGTCAAATTTGCAACTATAAAGCTGTTCTCAGTAATAATTATCGCTCCATGCATTAATAGACCAGTTTGAAAAGACTTAGACAGGAATGAGGAAGATGAACATTGCTTCAATGCAGAAAATACATATTTATAGCCAGGAATGGCGCTAGAGTTTGCACGATAGGAGGCCCGATTTGCCCCGACAGGGGGCATGACCTGCTGTACGGGGGGGGGACGAGTGTAATGAAATTGGTCTCAATTAGTTATTTTTTTTTTCTTATTTACTTCTCTTGAAAATAAAGCAGTGCCCGGCTCCACTACATCCTTGATTTTATTGTAGCCATGAAAAATTTTTTTCTATCGAAAATTCAAATACTAGTATTCTCAAATATATTTTAATATATATAAATATTTGAAGACCAATTACAAATTTTACAGTATTCAGAATATTAACTCCCTTAAAGTTTCAGATTATCATCTATTAAACTAAAAAAAAAATATTCAGTCATACGAAGACTTACTTACGTATTAGAATCATTTTTGCGTTCGACTGCATGTTGCTTGCTTCTTCAAAACGTTATAACGGTTAGCGAAAAGAAGAGAATATTCCATATAGTCAAACATATTTCTCTGGGGTTTGTATTATGCTTGACGTTGTGGAATAATTTGCAGAGAAAGAAATACGACTTAAACACGCAATCTTATTCATACGTTTTAATTAAATCAAAATTCAGTCAAATTTATTATTTTCCAGAAAGTATGCTCAAATAAAAGTACGCTGATGAAAAAGATGTTAAACACAGTGGAATAATCTTTGTAAAAATGAATAATTTACTTTAATCTGCATTTAAAAAGATAAAAGGTTCATAATATAATTTCTTAAAATAAGCTAGAAAAAAATTGAGATATCTTACTCTGGACAAATAACTTTTTGTGGTCTTGGTAAATGAAGTCGCCATGGTTCAGGGGTAGGAGCACTTTCACCTGTAATAAGCATTCATGTTAACTCATTTAAGCAATTTAGCTTATAAAATTAATAAATTTGATTTTGAATTTAAGTAATATATTCCATAGATTTGTAAAACAAAAATTTTACTTACTTTCAACATACAGACGCGCACGAGTAGCAGTACTACCAGCTTGATTTTGAGCAGTGCATTGATACCAAGATGAATCCAAAAGCGTCACTTTATTGAAATAAATTGTTGAAGCTCCTTCGTTCGTTTCTAAAATAAAATAATATCAAGAGTTTATTGCATTTCTATTGCAATTTCATTCAGATAACTTTCAAAAAGGTTATATGATTTTTCTAATAAAATATGTAAATTTTGTTCAGAAGTACACAATGGAAGTATTCATTTAGGTAAAAATAAGTTAATGCTGAATAAAGGAGAAAAAAAAGAATTTCAGTTGTTTTAAAGAAAGTACTTCGCTGAAATGAACGCATAAATTAATACCTAAGCATTAAATATGTAAAAACTAATAGTTAAGTTGTCATTGGTGCACAAAATGAAAGGAAAAGAAATTAAGCAGCAAAATTTATTTCAAATACTTACCTATAATAATATTAGGAGGTTGGGAGTGTAACTGAACTCCATCTTTTTGCCAAGTGATATTTGGAACTGGAGTGCCAATTGCTCTGCAATGCAGAGTCACAGGTTCTCCCTCTCGAATATGCTGGCTTTGGAAACGTTCGACAAATTTCGGAGCTACTATTTGTTCTTTTTCTAAAAATATTTTAGATAAAACATATTACAAAATTGAAATTACAGAATGCATAATATTACAAATACTATATTAAGTTTCATTTTGAGTTGCAAATTCACATTTTCAGTTCAAGTCTATCGAAATGCAAATTTCAAATAAAGATTTAAATACCACTAAGTTGGGATATCCATCCCCGGGGCTCACTAATTTAAATTATATTACGATATTTTTGTATGAACATTATTTTACTGAATACTAATGCATTTTGTTCAAAGGTTTAGCATTTCATAAAATATTTATTAGTAATCAAGTTTCATTTAAATAAAACTGCATTTGTTGAAAGAATCAAACTCGAAATAAGTTACTAATCTGGAGAACTTCATTCATAAGAATAATTATTTATATTTTAACTTTCTAAATGAATCTCTTTGTCCGAACCTAAAACATTTTGAATATAATGTTAACTTTTTGTGTATGTGCTACTAAAACGACAACTTTACAATAAAATAATACTAACATGAAAGCTAAATCCAATAAATATTATTGCCTGAACAATTAATAAAAAAAACTGATTTTAGATTACGTTTATTTTTAGAAATTTACATGGAAGCGTTCAAAAGACACAGATTTTAGAAGTTTAACTGAATATAACAAAATTTAAAAAGAAAATATATTAGGACTGAAAAGTTAGAAAACAGAAGTAATATCAGCAAGAAAGCTATATGCAGAAAATGATGAATAGATTTAATTTTTACAAAATACACAATTTTTTAAATAAAATTTTATAATCTTTATACTTCACATTATATTGTTACATCAAAATACACATTTTTCAGGTATCATTTAAAATTACAAAGGAAATTTTGAAATACAAATTCCTGAACAGTTAACATAACTTTGCTACACGTACTTTCAACACTATACTATGTATACAAGTATAAAATTCTTTAATGCTTTACCTATTACATGTAAGTTGACATTGAACGACACTTCTCCACTTTTATTCTTGGCCACACAAGTGTATGTACCAGCATCTGTTCGGCTTGCTGTGGTTATCATGAGGGCATGAACACCACCTTCGTTTACTAAAAGTTTGTGAGTGGCATCATCAATAAGTTGTTTACCATTGAGATACCAACTAACATCAGGGAAAGGTCGACCGCTCACTCGTAGATCAAATCTGACCATTTTGCCTTCGGTGACCTCTCGATCGCCAGGAATCTTGACAAAGTTGGGCTTTAGGGCTCGGCTGGCCCCAGTTGAGCTTATGTCCACATCATTCTCCTGGACTGTTCTCACAGCTGTGGTGGTGGTGGTAGTAGCAGCGCCATCACTGAGGGTAAAGGAAGTGGGTTGAGATGTTATGAATTGCGTTTGGTTAATGTTATTAGTGGCATGTTGCTGCTGTTGTTGCTGGTATAATTGTTGCTGCTGCTGATATGATAGTTGCTGTTGCTGATATGTCAGTTGCTGTTGCTGTTGTTGTTGCTGCTGCTGCAGCTGCAATTGCTGCTGTTGTGAATAGAGGTTAGTAGTGGACGTCATTTGTTGGGATTGCGTGTGGGTTTGCGAAACTTTCTTTGAATATGTTAGTTGTTGTTCAGACTGGAAGCCGAACTGGGTACTTTTTGGCAAAGGTGAGGAAGGTGTTACGGGACCATAACTGCATAGTAAAAAAGATAAAAGGCGGAGGCAAAGAGAAAGAAAGAAAGTTCAAATTAAATGCCATTCTAAACATATATAAGCAAAATAATGCAAGCAAATAAATGATGAATTCTCAAATGTGCATTTTTAATTTTAAAGACCGATTTCATTTTAATAAATGCTTCATATAAATGCAAAAAATAAAGAAAAAAACTAACCAATAACTGAAAAAAAAGAAAGAAAACCCACCCCAAGTAAATAATTGTAGCCAAATATTTTCTAAAGCCATCAGAAAAGTCATCATTTCATGATATTATTTGAAAGCATTTAAAGAAAGAGCAAAGCAGATTTCTAACTAGATAGGTCTATGCCAAAAAGCATTAGAAGCACATTTAAAAACACCTTTCAATACATAAAAAAAAATGAAAATCATCTTTCTAAAATTTAATGTCCGAGGATTTATCAAGCATGCCATTAATAAAGCATACAAGCTCAGTTCCAGATTTAAACATTTGTTTTGTAAAGAAAGGAATTATTCTATTTAACATTTCTAAATTAAACAAGTAATTATTATATTATTATGTTTATAATTTGAACTACCTACTGTATCAGAGGATCAATATTCATAAATTTTCCTACAGTTTAAAATAATTATATATTCCCACTCTGACCATTCTCTCATTTTATTTATTATCAATCAAATTCGTTAAATCATCTTTTACTGATGATTAGACTGAAAAATAGGTTCGACATAAATAACTAAAAATTGCGAGCAACAATTAGAAAAAAATGAAGCAAAAAATAATCATAAATAAAATATTTCAGTATGAAAACATTACTTATTCAGTAATTTTTTAATTATGGAAATCTTTTGCTTTTATTATGCAAATGAAACATATCTCATAAAAAATCTATATATATAAGGATTTAATAATCTTATAAATATATGAAACATAATGAACAAAATTTTATTTTACCTCCTCTGAGTTTGCAGTTGCTGTTGAAAACTTGTTGGAGTGCCCACACCTTCAATGACTAGATGGGCGGAACAAGCAATCCGTCCATTTGTATTTTCAGCTAACAATGTGTAGTACCCTGCATCTTCAGGTAATGCCATGTGAATGTGAAGAGTAGCCACATCATCTGTGTATGTCATCTTAAAACGTTGAGAGGCAATGATCCTCTGGCCATTCTTAAACCATGTAATCTGAGGATAAAATTTTCATGATTATGAATTCGAATGAATTTGTCTTCCAGAATAAGAAATCTGGAGATTTAAAATGGTAATTCATATATATTAGATTATAAAATGTACCAAAATTATTATCAGGCCTAATATCTGTAAAAAAGTTTTTTCATATAAATTCCATTCAATTGATTATAAAAAGATCAAACATTTTAATTGTTACCTTAAGGATAAATATCTATCTGAATATTGTTCATTATCTATTTTCCTCTAGATATTTTATTCTATAAAAGAGATCAAGAAGAGTCTTACTTTTGGTTTAGGATTTGCAGATATCTTGGCTTGGAATGTAGCTTCGGAACCTTCTAGTAGTTTACTGTTACGAGGTCTGGCTATGATTTGTGGGGCACTGGGAGGATGTGCCTTGTCTAATGGTGCAGGTTTCTCTGCAGTAACGTCTTCACCTATCATCTTCCTGAACAAGGATTCACGAAATTCGACTTCTCGAAGCAACCGGTATTCAAATGTGTCAACCCGGAAGCTCTGGAATAGAAAAGGATCAAAATCAGAGAGTTATCAAATTACAAAATCATTACAGGAGCATAATGATGACAATAATATACTATATTCTTGGAACAATATCAGTGACGTTAGAATTTAAAAACCCGCAGTAAGGATACGATATTTTAGAATTTATTCCATTCCAGCCATCTTATTGCCTTTGTAAAATTCCATCTGAATTTTTTCGGCTTACAAATTAAGAGAAAAGTATGACCCCTTCGCACTCTTCTGTTTATATATTTTCAAAATTGGATGTTTAGAAAAGTTTTCTTTCATTAAAAAGAAATAAAATATAAAATTATACAGATATGCAAAAAAAGTTGTTTGCTTCATGGCATTATCATTTCTATCAAAAGATTTCAAACGAATAGAAAGCTAAAGCTATTTTAAACATACAGTAAACAAATATTGACGATTTATAAAGAAAAAAATCACAACTTTGTTAAATATAGCTTTGTTATTAAATTCCATGCTTAACACACGCTACAGAAGCAGAAAGTGATTTTAAGAAAAGCTTGACAAAAATAAAACGTCAAAGGCTACACAAAAATTAATTTTGAAAAATTTCACTTTAAAAGAAATCGAAGAAACTTACTTCAGTACCACTGTAGTACATGGGGCAACTAGGGTCGACATCATAATCTGCTGAAGTGGTCCTCTGGTACATACCGTCAATGTGTTGTTGCTGTGCATAAGATTGGACATAAGTGCCACTCACTTGTTGGCCTACTTGAGTACTTTGTATGTGAGTCATAGGTGCCTGAATCTGTCGGAATGTGTCTTGTGACACAAGTTTTCCTGAATAAAAGAAGGAAATTTACTCTTGTTACTTTATAGGATAAAAGATCAATGTGATGATGTTTGAAATATTATAAAATAGCAATTTAGCGAGTTAAGATGCTGTTTGGATCACCCGTATGAAATGTAACATGAGAAAACGTATCACCGTCTTTCTATAAAATGTGCATCAAAAACATAATGGAAAAAATGAAAATATAGGATTGCTTTTCTCAAACAGAGATTCTTTTTAAAATCTACTTTCGCATCAATGGAACATTATTTGCTATGTTCAAAAAACCTTCTGCTCAATAAACATGCTAATGATTTGCCTGATTTCGTAAATTTAATAGTTGATTTTGAATTTCGAAGATAATAAAAACCATATTTTTAAAACACTCAATATTATGCTTTATTTGGAAAAAAATTAATTTCGAACTATTTAATATGTCATACCATTTTCAGATTTCTTTAGAAAAATAATTTTGAGCATAAAATTTAGTGCAAAACGTATTTCAATAATTTGATTGATAATTGTAATCGCATCAATTTTATAATTAAAAAAATACTAATATATGCAATAACATATCTCCATGAATATGATTAATTGATCACTAAAAGTTGGAAACCTCGGGAAAGACTTTATTCAAAATTTTTACTCTATACCTCGCGTTTTTTAAGCTACTTTGATTTCCGAAAAGATGCAATTTACTCTAAATTATTAGATTACTAATGATTTTGAGCTCTACAGAAGAAAAAGGCTGAAATAACTCAGACTAAACTCCATAGGTAACTTTAATTAGACGTTTTCTGGCTTACGTAATTATTCTACACAGAATTGTAACCATGACTCTGAATACTCATTATTACTAAAATTTCCCAAGCAATACTAACCTTTCACATCTCTGTTTATGGCAACAGTAAGAGATGCTTCTCCAGCACAATTAACTGCTGTGCATGTGTATTCTCCATCATCCTCAGCTGTGAGTCCTTTAATATCAAAAATGCACATCCCTGTGGTCGGGTTATATGTAACATTACGTCTGCGGAAGGGAAAGAATGCCAATGCATAATTCAGATCATCAATTAACCAAATAAATAGCTTAATACTGTTTTTTAGATAAAAATATGACAGAGAAATGTCTAAACATTATTTTACAATGCATTCTATCAACTGATTTTAAAATGTTTCACTTTTCAATGTTGAAATGACGTTGATTAAAATGTAATAACTTGCATCAATGACCCAAAATCTTCGAGATCTACAGTTCAAAAGAATGGGGAAAAACTTAAAAAACAGATCTTCAACCAAAATAATAGAGAAAATTTTTGTTAAATGCTGAGAGGACATTTCTGATAAAATGATTATTTAAAATTTAAAAAACCCGAAATAATTAATTGTCTTCTCTGTCAGAAAACTTTGTTTATTTTCTCTGAGAAAAGGACAGCAGATTTGATAAATTTTCAAACATTTATTCATTTTCAAAAAAAATAGTCTATTCTTTCTTTTCTCTTAACCTAAAAAATGAAAGAATCATGGGATTTTTATATAAATTTTTGTTATCTGAGACATGTTGATTAACATCTAAAGAAAAGGACTTTGGGTGAAACTTGTAGTGGATGGCATAAATTTATTCCCAGGTTTGTTATTAAGTTTTTCACGTCACAGAAGTTTGATTGCATCATCGTAATGAAGAATATAAAACACTGACCTATTATCATTCTTGATGGGCATCCCCCTTCTTGACCAGACAACTTCTGGCGGAGGGTTCCCTGCGACTCTGCATTCGAAGTGGGCATTGCCTCCGTCGATGAACCGGCCAATCGTCGGGGGCTTCTCAAAAATTGGAGGAGTTGCGTTCAAGGGCCGATGCCCCTGAAGCTGCCTGCAAAAGTCAAGAAAATCCTTTATGAAACTGCGGTCTAAAAAGAAAATGAGTTACTCTTTTTAATCTACTTATAATGATGCGTTTGATCATCAATGCAACTCTCTTTACTAAGTGACTGCAAATCCAAGATGATAATCTAATCTCACCTCCCGTGATGAAAATTTTGAAAAAACAACTTAATTTTTCAGTTAATTCTTTCAAATGACGCAATTATGTGAGAGATTGGGAAATGGAATTTCTTTTTAACTATAATATTAAAATTCATGAAATATTAAATAGTTTATCAAAAATCTGGAAAGGAAAAAGAATAATTGCTACTGATTTTCCAAATGATTATTTATTGTCTTCATCGGATCAAATTGTTATATTATGTATAAAATGATATTATACTGCATAGCAACTGTTGTTTAAAAAATTATTTATATTTTGAAAAAACTTTTTTTAGAAAATAAACGAAACTTTAATGAATGGTGACTATACACATTGAAATATATATTTAAAAAATTGCAAAATAAAAGAAATTCACCCATGAATTTATGTATTTTTTTCAGCGTTTTAGTCGATCAAATATACTTGGTTTGTTTAAGTTGGTGTAAAACTTTTGAGCATCTCATGTTTTGAAAAGAAAATCTTCAAAAAATGATTTATGGCGTAGGAATTATATTAAAAGTACAATGGCATTTTTGCAAAGAATGAATTATTCAAATCAGACTTTCAGAACAAAACTTTTCTCGTTTTCCCAATCAGTTTATTCCAAAACTTATAATAAATATACATTTATATTAGTAGTCATTATACATCATGTTAGAAATTATTACCATAATTCTTATTATTTCTACTGTTTAATGGCATTTGCAGTTTTTTAAATTACAAATTTTCAAAAAAGCAGAATGTCAAGAGAATAGGTATTTTAAAAGGATACACAGCTTTAGTAATATCGTGGTAATAGTTTGGAAGCAAAAATTCAAAATAATGTACTCATATATCTATATATTTTGCAAGTCAATAATTCTTTAAAATGAATTATTTTTCAAGTAGATCAATGAGATACTTTGACCTGAGCATCTCATTAACTTATAAACATCTGTTGGATTTTTTGGAGACAAAATCAATGTTACTTCATACGATAATCAGTTTCATGAAATAACAAAATAATTTCTCTGAATAATGCTTGATTTTACTTATATTAACGTCCCGTTTTGCGGTAACACGGGGACTATTTTGGGACGGATCTCATAATTTTGAATCGCGGTCAAATAATGAAGACGACACCAGAGCTAGCACCCCTTATTCAAAACTGGCTCCGCACCACGCTGACTGAACTCTGCAGCAAACCAGCGGGAGGACGTTTGATCCATTAAAATGATTCAATGCGCACACGATAGATTTTTAATGAATCGGGTTTCGAACCTGAAACCCTCTGGCCCCAAAGCCGAGACCTTACCATTAGGCCACCGTGGTCCTGAAAAATGATTCGGAGTTCGACTTCAAGCTAATTTTTTACAGTAATCTGCGAACTAACAGAAAAGTTTATTGTTTATTTTTTAATAGTTAAGTGATATGCAAAATAAGACAATTAAGATGAAAGCATTATAAAGAAATTGACTTTAAGTTTGGCAAATCATTAAAATTTTATAGTGTGTACTTCCAACGTCTTCGAAGTCATAAAAGTTTCTTTCAGCAATATGTTCAGTTATTTAACAATCAATTAATTAATGATCTCAGTTAATTAACAACTTCAAATTTTAATCACTGCAGACTCCAATAATCCTATTCAACCATATATTATCGATTTTGGAAACTGTTTTCATCTTTCTTCTCTCTAAATATTTACCTGCTATTTGTGCACATAATATGTTCTCTGAATTATTACAACGTTGAGTTTAGAAACATAATCTGGATGACTTTAAATTCCTAATTTGTCAAAATCATATCTCGAAATTAATGAGCATGGCTGAAGTATTAATAATTAAAATTCCATGTAACTCCTCCTCAAAGCCCCCCTTTCAGCCATTCATTGATTTTTATTTAGCTTTGAAAATGAAGAACAGGAAAAGGAAAGCATTCTTCATGTGTCACTATTTAGACACCTCATCTTTTACCCGTCTTAATACATGATGCATCGGTACATAAATCGCCACGCTTCCTCGTTGCTACTTTTTAAAATCATTCTAAAAAGAGAGCCCCAATTTTTCCGCAGCTGCGATGTTTATTCAGTGAAGCAAAAGCAAAAAGTGAAGGCAATATTTAGAGAATAAGCTGAAGGCACTCCCAAATAGGAGAGAAGAAGAAGCTGCCAAGGATCCCGGTGACGAACTCCAAAGCCTCGCACCTCGTCTCAAAAATAGATCTCGAGAAACAAAACAACTACAACTTCCACTTCCATCTGTCTGCACTATCAGTTGCGGTTTTGAGTCAGGTCATAAAGCAAAATACTGCGGAAGTTAATATATTTCCTACTTTGCTTATATGTAATTTTAAAATATCGCTCGATCAAATTTCAAGAACGAAAATAGAACGCGAATGGAAGTTAACAAGAAACATAACATAATAATTAGAAAAGACATCACTTACAATACAGAAAATGGAATTTTCAAACATCCAACTTTTTTTTGTTGTTGTTATTTTTCCAATTGCATATTCCGTTTCGTTCAGAGATGTTTGTTATATATTTCTAATACTAAATGCTTCAGGTCTTTTTATCGAATGAGCGAATTAAAACAATATTTCTTTGTACACTTGCAGCAGATATATAACCTTTTCTTATCAGAAAAAGTATTTTATTTAAAACATATTTGTAACAGCGTTTTCAAATAAAATTTTATTGACAGTTTCAACTTTTCTTGGTTGTTTTTACTATTTCGAATTTGAAAAAATTAAATTCACATGGTACTAGCATTTATTTAACATTCCATGAAATTTTAATGTGGTTTTATGAATATACTTATAATAGTCTATCAAAGCATGAGGAGAACGATGAATTCTAGCACAAATTTCTGCCAAGTTTAACGATTCAAATCAAACCTTCAATTGAGAATGAATCAACTTAGGATATATGAATGAGCTTTCAGACATTGGATTAAAGAAAAAGGAAATAGAGCTGTACCAATCAACTAATACTTTCAACAGATTTATTGATTCATTCTCAATTTGTTCTATTGTTATACATTTAACTCCCGCATAATGCGTTAATATGTACCGCGTTGTAGGAAATCGCACTATATGGATAATTTATTTATCTTATTTCTCCCGAGCGCGTAAACGAATGGTTTTTATTGGTTACAGGCGCGCTGTCCGAGAAATCACGTTATGTAAGTTCAGTAATCCTTAAATCTTTGGCGCGGAATTCGTGCTGTACGGAAGCCTACGCATGTTCTTGGAAAATATGCTATTAAGGGAATCACTAATTTTTAAAACGTGAACACAGCTCATGGTCAACCTTCTTCAAAACTCAGTTTGCTTGTAAGTCGGAATATAATTAGATGGCAAACCGAATTGAAAGTTATAAAATTTAAAAAAGGTTTGTACAGTAGAGAAAATATAAATTTTGTACGAAACAACCCCGGATAAGTGCAGTAACTCCCTTATTACGGTTAGGCAGGATAAAATTAAAAAAAAAAGATGTTCCAGAATTTAAAAGATTTGAATGAAAGAATTCTAAACTACAAATTTGCATAACGGACAGAAAAACGTATTGAAGTTAGCTCTGAGTTATAATATTGTGAGGCAACATGCCAAATTTGGTAATATAGAACTAATTCCAGATTTATTCAGGGTGAAAAGAATATTTTCAATGAGGAATCCTCAAAAAGCAATCCCAAAGTATTGCGAATTCTATTTACTTCCTAAATTCTGAAATGGAGTATTACGAGATAATACACCAAAGACTAAAGATTTAAATTTAAAACTATAGATTAAATTACATACACGGAAAGAAAAGGAAAATTATACATGAGTATTCAGACAAAATTCCCAGATTAGTCGACGTTCTAAAATAGAGTAAAATTGAACAATATACAGAATCTAGCGTTTTCTCCTTCGAAAATTTTAGATTTGCGTAAGAGGTAGAGAATGTTTTTAATGCACTCTTTCGGAACAGAGGCCTTGATCCTTTAGGAAACCTATCTGTATCTTAAGTCAGAATATTAAGGAATAATATACGAAATTAGATGGCACAAGAAACAGAAAATACTTTACGTAGGACAACAATTTTAGAGAGACATGAAAGTTTAAGTTAAACGTTTTCATGAAGAAAGGCAACAAACAAAATTCGTTAGGTTTTGAGAACCAGTATGCCAAATTCAAAGATTCTATGTAGAAAATTAGGAGTTTGTTATATAGAAGACTGTTTGATACCCGCGACTTCGTCTGCATAGTAACACATTATTGGTACCTTGTTGTTCGGGATAAAATATGTTCATGTCTTTATAGTTTTAAAGTACAAACTCCGCAGACGATAACAATAAAATCATTATTAGAAATTGTGTTTGAAAACACTGTCAAAAATTAATTACAATTAAAGAGTAAGTTGCATGGAAATGAAATTGGTATGATTGAGAAGGTAATTTCTTGAACTTTAAGACGATGTTAAAATGGTATTTGCGCGATAATATGCTTCGAAGTTATTGAGGAAAAACGTTAAAATATAAAGTAATTTTTAATTAATTATAATTAATTAAAATTCTAATTCAAATTTCGAAAAATCCTTTCTTGGTGAGCACCTACTACCCAAGAACCAACCACCAGCCAAATTTCAAGTTTCTAGTCTCAGTGGTTTGGGAGATTCGTTCATGAGTCAGTTGAGCGATTCTCTTTTATATTTGAATACAAAAATATAATACCCTAATAACTTTTATATATATAGATAAAAAAAAAATCTTTCTGTGGACGATCGTTTATTTCAAAAGTTTATTCTACATGTGAACTTAGAGAAGCATGACAACGCATAGTAAAGAAAGTGGTTGTAATGCTTTAAAAATCAGTAAATCTTCGTAGCGGATAAATATAAAAATATACTTCTTTACATACAAGGAGTGCAATGCCTAACTACATTTTTGCCTGAAGCAGTGTGGCAACTTGGCTACAGTAATCCCTAGAAAGGGAAAAATAGAAGTGTCATCCCCACGCCCGAAGTGATTCACCCTCAGATACCTTCTGACCCTGCCCCCAGGCGGGTGTGGATTTTAATCGAGCTCTAAGCCACGTGATGTTTATATTTCATATGTTTTTGTCGTAATGGTGTTTATATGTGTGTGTGTTGTGAATAAATCAAAAAAGGACAAACTGGATTATCATTGAATTTGAATATCAAATCACACACATGGGAATCCATTACAAGCAGAGAGATAATTTGTCTCCCTTCCGCATTAGATAGATATTTGATATATGAAGAATTTCCTGGGGAGTAAATTGTAATTCTTTTTTTTAATAATTTTTTCGGAACTGTCACCAAATTTGGTGTCCTCGATTATTTACTCGCAGGTGCCCTTTTCGCCTAGCCATTGTACCGACCCTATTCTCTAGAATGAGTCCCTTGATAGATTTAAATTTCGATATATGTATTTTTATTACATACTATCGCCCCAATTTTCAACTGAAATTAGTTACAAACATTATTTATTAAAAAAAACATAAACTAGATAATTTTGCAGAAGAAAACCAAGTTTAGGATTAGCATTCACAAAATACTGAATATTATTGGTAAAATTTTTAATTAGTTCTTATTTAAACACTAAATACATGTTTTGCAATGCATGATAAATCATATCAAATCTAGAATTCGAGAACTTTCACAATACATCATTTCCATATATTCCTGCTATACAGTCAAAAAGTATAATGATGCGTCTAAAATTTATCACTAAGCCCACATTAGCGTTCATTTAGGAATACAGTTTTTTGGAACATATCAGATAACCGAAAAATTGGAACAGGGCGACTGTCAGATGTGAGAGCAAGATCAGATAAATGCAAACTTTAAATAAATGATGAGAACCGGGAAAACTGTAGTTAAAAAAATTCAATATCACACTCGTGTATAGAACAAGGTCGAACAAATCAGCGGAAGTCGGGTTTTTTGTTATGCATCCATTTGACTCATCAACACTGGGAAGGTTAAAAAAAATATTGGAACAATACGGCCCAGTAGAATGATTGCCAAGTGTGTTCACAATGCGTCAGCTTTTTCAATTGCAGTGGTTTTTTCTATTCTTTTTCATAGAAAGGAATCTGTACTGTCGGCAGGATAAAAAGATTCGACATTTATTCGACCTAATTGCAGATATACAACATGCAGCACTGCAGTCGCAAATTCTGCAGTCTGTTGAGTGGTGCCGCCAATTCTGAACCTTGATTCAGTTGAAACGGCAAAAGATATTTTAAGCTTGTTTGCAACGGAGAAAAGGCTGATCACACCTTCGTTAGATAAAGATCTGTATTTATGCCATGAAACGAAAAACATGCAAATGATTCATTTGATTAATTGTATAGAACTAAAACAGGGTTTAATATCAGGTTTTTTAAAAAGGCATTTAACAGTTTGCTGAAAAAGTGATTATTGAAGAATCAACTTAGGAATTATTTTGTATTGCGGTCACTGTTTAGAAAGTTAAGAAAATTATTTTCAATTTACTTTTATTTCGAGTTTAACTCATAACTGGAAGTGCTCAATTTTATGCACATTCTCAGATTTCAGCAATTTAAAAACGTTTTTGATCTATTTAAAGTCGCATAATAAATTTGCGGATTTCTAAGTGCAGTTTTAAATTGCTAATTTCTATGTAACTACAAAATTAAATGGGGAAAAGTATAACTATTTTTTAATATAAAATATAGAAGATCCAATATTGGAAATTTAGGTGTTCGGGTGCTAATAATTCAAAGAAATTATTTATTTTGGTCTTCATAGCATTGCTATGTTCTTTATTATCTTTTAAAATTTTGTCCACGTCTATTATTAATTCAGTCCAACTATAAAGCAAAAAAATCTATATTTCAATAAGTCACATTCATAGATCTCCTTTAAGATTGTGTCGAAAAATGAAAACTGGCAGAGTTCAGCAATCTCACAGACACCGCATGATTGTAGAGGGATGATAACCTTCCTTTAAGCTTTTGAAAGGCACTAACAAACAAGCAATAAGAAGGTTCAAGGTCAAAAATAAATATTGAGGTACACAAACCAGAAAAGGTAACAGATCTTCGAAACCAACTGCAGCTAACAAATGGTGGCAGTAAAGCGAAATTTCATTTTACATTGTTTTTATAATCGATATAACTGGAAACATAAAATATTGCTTCACTTGCTCAAGTAGTTGTTAGGCGAAATTAAAGCTGAAATGGATTCAGATTCTACAAGCTGGCAACCATTAAACATAAAGTAGACTCCTGTATAACGCGGTCAATATGTGACGCGTTTGCATGAATTCGTGCTGTACCGGTAATTTATTCATTTTATTTTATTTTTTCCTCCAGCGCAATGAACTATCTTTATTGGTTACTTATTAGAGCGCTGACCAAGAAATTGTGTTGTATGAAATCAGTATGTGTTAAATCTTTGGCGCGTTAGAGGAATTCGGGTTGTAGAAACTCACGTTGTACCACAACTACAGTTGTAAGGGAATCTGCTGTATATGTTAAATAAACCCTTTAGATGTTAAGGAATTAAACTGCAACAGATAAAATAATTATTCCCTACTCATAAGCAATGGTCCCCAACAATTTAAAGTTTGAATACCTAACTTCCTGATTCAGATTTATACTATGTTCTTCAGATTTATACTATTATCCCCCTTTCAGTGATTTCTGCTGAATTTAGCGACTCTTCCAGTGGATCCTATAATTTTAATTATTTAACATCAAAGCACCTCTGTGTTACTTCCGAGTACTTAACGATGTTTAAAAGCGAAAATTTATTTTCATTCTAATTGAACATATATTTTCTTATTTTGTCTTCAGCAATTAATTTTCCGCCTTGTTTTACCAAACCGGCGATTCTTCATTTTTTTCTATTTCTACCATCAGAGAGCGTGCATCTTAATATCTAAACACCACTTTAGCGCGCGCTTGTGGCTCTTCTCCACACAAATGGTGTCACAATGGATTCGAGAATATTTCTCTTAACACAATGGTCGTTTAAGAAAAGAATACTAATTTCTACATTATAATCTGACCTGTTTTTGGATAGAGTTGAAAAAAAAGATGTATATATATATTTTAATTGATTTAACCTGGCTAAGCTTGTCCACAGCCAAGCAACTAATTTAATTGTTGAAAACTCTATATACTTGGATTGCCTTTTTTCAATAGTTTTGATAGCAACAGAGTTCATTTACATGTTACAATCTAAATGTTAAAACTTACTTTTTGCTCTTAGTATCTATAGTATTTTCAATTTTTTACTTTAGATTTGGTTATTTTGTTTAATTAATGAATTTTTAGTTTATGAATTTCATTTTGATATGTCTTTCTTACTTCATTTTTGCATGTTCATATATAACAAGTTATATTTCGGTTTATATTAATATATATATATATATATATATTATTTTGTTCAATTAAAAATTTAATTTTATAAAATTCGAAACGATATGTAATTCAGCTAAAAACATTCAGATTTTCAGAAATATTCAAGAGGGATATTTCCAAATGGAAATTTAAAATATACACTGTGCATATATTCCACACACTGATGCAAAGAAATTTAGGCTAATATTCTTTCAAAGTGCTTATATAGGGCTGTTTTGATTATTATACTCAAAATCTGTCAAAGTAAAACTGAAATGACTTACATACAATAACAATATCTACTGAAAACAATTTAGCTTCGAAATATGACTTAGAATTCTTAACAACATTCACAGAGACGAAAATATTAAACATTTCTTTTATTTACAATCATTAATATAAATTCTCAAAATGCCTATTTTTAAAATCGTTTTGGGAGATATTAAAATAATAGTAAAATAGTAATTTCAGAAAAAGTGAGAATAAAAATTTATATTTTTGTTCGTTAAACGATAGTATCAATACCACTAACCATTATTTGACAGTACAGAATGAAATACAATATCTCCAAAACATTTAAGATGTCAAGAGGAAATTCAGATGTCTCTTCAATTATCGAATTCAGTAATAGAAAATTTGAAGATTTGTTACAAATTTCCTAAATTGAGCATTATTATAATGTAAAATAGTATAATCAGGCATAAAGTTAATTCAATGAAGAAAAAGTAACTATTTAGAAATTTTAAAAAATCGTGTGTTGAACGAAAAAAATATACTTACGGAGAAGGCGGTTGTATTACCATATTTTCATCTGAAAAGAAAAAAAACAGATAATTGAAACAAAAATGTAAATAAATAATGTTGAATATCAATAATAGTAATAGTTTTTCTGTTTACAAAAATGCCTGTAACATTTCTAGAATTGGTTCTCAAATTATGCTTACAATTTCGTCTGATGTATTTCGATGATTCGAATTTTGTATAATTTCGTCTGATTCAAACTAGAAATATACTCACAACAACTTACTATGTTTTCAACTGTGTAATATTTTGTTCCTGCTGCTTTTACTTAAAAGTTATAGTCCTCGAAGGTTTGATTGGTTGGTTGTGTGAGGTTTCATGGTGCAAGAGCCATTCTTGGCTAAACTATGCCAACTCGAAACTTTGAAATTAAAATGAATGTTATACAACAGTAAGGATTTGCAGCATTCAATAAATCTTTCAAGAGTTTCTCATTGTAGCACATTTATTAATAATGCTTAACATAGCGATATTTTTCTCCAGAAAATATTTGGAATCTCAACTTTAAAAATCCTAAGTAGATCCTAAGATTCCTTCATATATCTTTGCTGTAATGCGCGCATAAATTTAAGTGTATCTAAAATACTTATCTTCAGCGGTTTTCAAATTAATATTAGAATTGTACGTTTGATAATTAGAAAGAATTGCTTAAAACAACAGCTGTAGATATATAGTCTAGATACATTCTGTTTTAGTTGGCTTTGTGACTTTTTTTTTAAAGTATCTGAATTTACACTTGCTTCCTTCACATGAATTGCCACTTATTTGCCTAACATGTAGTAGCATGTAAGAGAATGGACGCACGTCAAAAAACTTGCCATTATCAAAACGAAATAGTTGAGTGCAGTTAAAAAACATTACAGTAGAGACATTCACTAATGACTACTTATAAATAATTCCATTATTTATTTTATTCCAAAAATGAAATAAAATAAAATAAATATACTTATATTAGCATACTAAAATTAAATATTTTTATTTCAATTCTTTTGCACTTTTGTTTTTAATTTATTATTCTTCATTATAATCGAATAACTGATATTTAAGCTCTGAAAATATTAAACTAGTGAAATGCCATCGAGAATAATGAAATCAAAACTTTTGGTACATCCGGAAGAGAGTGCAAAAATTATAAAATTCCATCTTTACAAACGTGAAAGAAGTCAAATTAAATAAAAAAAATTACAAATAAATAAATCGGATAAAACAGTTATCTGATTTAAAATTTAAGTCATAAAATAGATACTTTAATTGCAGAATTATCAGTCTGCAATATCAATCGTATTATGTCTTCAAACGATATCGTAAATAAATGGTAGGATCTGACGAAATTTGATGGCTGGAATTAATATGATTGAACACTAGGGAAATTTCTTTACATTTACATTTTGCATAAAAAACAAACTGTCCAATATTTTTGAAACACGACATTAGTTTTGCATACACAAAAATATAAGGATCGTAACACTTTCGAGCATTATATTAGTAAATATTATTCAAAACTTTCAATAATTTAATGGTCATCAAGCATTACGGTTAAAATTTCATAGGAAATTTCAGAGTATTCAAAAAATAGAAGTCCATTAGAGGAATAATTTCGTGTTCTCGTGAAATACCTCTAGTTCCATCCAAAGAAGAATAAATAAAATATTTTTTAAATTGTGATCGTCAGTTGCATTAAGGCTTTGTTGAAATGATTACTTGAGGGGAAATGAAATTTTTTTCTTCGACAAAAGCGCAGCAAAAAATAGAAATGGCCTGATTTAAATGTTAAGTGAATATTACTTTAAATTACTTTTATTATATTATAAGCTATTTGATAAAATTCTCAATGCAGCAATAAAAATATATCTAAAGTGCTGTAAATTTTCTGTTTGAAAATAATCAGAATTTAATAAACTTCAAACAAAATATATTGAATTCTTGATTGAAAAACTGGCTAAAAGAAATGAATAAAAATTAAATTCGTTCTTCATTTAATTTCTTCTAACTTCTATTTAATGCGCTTAAACAACGTTAAGTATTCCCATGCATATCCACTCGTGTAATTTTTTCATCCTTGATGTGCTTCTATACCATTTAAAGATTGCCCATTTTTAACAAAACACTACAAACGCGTTAAAATGGGTATTTTCACATTCTTCTTACAAGCTTTCAAGCTAGCAAATACGAATGTAACAAGAATTTCTGAATTATTTTTAAACACCTTAAGGCTGCAATAGATTTTAATTTTTCTTTTCTGAAAGAGAAGGAGTCAGGAAGATATGTTTGAAAAAAATATAAACTAACATTCACAAGGTGAAAAGTCATTTTAGAAATATGCTAATTGCGATAAACGAAAAACAAATCTGCTTGAATTCTTTGAAAGCCATCTGTTCAAACAAATCTTCTTGACTCCTTCTCTTTCAGATAAGAAAAATTAAAATCTATTGCAGCCTTAAGGCGTTTAAAAATAATTCAGCTTGTCACGGTTGAATCACATTTAACAAACCGAGACGTTGTATGCAATTTGGCAGGCTTATCTGGCAATTCTCCACTCGTACGTTTCACCTGAAGATATAAAGCGAAGGAGGAGGGGAAAGGATTGTTTGGAAAAAGATTGACTAGCAATTCAGCAAGAATAAGGCAGAAAGCTCTGCAGACAAGGGTGAAAAAAGGTTTATTGATTTGTTTTTAAACACGCCAGGCCGTGAACTGTGACCGCAATTTGAACTGTTTACTGAATCTCGAAAGAGTCATGAACTTAATATAATTAATAGAATTTTTTTCAAACGTGCAAAAGAACTTTTAATAACCATGGAGAAATTGTAACAAAACGAACTCTTTGATCTGAACTCTCTCCAGATCATAGTATCACAATGAATATCACGGCCAACAGGGTTACTGTTACAGGGCAGTAGCAGCGAGCCGTGCGTGGGTGGAAGGGGGGGTCACCTACTAATTTTTGCAGGAAAAGTTAAATTTTTATTTTATTTTAGCTGCCTTAAACTAGGAATTATAAAAAAGTAATAGTGTCCCGGAAAGTTGCCTAATTTTGTAACTTAGTTTTTAAATTGTGTTGTCTACCCCCGGGTACCTTTAGATGTTTATGAGTTTTTTGCCCCTTCACTTTTTTCCACCAATCGTCTCTACTGCTACAGGGAAAAGCCCTTGAAGTGAATACAAAACATTATAATTTACAGTTTAAAGTACTACTTAGACCTAAATCCAAAACGGAGATATTTCCATTCTCAATCTGCGATTTAGCTAGCCACGGCCGAAGTTATGCGCTCTACATTCGTATCATCAAACGATTTGAGCATTTCCCAACAAAATTCGCATGTTAGATTGAATCTGGCAATTTCTTCCTTTTTTCCACTTACTTAATTTTCAGATTATAGGCTGAGGAAGTAAATCCAAGCAAAAAGTTTCAAAATAATGGACTCAAACATCGTCAATTTTTCTTGTCAGTTTACCGTTTAATTTCTAAAAGTAATACAATAACATCATTATAAAAAATAGATTTATTAAAAAGGAAATCTCAGATAACTATTTTCTCTCTGCACCTTAATACTTTCTCTACTTCGCACACCCGCCAAAAGATTAACATTTAGAAAAAAGTCAATTATAATAAAGACTACATAAACATTAAAAGGGGAGGACGTATCACTAGACTTATATGAAGGGTATATACTTAGTTCTTTATGCCGTAAACTTATGTTCCATCGCAGAAGTTTGGAGCTGAAGATGTAATCTCTACCTATCATAGAATGGCCATGCGCTGTCATCTGTAACTAATTAAGGCGATCCTGTGGCGAATCTTAGAATCTAGAGATTATTTCTCAAAAACCATGACAGAAAGTGATGAGAAAAGAATTGCAAACTTAAAGACCCTTTGGTATTCTTATGTCGTTTTCCGCCATATTGCCACGGTCCTGGTAGACCCAGAATCATTTACCCTCATTAATCTCAGTGGCCGAACGCCTGTTTGGAAAAATAATTCAGAAACACCAGTTTTTAGACTAAATATTTAATTTACAAAATATTTTACACGTAATTACAGGAATTTTGAAAGAAATGGTAGTTTAAGACAGGCTGGATGACCAAAAACATTATTCTTGTGTCTTGTTGTCAAAACAAAAGAAAGAGACGCGTCGTTGTGTCCTTCTACCGCCTCTTGCTCCCCTCCTCTGGGCCCTGGCCACCGAGGTTGCCTTTTGACTTCATCCCACGGTGAAATATTTGGCCGGACATCGCTCCTTTTTGAATCGCCTTAGAGCAGATCCTTACATATCTCATCGTCAATTTGGTATAAAATGACCCTTTACATACACCAATAACTTAAGTAGAAGACTTGGAAATATGACGGTGACTTTGTACAGTAATGTAGCCATTTCAAGCACACATAACTCTAACTACTGTCATGAAATAATTCAAGAACGTTATTTTATATATTTTTTCTATTTAATATCCTGCTGTTGTGCAATTTCTTATTTAAATGTTTAAATTCATTAATTAATTTGAACCCGGCTTAAAATAGCATATACTTCTTCAAACGTTTTTCGGCGTTGTAATGATGATACTCGGATACCGAGGGATATGCGTTTCAGAGCTTCCAAGTTCTTGTTGCACGTAGAGGGCCATTTTATGAGAGAATGAGTGATATTCGACACTTTTGCAATCCCTTTTATTTTTTTTTATTTATTTATTTGCTAGCTGTCACACCTTTTGAGATAAAATCTTTAACTTCCAAGAATCGCCACTAAAGGCGCTGCGATCTGTCTTACATGATCGCATATGGCCTCTAGTGGTTACAGGTAAACATTACTTCCAAAACTCTAGCTTATTTCGTTAGAGCGTCATATCGCTGCATAAAGGTTTAAGTACAAACATTTGTAAATTTTCTAGAATAGAGAAAAAACACAGAAGAGGGATTAAAAAAAAGACACACGTCATAAAAAGGCTGATAAAAAGTGGAATGAAAAGAAATGTGACAAAGTAACATGAATTTATTTAATTTTTATTTTATTCCTTATCTCAGATTATTTATTTTTTACACATAAACTGAAGTGTAAAAGGTTCATAATACAGAACCTCATTTCCAGAAGACTTTGAGGCTACTCGTAGTAACTATTTAATCTATTCTAAAAACCGGCTAATACAGGATTTATAGGACGAAGAATTTTATAATCAAGATCAGAATGAACGGCATGTTTTTTTATTTATGGAATAAGGACTCGTCGAAATTTGACTTGCCAAATATTAATCGTGTATAGAAAATTATGTGTAAATAAATGAGATATATTTAACTTTTAAATCGCTTTAAAACATCCTTTCTCTGTTATTATTTTATGAAATTATCTGATATTCCAAATATTCTGTTCATTAACATGATACAGTGATGGGAATAAGGTGAAACACCATTCTTCGCGAACAGCGCGGCACTCGACATCGGAATAACAAGTTCATCACAATTATTTCAACAAATGCAAATTAAAATGAGCAATGCCAATCATATAATATTGTCAGTGAATCCGCGGGTCATTTTTACCTCTCTAAAATTATCATAGCTTTAACCTGAAATGAGTTTGTTTAATCTATATTGTTTTCAAAATATTAAATCTAGCGACATTATCAGCATCCAACAAAGTAATTTCAAAGAAATAGTAATTTAAATAGGTGTTTTAGAAAATAAATGTTGTAGTAAATGTCGTTGATAGAAATTATGGTACAAATGAAATTAGATCGTCTATCTTAACAAAATCTAATAATGAAAAATGAATGAAATAAGTATTCTACTGATAAAAATTTAAATTTTCATGTATATGTGTCAAAAAAATTTTTTTGCTTTGGGTTACTAATATCAAAGAAAGATAATTTATGTATTAATTATAAATAATACACTAACATTTATTTCTGTTTCAGATCCTCAAATAACGTTACTAAGAAATACTAACTTATTCATTAGATTGATTTTTAGATCATTTTCAAGTTTCAAAAGTTTTTGCGTTTATATGTCTTTATCTTACATTTAAATACTATTCTTCATTTTACTATGATTGATAAATAATTTATTAAATCAAAAGTCAGGTTAATTATAACTAAACAGATGGAAGAGCATTTTATATAAAACAACAAATCAAAATACTCAGCAGGGAAATTTTTCTATTACCTACGAATTTGTTTAGTGTCATCGCAAGAATGGTTGACACAGTTTGGTCAATGACAGTGCAGCGTGATAATTTTCAATATTATTACCACATAAAAAATATTTCCTGCATTGCAGAAACTTGACTAGTAATACTTTATGAACAGCGTCAACCAGGATTGAACTACAGACCTTCAGTTTATAGGTAATAATCATAGCCACATAGTTCACCGAATGACAAAGCATTAATTTTCCGAATACTGTGAATGGGAGAGACAAGGATACTAACAATTTTCCCTTTTAAACTACAGACAGCAGCTTTAATCACTTTCAACATCGATGCAATGATGAATCTATCTGGATAGGTCATAGCATTTTAACAGTTCTTTTAGATCTAAATATAGATGTACTTGATTTGAATTTATATGTCAACTGAAACTTCACTTTCTCTTTTCCGTCTGTTTTCTAATTTAACTTATCTTCTTTTTATTTTTAGCTTTCCATCAGACAATAGTCCATTCATGCCATATACTGACCTCATACACGCCAATTACATGCCACATTAACATCTAATGCATACTAAATTTTTAATAAGTGAAAAATCGTCTATTTTATGTTATGAAGAGACAGACTGTTGATCATTTGCAACTGATACTGAAACAACTTTTATCTTTTGTATCAAAATATTCACTAACTCTTACCCACTAGTTCTTAAGGTAAATACAAAATATACTTTTTAATTCAGATAACAGTTTAAATATGAGAGGACCGAATCGTAGTTGTAAATGTTAATCATGGCGAAATAAAATCATTATCAACATTCATCAGAACTATTTTTTTCTAATCAATAATTATTTATAATAACATTTTCTGCATTTTAGAAGCATATTTTCAAAAGTACGAATAAATGAAAATACTTTCACCTAGCTTATAAAAGATCTGATTTTTTACTATATAAAACAAAAGGTTTTAATTTATTCCGTATAGTACAAAATATATGTTTTGCACGGTTATTTATTTGTTGCATTATTTCAGAATGAGTTGCTATTAGAAGCAAACAATTGCAATAAAGAATGAAATATTATAATTAGATATTGAAATTTTTTAGTAATTTACGGTCTTCAAATATTCATTCAGAGATATGTGAAAATCTATTTATTTAAGTGCGTCTAAGAAAAGAAATTTTTGCTCATTTCAGGAATTTGAAAAAAAAATAGAATTTATTATAAAAAATAATCAGAGCAATGTTTAAGCCATATGTTACAACCTATACAGAACCTTTCAATTCGTTAAAGAATAACAAATCTTAGAAAAGAACGAGGAAGAGTTATTAAATAATGCTAACAATCACATATGCTTAAAAATTTTAAAGTCGACACCATACAAAAAAACCACTTTTGCTTGTGTTTTGCTCTTTAGTGGAGAAATGTAAACTGTTTTTCAATGGATAACAGAAAATAAAAATATAAAATAAAATATATATCCTTTCTACTTAGAGTAGAAACTAATTTCCTGATAATTGCACTTTTTGATATGAAGGGATGATTTTGAAAACTATCAGCATATTATCCATGGTATAAAGCGATTCTTTACATAAACCAAATTATTTACACATTTCAGTTCTTAAGAAATGTCAATTATCTTTCAAGCTACTTTAAAGGAAGATTAGATTTTCAGAATAAATAAGCTTTTGATCTGAGTTTTAAAAAAATTATAAGTAAACAAATAATTCTTTTAAAAGGTCATAAATAATTCGACAACGTTTTGTTCTTAATAGAATTTTTAGCGGTCATAAACCAGTAGTCATCTAATAGGAATTTATTAATTACATGAAGTAAACTTTTTACAATTACTTTCCATATATATTTACTTAAACATATTTAAAGAAATAAAGAGAAAAAGAAAGAAATTGTAAGGAGAGATAAGAGAAGCAGTTTGTTGAAAATGTCTAAATTAACTTTCTGATATTTACCAATACGAAGGGAGATAAAAGATCAACTTACAAAATTCTATTTTAGTGGCTTCTATTTTTAGTAGCTGAAGTATCAATTTGAGTTCAAACACCTTAATGTAAATATTATTCCTCGGTTGAAAATTAAGAGAAAATAGACAGTTTAATAACTTACAGTGAAGAAGAATTTGTATGTTAATACCAAGGACCTAAATACTACGTTAAGAAGTTTGTCGACTTGCATTTGTTAAAATGTTCTAAAAAATACACTTGAAATATATAAATAAATAAATAACACTGCTTGGTGAAAAAAGAGTGAAATTTAATAAGAGTCGTATTCAAATAATATAACATGTTTTGCTGCTGAAATGGAAAAGCATGTTACAAGTTTATCGGTAACCTGTTAAATATGAGAGGCTACCTATAATTTTAAGGGTGCATCTTTAAGGGAGAATTTTAGCAAAAAAGAAACTTCTCATTCCTTTAAAAGTAAATTTAAACTAAATTTGATTTATAAACAAATTCATACTCATAACCAACAAAGAAATTCATATTTATAATCAACTCTTGTCAAAATTTCATTTCAACCTTTTTCTTCATATTTTTCAACCATAAAATATTCATAATTTTACTGTAAAAGCACAGAATATTTGAAATGGTTACAATTTTAAATGAATATTCAGCACGCAAAAGTGCATTTTTTTTTTAAAAAAATATTCATATGAATGTTAAACTTTATAAATTCTCAAATTTTCATCAAAATAAATTCATTTAAAACCATTTAAACAATTACATTTTCTAATATTATCAAATTTTGGAAATAAAATTTTATGAAATAAACTAAAATTCATTTTTAAAAAAATTTAAATTAAACGTGACCTACTTTTACATACAAATATTTCTTGTATATATCTATATCAAACTGATCACTTACCTGTTGCTTAGCATCAATATAGCAAAAATGTGAGAAAAAACCAAATATCACTTGTTATCGGCACTATGTACAAAATATAATTCCGGAAAAAAATCGCGCGGTGCAAAACTATGCTCTACTTTTTTCGAATACGGGCAGCTAAGAGAGCGTTCTTTCGCAGTTCCCACTGATCCAACTATCCCAACTGTGCGCTCTTCTCTCAACTAATTTATTTTTAGACTGCCTACTAGTCAGAGGATGATTCTAGATCGGGTATCCAGAGCCATTTTTGGAGCAAGAGCCCTCCCCCTTCCACCCCTCGTGTGTAGGCACGCTTACGCAATCACAAAAGTGCAAGAAATTTAGGAAATCGATGAAATCACTTAAAGGAAATTTTCTGACGCCAACGTCGGATTAGACAAAATTTCTAAATTCTAATCGCACGAATAAGAAATAAAAAATCTAGGTTGCGAAACTACCACACAAGTTTCTGATGTCCCAAAGTAGAGTTAAGTTCTTACACTTTGATTTGGTTCCCTGTAATCAGATGTTAACGCCCAAGATGTTGGCGCAAAATGTTTATGTATTTAATCATTATCCAGCCATTATGGTGATTGCATCAATTTTGGAGTTCGTTATAAGTCAGATGAAAAAGTCACATCCTATTTTATTTTTTGACATATACTCACGTCTACACAGGTTTCCACAATATACAGACGTTTTAGTGAAGTTTGTGTTTCAATAAAAGTAAAAAAAAATGTGATGGTATAATATCCATATCTCTACTAATAATAAAGGAGAATGTGTGTGTGTTGGCGCCCTACAGGGCAGACCACCGAATCTAGAGCTACCAAATTTGGCAAAAACATACTTTGGAGGGTCGGAATGTGCACATCGGAGCCCTTTTTTTGAAATTTTTATTAGAATTTTAATTAATTAAAAATTAAGCAAAATTTTGGCGTTTTTCCTTAATAACTTCCGAAAATATTAGAGTACAAAAATCATTTTTACGCCATCTGAAAGTGCAAAAAATAAACTTTTCAATTATATCAATTACGTTGCCGTGCGGTTTTTTTCTCTAATTTTAATAAATTTTTAAAAATATTTTTGGCATACATTTATTTGCGTGTTTCACTATCATTGTTGAAAGCTAAGGTAATATCTTAACGTTTAATGCTATGTTTTAATCATCATATTTTCATCCAGCTAACATGCGCCTGGAAGTAAAATGTCCCGAGGCCATTTTAAAGTTAAAATCAAATGCATATTTTGCAAGAGGAATAAGAATGAAGTTGATGCCGACAAAGTGCAATTTGATGTTGCATGACACAGCCAGTCACTTGACTGTATTAGGGACGTTCATGAAGAAAACGAACAGAATAGGTGCAAAGCTACTGAAAGAACATAGTTAAAATGTCTATCACAATTTGAAATTTAAAATTGTTAAGGGAATCATGAATATTAAATTATGCATAAGAGATTCAATTGATATTATATTCTAGAATAAGTGCAAAGATACTGAAAGAACATAGTTTAAATGTCTATCACAATTTGAAATTTAAAATTATTAAGGGAATCAGGAATGTCAAATTATGCATAAGAGATTCAGCTGATATTATATTCCCGGCGAACAAGCTGGTCGCCGAAGGTAGTTATTAATATTTAAACGCATTTGCTAATTATAATGGCAATACCACATGGACAACAAAATATTTTTCTTTAAACTGGAAAAGTAAAAGCTTTCCGAACTGATAAATCAACGATCTTGAATCTGTATCTCAGATGCAAAAACGCTACGTTCACAAAATACTTATTTTTATGAAAAATAGCCATTTTCACTTTTTAACTTATATTTTGTTCTTTGATTAATGCCATATGAAATCAAGAATCAATTAACAGCCCACATTCCTTTTATTTTATTTGTGTAGAAATATTGCGAGGAAAAATGAACCCAACAGAAATTTTCTAAGGCAATGAATTTTGCTGCAGAACTTGAAGAAAAAGCAATAAATTTAAATAGGATAGGAAATTTTGAGATAGGAGTTAAGTCAGCAAAGTACCATGTTAAAAATGCCATGCTATCTATGTGAGCAGAATAGTGATAATAATGAACACTGGATCAGAAAACAATGGCCTAAAAATGTTGAAAAAAATCAAGAATGAAAAAAAATGTTGCTCATCGGAAACTAACAGAATAAAAAAAAATTACTACGTTTGCAACAAAATTAGCGTTAAAAATTTATTATGTAAAGATTTAAAATTTATTGATCTAAATTTTTGGGGGAAAATTTTAAACTTTTCTTATTTTAATTTTTTTTTCTAACATTCATCAAAGAGAAAAATTATAGAAGGCTTATTTATTATTCATATATTAGCATGTTTATTGAGAAATTAATTTTTTATGTCAGAAGAATAAACATGAAAAGGTTTATAAAAAAGTATAAATGGTCCAGTGTTATATATGAATATTTTAATATTTTGTCGACTATTATAAAAATAGAACCATGCGGGAAATTACGTATGGAAATCTAAACGTTTGACCTTTTGCTTGAAATAAAAAACACATTCCTGCAGTTTGAATTGCCTATCGTCAGAAATTATAAATACATTGAGTGTAGAAAAAGCTGGGATTATTAATCAAGTTTGTAAAATGTATGGTGAAAAAATACTGATTCCCCAATATGCGGATTATAGCAGACTACGAATCGATGTTAAGAAAATATTAACCAATTTCAACGTAGGAAAAAAGTAAATGGAAAGTAAAAAATTAAATTCATTCCACTATTGATATTTTTATGTTATTAATTAGTCATTAATTTCAAAACCTCTGTTGATATAAATAATATTCATAGTTATTCATTGCTTTTGAATTTCATCCAATAAACAATTTCTCAAACAAAGTTCAGTCTCATCCAAATGATCTAAACGTTCTTACTTATTTCAAAAACTACTTTTCAGTTAGTTTCTTCAGCTCAGTTTAGTTATCATTGTATATTTGATTGATTTTTATACGTATATTCTTAATATAAATTTCTAAGCACTTACTACGAGTGGTAAACATTAAATATAAAAATCCAAAAAGAAAAGGTGTAACTGGTAATTAATTTTTTTCATTGAATACAGATTATCCTAAAATGAAATTAGAGTTATGCACCTCCCTAATGAAGTCAATTCACTTGACATCATTTTCGGATCACAAACGTAACTGCGATTGTCAGATAGCATCTACCTGTGCGCTTTCTTATGCTCTGCTGCAGCTTCACGTTCTTTTACCTCCTGCAAAATGGGCAATTTATTCGAAAATTAAATTGTTGCGGTACATTTGTCGTGTAGGGGGAAGTCGCCGAATTTGAACCTGCGCCTAGATTGGACCGGTATCATAATTTCAATTCTATTAAATATTTGGACCGTAAAATAGGCAAATTATGTTCTAAGGATGTGAATGCGATATGAAATCATTTTCAAAAGAAAACGCTATGTGTTTACAGTTAGAGAACAAGCGTTTAGATTCAGATAGCATTAATTCATTATTTTAACAAAAGACATAAAACCCTTCCGCTGTTTTATAATAAGAAGGAAAATATGTTTTAATATCCTCAGATAGGAAATATGCTTGTCTACAATTTTCTATACCAATTTTATTTAAAAAAAGTTTAAAGATACGATTAGAAGAATTATTTTCGTTGTTCTTCAAAAGTTGCCTACGTGGGGCCACAAATGGTTACCTAAATTGGATTGTTTAATTCAATGGGATTATTATCTCAAACTACAGGAATAGCTCAGAAAGCAGTTAGTTATCACCGCTAGTGGTCCTCATAAATTGAAAGTGGAACAAGCCGAAACAAAATACAATAAAAGGACACTAAAGCCATCAAATTAAGGATACGTATCGTTTGCATCATTTGTGAGGAAACAAAGGGAGAAGAGGAAGCGATACACTGCATAAAATGTCATACTTGGGTTAATCATACTTGGGGTTAATAGTACATTGTTTGCAGGCATTAATTGAAGACTCAAGAAATATTTTTACTTTACTTGTGCTTTAAAAAGATGATTGTCCAATTTTGGAAACCTTGAAAACCAACCGTTTCCTTAACAGGACCGACGACACAATTTTTTAAAGCTATGTTTTTCCTACTTTAAAGAGTACTTCATAAAAAGTTAACGGCATTGTTTTGAAGATAAATAAACTACAAAAAAATTCTACTGCTTTCTTTTCATTAAAATTTATTTTCTATCACTGTATATTAAAAAATATCCAGGTGGTCCAAATTCGGCAACCTTCCATGTTACTTGAGCATGGATTGATTCCATTATAGGTCTGCAATATCGCCTAAAATATGAGTTTTAGGGGTCTATTCTGGTACCCCCCAATGTAAAAGCGAAAATGGTGACACTCTAACTAATTCCATAACGCGCTGGCCGAATCGAAATAAGCTCACAAAAATACAAAAAATGAGTAATTCAGCATTGGCTTTTTGCGTATACTAGTAGTACTTTGTTCATAATTTAATTTTTTTTAATTATTTTATTTTTAAAAATTTTAAAATAAAGGGAAAAAAATTTCCGACAACTAATTGGTATCACTGGAAACATAATTTTCTGAAATAAATGGTACAAATAAATTACCAACACTTCGGAAATTTTATGTGTACGTAAAAAAAAATTATTTTAAATTCTGGATAAACACTTCACTCATTCTTTTGTAAATGCCTCATACATCTAAGTGTTTACACAAATCATGAAATGTTTGCCATTCAACCCGTCTTAACACTTAGTTTCAAATGTGAGTCAAAACTTAAAAGCATTGTGGAATAAAGCCAACTCTCAAACACACACTAAGTCCCCAGTCTGGAACACAATGCTTGTCTTTGGGATGTTCTTCATCAAACTTTTGCCTTGACAGATACGCTAACTATATAAGTAGGTTAAGGCCCCCCTAACGTTTGCTTCATTTTGCCAGGGAAAAAAATTATTAAAGTATTTTCTGAGTTGCTACATTTCAACTTATCAATAATTAATTTTGTTTCAAATTTTAATTTATTCATAAAATCACACCCACTTGTTTGTAATGTTGACCCACTAGACTCCCTTGTTTCTGCAAAGATATAAAATAATAATATCGGCCCATCAATTCTAACGATTCTCAATATTTTTATGCTTTACTTACACCTTTAAAATGTAAAAGTTAACAGTGTGCTCCTTATCTGTTTTGAAAAACCTGCATTTATAATATTAAAAAAAACCTGCAAACTGTATTATATTCCAAATGAATTTTGTACTCATTAATTGAATCGTTTATTTCAGAAACCCGTCAACAGACATTTCGATTAAATTTTTGTTGACGGGTTCCTGAAATGAGCGATTCAATTGCATAGTGATGTAACAATAATAAAAAAAACGAATTCAGGTCACCTAATAATATTCAGATCTAAAAAATATCTTGAAATCATCGCAAATTCATTGTGGATTTCTTGGCAGCTCTCACTTAGATTCTGATTATATATTGTTATAAAGGAATTTCGATTTGAAAACCAGAGAAGACTACTTCAGAAGAAAATTACTGAATTTCCTGCCACACATCAGCCGTAATAACTACTCTCGATCATTTCCTTTTTTAATGTAAAGCCTTAATTGTTTTCGATCTTAATGGGACCAAATTTAAGCAGACGTTCAGTGAAACTCTCCAGTTGTTTGGCAATCATTCCACAAGAGCATTGCCTTGTGGTAGTGGGTTAGCTTCCTGAATGAGGTCGGGGCTACCGCCATTCATTAGCGTGTGCCTTCAGAAGAGTATCCTTTATTTTCTAATTGCACCTAACTTTTCCAAACATTTCGAGTCGTAAAAGAAGTCAGCTACTGTTTCACCAAGCTGAATAATTAGTCCTTTTCAAACAGAAAACGCTAATTTAGCCAATTGAAATATCACAAAATTGCTTTTATGAGAAAAGAAACACTCCCATATGAGCATCGTTCATAAATCAGGGATGCTGCAATAATTTGGCTTATAGTCATCGTATATACAGGTTTATATAATTCTATATTCACATGGAGCAAACTTATGAAAAAAAGATTGAGGTTGATCAAAAGTCATAATCTGCTGCGTGAAATTTAGCAAAATATTTTGCAATGTAGAATTTCGTTTACCAGTCTAGATTTCCAACAAGACTTCTGTATTTCAAGAATAGTCTTTTCACGATATTTCATAGAGTAACAATTTGTATTATTTACTAAAAATTTCTGAAGCACAGTGTACCAGCATAAACTAACAGGTAAGCACCCCACCTATTGTTTCCTAACGCCGTTGACACACTTATACTTTTTTTAAGTAACATACATGCGAAAGCAAAAAAGCAGATCTTAATCAATAACGAGCATAAATTATGAGCATTTTTCAATCTCCATGACATTCCGTGAAAAGAAGGAAATGACAGTTAAAAATCTAAACAAGTGTTGTCAAGGTATCATGAAGGCAAAGACGGGGGAAAAAAACTCAGCATAAGTGTGCCAACGAGAGAAAAACTAACTTTAAAAAGCTAAAATAAAAATAAAAAAAACGGAATAGGTGTATCTTATTTTAGGACTAAAACTTCTTCCAGGGTCTGGTTCTTTTCGTTTTTCGGATTCGAAATTGACGCATTTTGAATCCCGTATCCCAGCCAATCACACTAAATCTGTCCAACCGTGAAAATTCCAGACAACTAATTTTACGAGAGGAAAAGCACTATTTCTAGGGTCTTCTTCCACATTGCTCGGACTCAGCGAGGGACACGTCATCAGGCTTTAGCACTTAGCGGGAATTATTGCGCTGCGGTTTTATCAGGGGCTCTGTCGGGGGCGGGTTTCTTGGCGAGCGCGAATCTTGGCAGAAGATTTCAGATTGCGACGTTGAGATAGAGATGCGGATGAGCGATGTTTTCGCATGTGTCTCCGATACGCATGGGATCACTTTAGCTATGTTTGGTAGATACGGCCTATATTTAACACCAACAGACTGAATCAGAAACGATTAAGACAGCAGGACGTGATACATCGATGACACAAGTCTACATGAGGATGACTGAGGCTTTGTTAACTATACACTTTGATTCAAATAATAAAGATAATTTGCATTAAAGCATGCAATACTTAACAAACGGAACATCTCAGTAATTCAGTCAACATATAGTCAAATATCTATAAACTGAAACTCTATCGAAACATTTTTGAACGACATTACAAACAGTATCACGATCAATGAATGAAATTTTTTTGAACAAAAAAAGGCACGATGAGTTGGTATGATAGTCTTTAAGAACTCATCTATAGAAACAATATTTAAAGGTTACATAACATGTATACTACAAAAAAACTGTCCCGATTTTCAAAATCCATCCAAATTAAAATTATTCAAAACATTCTCAAAAGTTATTTAATTAATATTATGAAATTAAGTTCATATTTTTACAATGACTGTTTTATAAAATTATTATTTCTATATTTTTTGTTAGAGTTGCGAAATTTTAGGAATCATTTTTTCTGAAAGAAGTAAAAAAAAAAGGCTCGCCAGAATTTATTCCTACTATAATCTATAAACCGTCACCATTGGTGCAAGATACCATTATATAGTTTGTCATTCCACGGTAAGCAAGAAAATACATTAAAATTTTACATCATTAAAAATTTGTGTCATATAAAGATAACTTTATAATACACGATGATAGTCTGTTAGTTGCTCTGGTAAATTTCCAATATTTCACCAGAAGTTCCCTAAAATTTCCATAGCAAAATTTTTTGAAAAATCACGATGCGTATGCGCGTGATTGCCTATAAGATGATTACACTGCAACTCCCATGTAAGAGTGCCATTGGATGTGGAAATGAAAATGTGTATCCGTAAATACGTAAAACAATTCAATAAATACATGCTAAATTTGTAAACACAAATTTGCAACAATATTAGTACTCATTTCTATTTCTAAATTATTATACATTCGATTTAGTATTATTTTTTAGTATTATTTTCAGTGTACGCGTAATTTTCTTTTTTTCCCCCGTAGATTCCATGGTACTCTGAGAGGAAAGCTATTGCACAAAAATGACTTTTAAATTACACAGATTGAAAGCAAAAACCTACATTTACGCTAATTATGTATTGACTTTACTTACTTTTGGCTTACAAAAATATTTATTGCCTCCTTAAGGAATTTATTATTATTATTTTCTTCTTTTTTAACTGAGTAGAATGGTACTTGATTTTGATAAAATTGAAAATTTGATTATTTGGGCTTCTAATAACATTGAAATCACTTGAAAAGTCTTTTAGCAAAAATAAATATTGTTTTTGAAATTTGAGGGAAAAAATTAAAATCTATGCATTGCATTCTTTTCAAGGGCGCAAAGTTGTACAGAAATAAAGCATTTTTCCGTCGGTAAAATAAATTTTATTCCAGTAACATATTTGTTATAAAAAAATAATAATTTAAATTTAAAAAATATCAATAGTGTCGAGAGGTATTTTTCTTTTTATTATACATATAAACTAATATACTATGGAAAAAAATCACTAATGGGTATGCAGCAAAATAAAATAAAATAATTTAAATTTATATTCATTTTAAATTAATAAAAATCGATTTTAAAAATTAATTATTAAAATCAATAATTTTAATTATATTTAATTTATTACATATAATTAAAATAGAATGATAGTTGATTAATTATATAAATTCTACAATAAAACGGGTGAAAGCTTAGTAATAGAAGTCTACCTTAGCTTAGTAATAATAATGCTTAAGCTTAGTAATAAGAATACCATAGCTTAATAATAAGAATACCTTAACTTAGTAATAAGAATACCTTAACTTAGTAATAAGAATACCTTATCTTAGTAATAAGAATACCTTAGCTTAGTAATAAGAATACCTTAGCTTAGTACTAATGCCAACATCACATTGGTTGATTCCGATGTGATGAAGGCATTATGCGACTCCAAATCTTTATTTTATTTGTTGTTTAAACCAATAAATATATTATTATTTATAAGAAATATTTAACAATTTGAATAACAGTTCGAAGATTTTTATTCAGTACACTGGAATTATAACTCATTTTGAAGTTACGCGAAAGCTATTGGTACGTAATTTTGAATCGTGGTCAAATATCCGACAAACTATCCAAACATTCGCAATGCATAACCATAAATACGTTTGACCCCACCCAGATTTATCGCGTATTAGGCTCACACACTCAGCGGATCTTCAATGGAATCCAAATTTGAATACGTTATTCTCCATCCACGAAGGCAGCTTACTTTACTACCGCGATCTAACAAAGAAAAAAAAATTCCAAAAGTGAATGAATTCACAATATCGACGTTTTCAAGGATAAATTTAGCAATAACGTTATAATTATTTTCTGTTAATGCAATCATGACTTATCACCGATTGCAAGAGCAATGCTCAGAGTGTCAATCCTGTAATGGTAGATAATTTACCATCCGTATTAAAGAAGTGCAAAGTAACTCAATAGTCGCAATAAACTGTGCTTTTAAAACACAAAATTGTACCATTTCCAAAGTTTACGAATAGCAGCATGTTTTGGGAAATTTTGGGAGAAGTTTGATATAAGTTTAAATACTAAAACAACATTTCTATTTATTTCTTTTCAACTAATGCTGGTCGGAAGGAACTTAACGGAAGGTTTAATTGAGGAAGTTTGACTAAAAATAATATTTTGAATGCAGAATTTTTTTCACTTCAGTCTTAAATGATAAATAAAAACATTCAACAAACAATGTTTCCATAGAAAACTGCCTTTAACATGTTATACAAAATTGTATCAAAACTTCATATAACACGCTATGCTGTGAATGAAGGCAGGTTTCAAGAGTTACGCGAGCAAATAAAGTATTTGTTATGCTCAATTACTTCTATTCTCTCTCTTTGCTTTAGATAGATAGTGCTTAACCTATGCATGATATGGGAAAACACGTGTGACGGAAAGCTCGGAGAGGATTTTATGCTCTTTAAGATCACCTGGTCAGGTTCCAACGAAGGAAGTTTCTGATTTTAACTGGATGTCAGAGTAACAAAAGGCTTCTTTGAAATATTTTTTATAATCTGGAGTAACAGTTTCTTCATTAAAACTGAAACTCTTTAACAAAAGCAACAGAATGACTAACAGACTTCTTAACAACCTGCTTAAAATCTTCATTAAAATTTCTATACTTAACTATTTACGATTTTACGGGGAACGCAAACATCTTTCAAAATAAACAGCTATTTTTGTCAGAATGACAGTTCAGTTAACAGGTCTCCAATCCATTCGACACAAGACATTCGCCACACACCTTATAAACAAACTTGGCTGTTGATTTCGTAATAACCTTGCAGTTAGGATGTATAAAATTTCCATAATTTTTATTCAAATACTTGGCAACAATATACATTTTTTTTAAAAAAAAACCCTCCTTTATATAGTCTTATTCGCATTTTGACAGATTTTAAACAAAAAATAGAAGTTTGACAGCAATAACATTTTTTAATACATTGACTTTCTCTTGAAGCAAACCGTAGTGTTGTATACATGAACGTCCAATGAGTTTTTCAGAATTAACTAAATTAATTTTTCTAAGTTACTGATAGAATACCATTCTTTCAAACTATAAAATATTCTTAATGTTATTCGCTCTTTAAAAGCTTTACATATCAGGTGGTTAGAAACAGAAATGCAAATACAGAAATTCAGATCACATGGATATCTCAGAACAACATCTCCGAGAAAGAAAATTATTTAGTTAATTATATACGTTAGAAAGATAATATTTGACAAAAATATTTGCCCTTTGCAGGTCTTATTTAATTCCACTTTTTTTGCATGGGAGCTGGTAGGGGGCGTAATTTATTCAATAAAGAGGAAATCCTTTTGAAAATATTTATTTATGTAATGAATTTCTACAAAATATAAATAGCTATCCCATGGCCGTGTTCTTCCGTAGAGGAATAACCAATTTTGGGCAATATTCTAGAAATTTTATCTAATCATTCTAGAAGAATCCAATGCAAACATCATCTATGCTTGAAATTGCTACAATAAGAAGCAATAAACTTACTTTTAAATAAACTTTTGGAATAATTTAATGTTCTTATAGGAAAGCGGGATTTTATAAGGCGTGCGATTTTCAGGTAATGTAGCGTGTCACGTTGCTTTTATTCTATAGTTTGATCAATTCTTAATGGTTTAATGTTTTCCTTTAAAATATGAAAAAATCTACGAAAATTTTTGAAGATTTCGGTTCAAAATAAAATTTTTGATTCACATCACATTTATATCCATCACAACACTATGTTTATCTTAAATGGATTATTATTTTTACAGAACTTTCAAATTTAGGATGCTTCTGTTATAGTTTAAATATTCATTTTATTGTCAAAAATATGTTTTTTTAAAAATATAAGTAAAACAAAAGCATTTTTTTCATACAGAAAAATTTGAAACTGGTGTACTATAAAAGTTCCTTTTAATTTAATTTATATCCTTCTTTAAATGGAAAACAAATAGAATAAATATATTTCTGGTAGATATACCAATATAAATAAACAAATTAGCAGTGAAAAATATTATTCTTACAGAGGAATCATGTTGCAATGTCATAAGAAAACCATTTATTATTCTCGCTCCTAACTACAAAATTGAAATAAGGTGAAGAAATAATTAAAAAATCCATATCTAACGATGAATAATTTAAACCAAATACGGCTGCTTTCTTGAATATTATTTGCTTGGTAAAAAAAGAGGTGTTAATAATGTTGATAACTTTAACTTCAGTACTTTCTATGCTTTTCTATCAGGAAATCAATTCCAAAACTCCCCGTTTTGTTTTTTCAGGTGCTTTATTGTAGTCTTCCAAATATTACACACTACAAGAGAAATCCGAGATAATTAGATAATAATGACGAGATGGTCAGCGAGTGCACTCAGAACAGCCGTTTTCATACTATACCCCCACCCTCCCGCAGAAAAAAAAATCACGTTCCATTTTCAATTTCATAGTATAGAGTGATTTTTCTAACGGTTAAGGCGAACTGAAATGAACATACACTATCCTTGATTGTCCATCATTAAACATAATGCCACGCCCTCCGTTTAAGAGTTTCAGATCTAAACGTTGTAGAACTTCCGAGAAAATTCAAATGAATTGCAATGATATGATTAATGTAATCTGTATACGCATGTTATTTTCAGTGTAACAAAGATAATTGGGAGGAGAACAAAGAATAATAAGATGTTTTTTTATCAGTCATTCTTGTTTGAATCTGTGTCATTCTGAATTCCATGAGGCACGGCATGAATCACGCGAGAAGTGGGAGGAAGGTAATGCCATTCCAAAAATACTCGCTCCTCTGGCCGTCTACCGCAGAACAGACTTTCCCCTCGGTGGTTTACGTAAAAATTTACTCAGGAAGAAAATAATGAAAAAGAAAGCGATACACTGAGAAAAGGAAGAGCTGCTTATATAACGCAGAGAAAAGGTAGGAATCTCCTTATAAAGCTCTTTTTGTTATATGAAGGAAAAATCGGAGATTATGATGATTTCTATATTGGACGATAATGCATTATACGATATACTAGAATTTAAATATTTTTAGCATAAAATAATCTAAATCTTTTTCTGTCCCTAAAGATCATGCTGAAATACCAGCCAAATATCAGTTAGTAAAAATTGAGAGACGTGAAGGTGAAATTTCAAAAAGTATTTGTCTTTTTCTTTTAATGTTGCTGACTTTTAAGATTAAATATCTTTGGAAAGAAAGAAAAACCAACTGAAAAGCTGTTACTTCAAAAAAAGTAGCGTTAAAAACAAAAAAGTTGTATAAAAAATTATCTATTTATTATAATTTTAATTTTATTTGGCCTTATAGTGCTTGTGTAAGAGATAAACTATCTAAAGTTTTAAGTGTTTTCCTTTCTTTCGTAGATTTATTTCGTATGGTCAAGAGAATATTTTGATGATTTTTTTAATTGTTTGTCTTTGGAGAAAGAAGTACTCTAATGCTATGAGATATTCTTCCTATATTTACTTGTTTATATCACTATTTTTGAATCACAGTGACGAAAGTCCAAAATTCATCACCTGGAAAAATAGCATTTAAAAGGTCTTTTTTTTTTTTCATACAGCGTATGACGTTCCTTATAACGTTTGCCGCCCTCTAGAGGCAAGAAGTTGAGATATCCATTCGTATTCTCCTATTAGTTAGTTAACTTGATCAATGACAGACAGTCAAATTGTAAAATGGGAAAAATGTGCTGCTCTGTGTAAAATAAGATGAGTAATCAAAGTACTATTCTGTTTCACATCGCATGTATTTAGTAAAAATCAACACCTTTCTTTCATTAAGTGTTTCTTGCTCACATCGTTTAAAGAATTCAACGTTCCAGTAAACTTAGTTATTTTTTACCTTAATGCAAAAAACTTAATTAACTGAACCTAATTATGAAAATTAATTAACGAAAAAACTTTTGTTGTTTTACCTCATGCCTGTTCTTCTACGCTTTAATGAGGTACATGTCTTAACTTTATGAAATAACAGTTAAATCATAGAATAGAAGAGTATTTTACGCTTTACTGACTCCATCTTTCTGTTCATAAGATGATTTTGTATTTATAATATAATGGATTTAATGCTTTAAAAGCAACATATTAGCATCTAACCACAAATATATCTATTTATAAGCTCAATTTTAAGCCACACATTTAGGTTTTCAAAGCCAAAAATAAGAAAATCTACAAATAAACAAAACAAATTTTATTTCCCCCTCCTCGTTCCCTTTGGTATCCTACCCTACATTTTCTTTTCAAAACGCTTATAAGTCCCTTCTTCCAACTTAATTTTCATTGAAACGGAAATGAAAATTTTATTTTAACTTAGCAAAAATTCCTCAGAACCAGACCTTTTCTGATATCTGTAAAACTATTTTTTCTGCACTACTACTAACTTTACTGAGAAGCATTCACCACAAAAATATTCCTACCTTCTTCTTCCGGCTTTACTGCGAGATAAGCGGACGTCGTCTTGCAGCCTGCGATATTTGTGGCGGTGCAGGTGTATTTGCCGGAGTCTTCCGGGTAAGCTTCTGGAATGCAAAGGAAGCACACTCCCTTGGAATACGACATCTGGTAGTCTTCGGAAGCGGCGATCATGTTGTGGTCCTTGAACCAGCGAATGGCAGGTTGTGGAGTCCCTTCCACAATGCACTCGAACTGGACACAGTCCTTTTCATTGGCATTGATGTCTTCCAGTGGCTAGAGACACAGACATTAAAACAAATTAATATTTGTTTAATTCGCTCCAAAATTATTATAAAAAATAGCATTTCGGCACATTCATAAAATAAAGTTTAAGGTATTGTGTTTTACCTTTAATCGATTTAATAAAAAAAAAACATTTAAAGTTTTCGACAGAAACTATAGATATTCTAAGTTTTCATGCTTAGTTAAATTACAGAATAGACACTATAATGTATTTTCCTGAATCCAATACAGCTCGATAATCGCCGGAAAATTTGATCTCTTTCTTCAAATATTATGCAAGGAATTATGTCTTTTTCCTGATTCAGCAAAGTTGAAATAGTGTAAATTTCACATTCACTGCATTCCAATCAGATGATGCTTATCCCAAATTGGATTACCAGATTTTAACATGGGCCCACAAAGAAGTAGCTGTCATAGTTTCTCAAGCATGTATTGAGAAAATTTTGCAAAAACCTTAAATTAATCTTGTTTCATAGTATTTAGAAACTATGTTAATCTTGAAACTTTCTAATATTTCGCAGGGAAATAAAATTGAAAACCAAAAAAGTAACGAAAAGTATCACGAATGTATTAAATTAGACTTATCTCGCTTACAAATTATTAAGATCTTTGTACATTCTAGAATTACTAATAATTGTATATCAAAAACTTGATTTTTTTATGTTTTAGTACATTTAATCATCCGAACTGTGCTGCTGATTCATCAAAATTCATTGGTTTTAATAACCTAATATTTTATTGTGTACATGGAAATTTTGGCACTGTATTTAACTTGTTGAAAAGCAAATTTTAGATTTAAATATTTCAGAAATTTTGTTCTGAACTCTCGAAATGAATTTCGCTAATGATTGAATGGAAGAAAATTTATGAAGCGGTTTTATTTTTCTCTATGCCACGTTAGCTGCAAGCTTATCTATAAGCGTAATCATATAATAAACAAGAAAAGAGCCAAATTAGTTCCAAAATTCAATATGAATATCGGAACAAATAATTTATTTCTCAAAGCTGAATATTTTTAAAAATAGCATATTAAATCTGTTCAACTTTGACAGATCACTTTCAAATGCATGAACAAATCAAAAACTGATGTAATGAATGATTCTAGGGTTTGCTACTTCTCCTATATCTTTCAAGCTCTACATACCATAGTCTATTAACGACATACGAGAAAGAACCATTTTTAATGCACCAACTTCATATTGGAAATAACACGAAAAAAACAGAAAAATAATAAAAACTTAACCTAGGTATTCTATATTTTTGAGGAATTAAGGCATTATGACTAACAATGAATGATATTGGAATATTTATATCAATGAACATTTTGCGAAATACCAGATTATTAAAATCATAATTTTTTTTGCCTTTTCTTTGCTTTATTTGATGGAAATTGAAAATCTAGTAACGCATTTAATTTACGATACATCTAGGAAACACACTAATTTTTCTGATGCTATTCAATGCCTTTCATTCAATAACGTTAATTTTCTTTTGATGCTTATAGTTGGCAAAATATTGGCCAGTTTATTTTACTGTACATAATCGAAAATAAATACATGTGAACCTGTTCATATAACAAGGTCGGCTCTTGCACAATCAAGAAGCAAAGAAATTCTTAACATCCACAACTTACAAGCTGTGCAAATCATTCGTTGTGCTATATCATTCCCTCAATTTATTCTGTTTTAAACAGCCTTCCCCAACAATGTTGGTGCGATCCATATATCGACTATTTCACTTTGTATATTAATATTTTAAAACAGACCTTCTTTCAAACCTAATACCACCAACCACACAAGTACTTTTCAAAAAATTGTTGATAGGAGTTCACAATTTTAAATATGAAAAATGAATTCTTTTATTAAGTATGCATAATGGACAGTTTTGTTTCGAAAATGATAAATGAACCATAAAACATGGTTAATTCGGGGATGATTTGTGCAGGTAAACATGGAAAATTGATGCCTAAGAACTAAATTAAATTAAATTATAATTTGTCTATAGAGGTGCACCGGAAAGTTAATTGTTGCTTTTAGTATTTACTAACATGTATCGTAAAAGTCTCCAAAAATGTATCGAAAACCTTTGTCGATTTATTTGCACGTCAATAATGTGGAAATTGCAAAACATTTTCAAACTCAATCGACACAGAAGAATTTATATTTTAAATTCATCTTCTTGTTTTGAATTCAATGTCATTTTTTAAAATAATTGTGTAGTTATGTTTCGCAATAATCTATTATCTTTTACACGCACATATTTAGTTTCTTTCTTATCGCTGTAGTATTGTAACTATAGTTTTACAGCATTTCCACAAACCATTTTAAAAACAAATATGTTTTCTAACATTTTAATTATTGAGTCAGAATGACTATTTAAATTATTATTTAAAAACTTTTTTTCTGTAATATCAGTTTCATGTTTTCGAAACCTAGTTTTGTTCAAATAAGAATGAGTATGTTTCAATGTGTTTGTATTCTGTAATTTATTCTCTCCATGTTATCACCTATCTCATCCTAAAACTCTTTTCTCATTTCTAAAAAAAACTTCTTCTCTTTATACCTTTCTTTCAGCACCGGATGAGTTATGTCGGACCCTAACAGATGGGCCAACTGTTTGAAAATGTTAACCAGAAAGCTATTTAGACATAGCTTTCAACAATTCAATCAGGTGATCGTTTTTAAAATTGTTGTCATGATAATGCCTTTTTGCTGATCTCGTTTCCAGACAACACTTCTTCCCAAAGATTTTTAATAATTCTTAATTAAAAACTCTAATTCCAAAGAGAGGGGAGGATTCTTTACCTGTATTGATTACTTGGATCTATCAGACGAAACAAAATAATTAAGTAAAATCTTGTGATCAAACAATGAATGAGATACAAAAGAATACCGAGCTTTAATATTGTGTTTGGTAAAATAAAGTACTAAGCAAATTTCAAAAAACATACGTTACGAAATATTCAGCTATAAAACCTATGAAATTCAACAATTTTCCTCAAAATGTTCGACACTCTCTAGTTACACATCTAACCTAGACAGCGAGGAACATAGTGATAAAATATTATGTAAATAGTTCATGCCTGTTTAAGGAAATCCAGCCATAAAAATTTTGAAATATTGGCTCAAGAACAAAGTTCAGAATGGTTATTTTATGCTAAACTAAAATTCGAGAATAGTTAATATTTAGAAAAAGATAATTCAAAGCTTCAATATAGTGGTGTTTTTTATTATATACAAGTATATAAAAACGGGTGATTGTCAAACTTCCAAAAACTAAGCCAACTTAAGTTTTCGTTAGTCTTTTATTCTAATCGGGAAATATATTATACAAATATAAAACTTAAGCATACAGCTATGATGAGAGAAAATTGGAGAAATTTTATTCAGTAAAAAAAATACTGAAGCATGTAATAAAATTCCTACTGCAAGAAATGTCTGTCCACCAATGCTTATCTATTAAGAACTAATGCCATCTACTAATAATCCACTAACTACGCATGTCATGTAGAATTCAACCGCAAATTGCTTTAAGCTTTGCTGTTAAACGTCCTCTTTTCTCCTGCAAGACAAACCATGGAGAAAAGAAAGTAATTATATTTCTACTTCGATGTACATAATATTTAATCTAAAATTTCCCTACATTAAATTTTTAAATGGTTAAAAGATGCAAAATACGCAGATTGAGAAAAAAACTTTAATATTTAATTCCTTTTTAATTAAATATCTAGTTAAAATTTTAAAAACCTTTTCTTGGTGAGCACCTATTACCCAAGAACGCCTAATTTTGTAGCTCTAGGTCTGCCTTGTAGAGCGTTTTGAACGCTATTTGCATCGTCTATATCGCAATTTACAGATAGCACATCAGCCTATGAGCATTATCATGTTATAAATGTACTTAATATCGTCCCAACGCTCTAGTGTATAAAACAATGAAAAGCAATGTTGTAAAATATTTTTAAAAATTTATTAAAATTAGAAAAAATTGCATGGAAATAAAATTGGTATCACTGAAAAGCTCATTTTTTTTAAAATTTTAAAGTGGTGTAAAAATAGTTTTGTGTCATAATATGTTCTGAAGTTATTGTGGAAAAATTTAAAATTTCAATTAATTCTTAATTAAAAATCGAATTAAAATTTTGAAAAACCTTATACCCAAGAAGCTAGCCCCTAATATCCAAGAAGTAACCACCTGCCAAATTTGTAATTTTAAGTCCAACAGTCTACCCTAAATAGCATTTCGAACGATTTTTGCACCAAGTGTGACGCATCAGGCAATTTACAGATAGTATCCGGCCGATAAGCATTATCATGTTAAAATTAAGTACACCGTTATATAAATCTAGTTTTCGAAATGACTAAAATTGGAAATAATCTAGTTTTCAAAATGATTGAATTTAACTTAACTTCAAGAAAATTCCTTTTTCAGCTATTTCTAGGCTCATTAAATATCTGAAATGGTTTATTTTGAGAATTTGCAAACTGAAATTTGGAGATCAGTTTTGGAGTTTTGTATGCTTTTATCAACTGCTTCAAATATAATTGTTCATCAACTTTGTGGTAGCACCATAATTTGATATTACAAATGAATTAAGTTTGAATTTTCTCAAACTCTTTTGCTTTTATTAAATTGCGTTTCAATTTCCATTTGTTGCAAACTACACATCATTATCAGTTGTAAAAGAACAATGCAAATAAAAGAAGTAGCATGGTTGCTGGCCTGAAATGTGACGAGTAGAACTTTCAAATCATGGAAGTTACAGTTAATAATTATAATTAAAAACAATATTTGTATAAACTTTCTTAAAAAGTTTACTACATTTCTCAATTGTAGCAACTTTTTTCTATTTGTTTATTTACTTTTAATCTCCCTACATTAATTAAATTTAATAATTTAATCTATTAAAAAGTATGGTTTATTTGTAATACATAAAGAACTAATCGTATAAATTGAGCAGCATATGTGGCTTTTAACATTAACGCATGCTAGAATCCATTGTAAGAAATAACTATGAAAAGAATTTCTGGAATTAATTTTGCTAGAAATATATGGCTTTTTGTCAAGAGATAATTCAACAAACAAAAATGTTTATTTCTTTTACATAACATGTAAACATGGAGTAGTTATGTATAATATTAGACAACTAACATCTGTTGAAACCAGCCTTCAACACCCATTAGCAGCTGCACTTGTTTCCAAAAATATATGAAAAGCTTTGAAAGTTCTCGTCACTTTAAAACAGTGCCATCCAAAGCAAATATTTCAGCAGAATGCTATATTTATTATTCTTTAAATCTGTTAAGCTTCAAAAGAAATTCTAGTATTTTCTTCCACGGAAATGCAAAAAATACCTCACAAAGGTCTTTGAAAAAATTAACTAAAATATTTTAATTTATTTTTTTTTCAAATGGACATTTTAAGTAGTTTCTCAATAATTTTAGCTAAAAATATTTTAAGTAGTAGTAAAATTTTTTCAAACTGAAAATTATCGTAAATGCTACAAAATTAAACATATAAAATTTTGAAAACGGTTTCTTGAAAAAACATCAAACTATATATTCCCGCATTATTTTTTTTAAATCTCTTTTGCGATACAATGCATTTAAAGCGAAAAAATATTTTTTAAGTGCAAATTACATAGTTTGCAAGTACTTCTACTTACATAGTGGTACCGACTAATTTATAGAAATTATTCAAAATATAAACAACGATTAATTTAGTGCAAGCCCACTTTTGTCTACTGCAAGATATTAGTGTTTTTTTTAAAAAGGAACTAATTTGAAACAAGTCTGTATATTTTTTGAAGCCTGAATAAAAAGAGCGCCTCACCTCTGTCAGATTTAATATAATGTTACGTAGCAGTGATATCAGTTAGTAGGTAATATCTTTAATATCCAAACTAGCATGAAATATATGAATAATTTCATGAGCTTATTTATTAAGTAAAGATGAATTTAGGTTTATTTCCAATAGCTTACAAATATATTATATAAGCAGTTAATTTAAGATTTCTACTTTTAAAAAAATATGTATGTTTTTCAAAATTTGAAATCATAAATTCGTCATAACAATAAATATTGAAATAACAAATTCCCATGAAGAGTGACGAGTGAAAAAAAATATTGACATTTAGACTAATTCAAGTTCAAAATACATCAAAATATGATTGAATTATTTTTTTATTGTCTGTAACAGAGAAATGAAAAACCAGATGATTTCTTTGTAAATTGCTTTATCGTACATATCATCATTCTTCCCTTCTTCCACGCTTTCTAGCAAAATAATAATAATTACAGTTAATTTACCTAATTTCCTGCAAAAACTCATCTTCAAAGCATAAAAATATTTCATTTGGAAACGTTCTGCAAGTTTATCCAAACTTGTCAAAAAGTCCGTTTTTTTAAGCGCATTTTCACGAAATAATTGCTGAAAAATGGAATAAATGTCTGCAATTGATATTTATTCTATTTTATATATTTATTATTATTGGAACAGTGATAATTTAAATAATTATAGTTTTCACGTATTTTCTGTAAGCGTTCAATAAATTTTAAATGTTATTTTGATAAACGAGTAAAAACATATTTTTAAAATTATATTTTCAGAGTATCAAAAGAAGTTTTTATTGTTTTAAAGACCAAATTTAAAATTCTGTCTGAATCCACTTGAAATATTATTTCTGGATGGAAACAATCTCAAAATTTTCTTGCTTTCCTAGATGTCCAATCACTCTTGGATGTGACGTATTGCTTTAAAATGTTAACTAAGTGCTTTTTCTAGAGAGAAATAGTGATGGTCATTTAAATTATTTTCGAAGAACGAAAACAAACTGTTTGTCGAAAATAAACAACTGTTTTAAAGAAGCAAACGACCACTGGATTCAACAGCTATAAATAACAGATAGAAAAAAAACTGCCACAAATAGCAGGTTAAAACTAGTGGTCGGTGTTCCTATTATTTTCGAAAAATGCAAACCAGACATCGAAAAAAACAAACGGAAAATAAATCGCGCCTTCCAATCCTTTCTTAATGTATTGGAGAATCTGTTCGTTGTATTATTATGGTTTTAGAAGTTCTTACTTTTCCTTAAAACTAAAAAAAAATTAGTAAAACAAAAGAATTTTTTGAAATAATTCAAAAACGGTATTCAAATTCTTCATTCTTTCGATTATTCTAAATGTAGTAAATCATCTCATTGGAAGCTGAATGAGAAATATCTCTGAATAATATAAACGGCTGATAAAAATGTACAGTAAAAAAATATATATATTTACTAGCTAGTCTTTTTTCCCCTCATATTCGAAAACAATATTAAGCACTGAAATATTACATTTAGTTTATATGACACATCTATAAAAAAAAACATATATTTCTACTCGAAATAGAATAAGAAGTTATGTACCTTTTTTTTTCTTTTTCTGACGGAGAGAGAGAGAGCATTTCGTTCGCTTTTTTCAGAAGAGGTTATTTCTGACAGTAAGGCAGGTTTTTCCCCACCAATAGAAGTTTATATGTCCCCAAGGAAAGATTAAATTACTAAATGCATATTCTAACCAACTTTCAGTTCGTTATTAGTAACAGCATTTAAAACAATTCGGATTTCAATTTGAGTTAACAATTTTTTTTTTCTTTTTTACACCTCGTCACCGTCAAAACATTCTCTTTGATAGGTTTATTCAGAAGTTCACTGAATCAGATTTTCAGTAAATATCTTTTGCATGACATCCAGTTGCATTCGTGAAAATATGTAAATAAAAACTGAGAACTTACATAAACTATAATTTAAGTGCATTATTAATATAGGAATAAAAAATTCATTAGAATTAAGTGCTCTATTAGTAAAGAATAAAAAAATAAAACCTAACTGCTTAATCACGATGCTATGAAGGTTTATCAGACAATCAGTTTAAGCAGACTTTGTCAATGTAGCACGATACATTAAAAAACGTTAATTATGAAGCAATTTAAGGTTACACCTCGAATTCGTTTTGTATTAACATTCAGGGTCGGATTTACACATTTTTACGCATTAACCAGAGCCTACTCTGGCCCCCTCTCAAAAAGTTAATATAATTTTCAATTTAATTTGCAATAGTTTATATTTAAAACATATAATCACTTAATGCAATCTTTATAATCTTTGAACCACAATATTAACACCTGCAAAAATAATTCATCAAGTTTCTTGGAATCGTCTCAAATACCTAAGGAACTTTTTCGTTCGCGCTTTTATCCGGGAATAGGCTTGAAAGGCCATTGAAGCGGACAAATCTTATTAAATTGATTTCAACGCGAAGAAGTGAAAGGACAAGAGACGGCAAGATCGACAGAAGACAAAAAAAAATGTATCGCTCAATATATTTAATGCAACAAAAGTAAATTTCAAAGACATTTTATACGGCTTTTTCAAAATAATAATGAAAAGTGTGTAAATATTCGGTTATTTCTTCTATTTCTTCTGTATATGCGCCCTAGGACTTGGACCATGTTGGCCCTATGGGAAGTCTGGTCCTGTTAACATTCAAAAAATTTCGCACTTTCATCTCATAAGGATAATGAAGAATCTATACTAATAATAAAGGAGAATGTGTGTGTTGGTCCTCTACAGGGCAGACCGCTGGTCTAAAAACTACGAAATTTGGCACAAAGATACTTTGGAGGGTGGGAATGTGCGCCTCGGAGCTCTTTTTTTGAAATTTTAATTAATTAAAAATTAAGCAAAATTTTGGCGTTTCTCCTTAATAACTTTCGAAATTATTACAGCACAAAATTCATTTTTGCACTATCTGAAAGTGCAAAGAAATTACCTTTCCAATGACATAAATTAAGCTGCCGTACAATTTTTTTCTCGAATTTCAATGAATTTTTCAAAATATTTTTTGGCATAATTTACAGCAATACTTTTCATTGTTGCAACGCAACTCAAACTGCTTTCATTGTTTAAACAAATATTTAAATGCATATTTCTCATTCATTGTTGTAATCTGAGATAATATCCTAATACATTTTGCTTTCATATTTTATTTTATCAGAATTTTTATGAAATCTGCAAACCAAGATCTCCGAGATATTGCTTTGCTTACATTAAGAAATATATCCAGTAAGCTCAATGGTTATGGCTCCCATGTTTTCATTCTTTTCTCAGCATCTTTTAATATAGCTAACATGCCGCTGGTCATAAAATGTGCTGCGTCATTTTAATGCTGATATCAAATGCATATTTTACAAGAGGAACAAGATAGTGAAGATAGTGCCGACAACGTGGAATTAGAGATTACATGACATGGTCAGTTCTTTGACTCCATTAGGAACATTTATGTAGACAATAAACTGAAGAGGTCCAAGGTCACTTATAGAACATGGGTTAAATATATACCGCAATCTGAAGTTTAAAAATACGTTAAGAGAACCGTGAATATAAAATGATGCAAGATTTAATTGAACTCATATTCCTGGCGAACAAGCCGGTCGCCGAAGGCGGATAGTACAGAAAAAATCGAAGTATAAACGTGTATAGCACTAAAGGCAGCAGAAAATTTAACACACATGAACTTAAAACACCTTAAGTATTATCAATCTAAACTGCGAAAAGAGGACAGCATGTAACAAGATTTCGAGGCTGCAAGAGTATTCCAGAATGTATTCTGGATATAATATTCCAGAATATATATAATTCCTATAATATTCCAGTCTTCGTAATTAATTTTATGCACCATATTCTAACACTAAAAGTTAAATTCGAGTTATTTGTGGAGTGTCGCATGAGAAATTAATAACTGCACCTCCACATCAGTGAAATAGTCGAAATTCAATTTGCTGTTTATCGAAATAAGAAAAATATTTTTGGTCAATTTTAAATGAGAGAATTATTTCTCTGTAGTTCATTTTAAATAACAGGATCTATATTAGTTATTTTTTATAACATTAGGAATTTAGTGAAATTATCTTGATTGATGCCTTTTATTTATTGAAATTGACTCTGCGACGTATTCGGTAAAATAACAATTGTTTGATGGTGTTATATAGATTGGAGAAAACTTAGTTAGCTTGAGAAAGTACACATGCAGCTGATATAATCTTAAAAAATATCAAATTTTTTAAACCGAATGGAATGTAAATTCGCTGCAAAAATGCTTTTTCAACTTTTTTTGGGAAATTTACAGACTTTATAGATTCTTCTAAAAACTTTTCTACTGAAAACAGTAAAAGTTCAACCATGCTAGTTAATGCAACTTGATTTGTTATCCTAACTAATTAGTATTATATTAAATAATATCGTAATACTTGATATGCAGGGTATTCAAAAAATAATATGAACTGATCTGAGCTCCTCTTGGGAAAATATAAAAAAATCGACACAAGTACATAGTAGAACTTACAATTTCAATTTCTAAAGAAAAAAAGCACAAATATTCATTTTCAGGCGAAATTTTGGCGCTGCATGTGAGATAAATGAAGTCGCAAGTGTCAAATTAAACAGTAAACATCAAAACTCTTAACAACACACGACAACGTTTATTGCTAATTACAAAAATAGTAAAACTGATCTTTTAAACCTGCACGTGAGACACGATATTTTCCATGAGGGTTCGCACTATAAGGCATCGATTTGTCTGGCATGTAATATTTTGTCTTTAAAGTAGCGATATCAAGAACATGTACTTGATATATAACGCTTTTAAAACATTTCCACAGCCAAAAGTCAATAAGGCAATCACGTAAAGTAAACGCCATCGGTAGGCAGTTCATCTATGAATCTTATGATTCCTAGATGTGTCGGCCTTTCCGTTCATCTTCTTGATAGCATAGTACAAAAAAAAAGAAAAAGATTATGCATATTTGTTCATGTTTCCTTGAAAACATCGCAAAGATTTCGGCATGTGACTTTGATATTATTATTATCCTTTAGAAATCGAATCATATGTTCCGATACACCGAGTTTTATTACATTTTGCCCAACAGTTTAACCAATAAAGAGCTAAGAAATTTTACGGCCATCTTGTTGAAAGTATTTAAGGGTTAGTTTTTCCCCTTGTCATAATATTAAATATGGTTTTGAAAAAAATTAATAACCTTGAAAAAAATATATAATGGATTCGGTTTTTTAATTGTATCAATAAATAAAATAAAGACATAAAATAAATAAAATGTCATTTGATTTATTGTACATATTTATGTATTATTGTCTCTCGCCGTTGTGGTACTAACAAAAAGATTTCCAATTTAACGACTTAACATGAAATGCTTTGAGAATAGAGAGTAGTGTTTCGTTCCTAAAATATTCTTCACAAACACACTCATCCTCCTTGAGAAAAAATAGGATCAGCGTTTGAAATCAGATTTTGATCAAATGTAAGTCCGCAAATTAATAAGAGATATGAAAATATCAGCTTGTCTCTAAAAGAAAGAGTACAATTTTATGGCATCCATTTTACAATAGCTGCACAAAAACAAGTTTAAATTAGTTATTCAGTTCTTCTTTTCGGGTTCAATTGTCCCGTCAGTTTAAATAGAACAGCTCCCTCCGAAGAATGCATTCCAGACCAATAGTGATGCGTGTCATGTTTTGATCAAAACAGATTAATTAAGGCGATGACTTTCTAAATATTCTTTAAAAAGCTATCATTAATCTCAAGAAAACCCTTCACAGCATTAAGGTTCAAGTAAAAGTTTATTCTTAACCAAAAGTTACCAACCTATCCCACGTGTAAACCTAAAGATACACAGCGAGTACGCGAAAGAAATGTTGGCAATGGCGGTTAAATCAAAACTTATGGGATTAAAATGAAAAAAAAAATATATATATATATATAGAATTTTGTTTTCCTAAGTTTATGTGAAAAGTAAAAGTTGTGTATGTCCAAAAGTCTACTGATATCACTGAGTACCAGAAACCCAGTGTTAAAGCAAGAAAATATTGAATACCTTTCAAGAACACGACCTTCTGAATAGAACAGGGGTGGAGAACCTACGGCCTTAAGGTCGCATGTAGCCTTTTGAGTTTCTTAAGCGACCTTGCCAGTTATTTACAATCTGCATTGAAATAATATACTTGTCTGTAATATAATAATAATTAAAGAACAATAACTTTAAGATTCTGCTCGTGCGACATTTTGCCCAACTCCCGAAGTTTAATGAAACCTTTCAGTGCAAAAAGGTTTCCCACCCCTGGAATAGAACTTAATCGTCTTATCCGCATATTGATAACTAATATCGCATTAACTTGACGCAGTTCCAGAAATAGGACTATATCTGTCTTCATTTCAACCCAATTTTATAAAACTCAGCTTCACGAAACAAGCTCATTTACTGCATTGAAATTGTCTTCGAATTGAATAGCGGATTATCACGATGAGTAATTGTTAGTTTTGATCATAAATTAATGCGAAATTCAGACATGACACAGGCTTGGAACAAAAAAAGCTGAACTTCATAAATAAAGAATCGTGCCAAATATAAATATCGAGAAGTAAAATATACGATTAATTGAACAATAAAATAAATAAATTTATACAAAAAGTGCTTGAGATATTATAGTTGATTGAGATAATTATTATATAAAAGAAAATTAAGAATGATAAAATCCGATGCCGAAAAAGCGGAAATGTGTCATGTCTGGAAATTATTTCTGAGCTGGTTTCATTTGTTTGCACTTTGAACTAATGCTATTATTAAAAAATGGAATAAAATATAAAATCAAAAATAACTCCTACGAACGGGAATTCGAGTCATTTGACTCTTAAGCTAACCTCTAAGCCCTTAACATTATTAATAAACACTTCTTTGCGCAAAGGGATGGATGGCGGGGCGTATGAAATTAAAGGGTATTCAAAAATAAAAAGATTGTGCAAGGAGTAGGAGAGGAAATAAAGGTTGGGAACCTCTGTTCTAAAGGAGCAGATCAGACGTATAACAGTTTGAAACAGGAACTTTTATATTTTAACTCATTCTCTACCGCTGGCGCGTCAGAATCTATTTTCTAATTAGATGACCCCTTCTCTACTGTAGTTAAGAGTTGGCAGAGAAGGGCTTCGAATCTCGGGCGTGAATAGTGGCAGCGAATGTGTTAAGAAGGCAGTATCGGGGCATTGACTTAAGTGTGAAAAATGCTCTGCTGAGAAATGAATATTGTTTTATAGTAAATTTCAAGTAATGCGTTTTTAATAGCCATTCATTATGTATTTATTGAATCCTTCTCGTAAGCGAAAACAGAGCAAAGAACGTAATTATTTGGCACCTCTTGTTTTAACTAGTTAAAACAACCTCACAGATTATAAATTTTCTAAATAATGAAGATCAATTTTAATGTAAAAAGAGAGTATTTCGTCTTTCGAATAAAATACTTTAGTTCTTTAAAAGTCATGCGAATAGTTAAAAATGCCGAAACTTATTCATAAATATGAAATAAATTCGAAATTAACAAAAGATAATTCATCTGATTATATTTTTTTCTTTTCACAGAATCCAGAAGTCTTCCCTTCCGGCTGTAAGAGATAATGGTGGTGTTGCCAGAAATGTTATTTTAATGACTTACAAAAACTTAAAAAAGAAGCAGAAAGAAAGAAGATTTGCATTTGGCATCGCAAACACACCTGAGTGAAAACATACTGACAATAAGAACTTTCTTCATCTTTAAAAATCTTTCATAAAATTATACATTTCGCTGTATCTTACATTATGCTCAATACTTTATGAATCGGGGTATTTTTTTCCCTTGCACAATGATGCATGTTGCAATGCAGTGTTCCATTTCTGAATTTCGTAACAATGATTACCCTTTATCAATAACAATTATTACCCTTTTCTTTCAGGTCATCTTCTGCATATAAAAAAAATATTATTATTATCGTTTCTTTTCCATGAAAAAAAAATATTTTAAAGTCATATAAAGCCAGACTTTTCTTATATTAAATACACCAACCAAATTTGATCTAAAGTCATTTCCATTTAAACTACTTGTGATACAGAATTAAAGAATTTCAGTCATTTAATTATCAATGAGCTTAAGCCTAGAGTTGGTTGATGGCATACTTTCTGCTGAGCACTTTACGATATTTCGAAATAAACTATTTGATACAAATTAAAACCTTTTATAGTTATATTACCCATCTTCTCAAACATTTTCCGAAACATTATGATTGCAGATTTCATAAAATCCTTCAATCCTGTTTCGTGGCGGTTTTAAATATGATGGAATTAAGAGAAGAGAAACAAATAAGATGAACATTTGAAGACCATTTCGAAATGTTTCAGCGTTTTGCCACACATTAAGCGAGATGTCTTCCGCCCCACAATTACTCATTTCGACGTATCCGTCTGATGAAGGTCATTATATTATCGATCTTAATTCCCTTGGAGCAACAATAAAATATGAAAATCGGGAATAAAAATGCAAAAGGTGATTTTGATTGAGTTTTATAGTTGCCATGCTCAAAGTTCATTCATACCATCTACAATAATCTTTTTTTTTTTTAATTTCAGGAAATTTGCAGAATTTCAAATCTCCATAATTTAAAGACGTAACAAGAGAGATATTTCAAGCAGGGTTTATTTTACTTTCTTTTTAATACGTATGCGGAGTGACGGTTTAACGGTGTCTTAGAGTAAAAATATCTTCTCACTGGCTTTCGTCCCAACTATTAAACGTAGTTGGCCGATGCCGTGCGAAAACCAGGACCGTAATTAAGGTGAGAAATAAAAGGGGGTCTAATTCTTCTCAATCCACGCACATCCATAATAAAATTTTCAGTTCACGGAAACAAGATTCTACATAATTTGCTTAAATAAAAGCAACAAACTTTGTTCACAGGCAAAGATATACAGAGAAAGTGTGAAACACTGTAATACACTGAATATTTGCTTGAGTTTACATGCAATCTTAGCAATAATTGCAATATTCTTGAGCATTCATTAAAATAAATTTCTTCCTCAATATTTATTTAAGGTTAATCTACATCAAGCATGTCAAACTCAGAAGCTGAAAGGAGACAAGTAAACAAGGTCTAAGTGTTTGCAAAAATATTTGTTAATTTCGAAAAACACAACAAGAAAAGGAGCCAGTAGAAACGATAAAATTAACGTGACATTTGGCATCGCTTCTCTGCTATCACCTTTCCCACTGTTTTGTTGCAATGATTCCGTCAAAACCATCTCAGGGTGAAAGCCAGTAATTCCGGATCTTGCAGATTTAACTCCTTTCCTGTGTAAATAAATTCTCATAGCGATTAGCATTCCCAAATATAAAAAAACACACTTTAGAATTTCGAGTGTTTCAAAATGTGGCGGGTAAACATTTATAATAAAAACCAGGCGCCCCTGTTCCACTATATTTTGCTTCAAAATTAGAAAACACATAATCTCGATCAGCTCCATTTGTATATAAACATGTACGTTCATGTAAAAACACTTATCTTCCTAAGATTTAAAGTTGTCAACTCCTGTTTCAATTTCAACAATAACGTTTAATATTTTCGCAGAATATTTTCTATACGTCACAGTTTCACCTAAATCTGATTAATTAATCAAGCATACTTAGAATCTTTAGTTAAGCTTAAGGTATTTTTTTATTAAGTTGTTATATGTCATTAGAATAAATAAGTAGAGAATATTCATTGTGATCTAAAAGTTCGGCATAATTGTTCAGTATAAAAATCACATAAATTTACTAGTATATAACAGTCGAGGGTACACTTTTCGTTTGTGGGAGCTGTTGAATATTCTGCTTTCTACATAATTACAAGAATATATGAGACTTATTCTATAAACTGTCTGCCATTTTTCACATAACTTTAGTATGGATTTTGTGAAAACATACTAAACACCGAATTTAAAAACGAAACTGATTGAAATGTTCGTTTCCATTTTGTATTGTCTATCTATTGTAGCAGATAACCTTAGATATACACCAGCCGTTACGACATAAATGCATATTTTCCAACTGTAGCAGGAATACTTTGTAGTGTGAGTGATTAATTACTCTCTTTTATGTTCACAACAAATTACTTCTAGTTGAAATTAGTATCAAGGTCGTAAAATTCTTAACGCAAAAATTGCGCAAAATTTTAAAGGAAATTTAAAAAGAAAAATTAATTCATCTTCATATACTGTCTAAGAGATAACAATAATCATAAGAAAATATCTTAGTTAATTATTTGCATTTTAAATCTTTGCTGTAAAATGAGTAAATAATAAATCAGCAGAACGATGATATATGTACAGTCCGACAAATAAGTATCCGAACGCTGCTTTTTATTCCGAGACTAATTATCGCCCAATAAAAATGTAAATGTCTGCAGCCATAGAAATGTGTCCTCTATAACTATATATAATATTTTTTTCATGAAAGGGGTCGTCTTCATATTTAGATTTACACAAATTCAATTAGCAACAAATTCAAATAGCAACACCTAATTTTGAGTACATATTCAGATTCTCCAGATTAAATTAGCTCGAATACATACAACATTTTGCAATTTTCAGTAAACGGTTGATAAGTTTTGAATAATTGAAATCTGGAATTCCTAATGTTAATTGACCATGCCCGTTTTTTTAATATATTTCAAAATACAATGAATCTTTAACAATAATTCTTTTTTTATATTAAAATACTTGATGAAAAAGAAAAAATTTAAGCATTTTTTAAAAAATGAAAGTATATTTTATAATTTTTTTTAAATTTATAAGTTAAACAATTTTGAATAACCACAAAAAAAAATTTTGATGCCAATCAAAGGAGTATGACCTAAAACCTCACTGTTCAAAATTTCAACCATTTCCATCAAGTAGTTTTTAAGATATGCAGTAATAATCAAAAGCATTTAGAACAGCCCGATTTTCGCTTTCTTAAGGGGGCATCTCAACTTTAAAAACGGATTCGCTGGCAGAAAAAAATCTCTGAAATCAAACAGAAAACAATGCATGTTTTCCAATGTTGCTTTAGATTAAGAAAAATTGCTTTCTTTTTAAAATAAGTGTAAATTTGAATAAGAAACGAAAAGAAAAATCGATACATGTAACAGATTCTATTCCTCTTACATTTCAAGAAGCATTGCGTTTAAACCACTAAAATGAAAAATAAAAGACCTTTATGGTTGTAGAAATGTTTTGTATTATATTAAATTGATAAAAATGCAAAGAAGCAAACTTCTGCATAAAGTATGAATTTATATACTATTAAATGTATGAATAAATAAAACATTATTCAATGAAATAATATAGTAACTCCTTGTGTGTGGATAATACAGTGTTATGAGACTTGGACAAAATGCCTTTTTTAAAAAAATTAAAAGCTTAAAATGTTTCGATAGATTAATAGTTTTAATTTAAAACTATTACTGGTAGAAAGCGATTAAATATAAGAAATTAAAAGTAAAAAATTCTTACAAATGATTTTAAATATCGTTTGATGGAAACTTTTTTTTTTTTTGGTGGAAAATCATTTGGTATCGTTCAGCAACATTAACTCTTTTTTGTTTAGTTTATAAAAGAATATTTCAGAAAATAAGCATATGTCTTTGATTTCTCAGCTGCCAAAAAGTTTTCATGTCTAAGATTGCTTTTTTTTAATATCAATAGGTAGAAATTATACAAATTTTGATTATATAACTAATATGCCATGAGAAGTAGAATATGCCATGAAAGTAGACAATATAACGAAAGTCTAAATAAATCTATAATTATCCATCTGGTTTCTGGTACAGACAAATAAGCCGCTAGCTAGAAATCAATATATTCATGGTTTCGTTATGGATAAGAAAGTAAATAAAAGATTGTGATGTCGTTAGCAGTGCCACATCGTATACAGCAAGTCATTGATAGAAATTATAGCTACCCTTCTTATTAAATTTTAAAAAGTTAATGACTAACATATTTATGCATATAAAAATTGTCATTGTTTACCTATTATATTATATAAAATATAATGTATAAAAACATTATGTAATTTTGTTATTGTGTTTGAATTTAAAATCATGCAACTTGAATCCTTATTAAGTAATATTTCATTGCCCCAAACGGTAAAATTTGAAAAACACCAAATATTCTTAGAGGACATTACTCTACTAACAGCTGAAATGAAAAGTTTTAACAAAGTGACCAATTTTTTGCGTTTGCATATATTGAAAGAGTCCCTTAATCGTTTTTCTTGTATATCTCTGGTTAATTTGAACCGATTTACCCGAAATTTTATATCTGCCGAATTTTTAATATGCAGAATCATTTAAAAGATAAAAAAATTGGGGGTTGCTATTGGGGAAATTTGAAGATGACTCAAATATAAATATGTAGATGGAACCTTATGGAAATGCAGTTCACATATTTTTAAAGAAGACATGCTCCCAGATTGAATGGCATAACTTCCTTGGATTTCCTTTTTATAGATTACGAGAAATAAGAAGTGTTCGGATACTTTTTTGACGAACTGTACGAAGCTTATTCAAACAGTTTCCATGCGAATTTGAAAGAAAATACAATTTCAAGAAAAGACAAAAGAAATTTTGAAGAAATTTTCGTCTGCACATTTGAGTAAAAGACACACTAATCCAATTAGCTAATGGAGTACAAAAAAGTTGCTGTATTCAACAAAGTATTTGTTCTTGTAAAAGAATAAAAGAATGCTGAACTATTTTCAAATGAATAATAAATTATTATCAAACACTGTTGCACTATTACTAATATAATAGCCCAGATCCTCCGGTAACGCTCTCACGTCACCAAAAATAAAACTCGCGCCATAGCACTGCGAAACGTTAAACAGCATTATTTCATTGTTAGAGAACCTAAATTTTAAATTTAAAAGAGTACTTGTCGTTCTAATTCAAATTTAATAGCTCTAAAATAGTGAAATTAAATTTTCTATCGATTGATATAAAATTTATCTCGCTATGATCAATAGTTCCCGAGAAATTTTAAATTATATTAATCCTATGTTTCAAATTAATTTCCGGTTTTTAATAGAAAGTAGTAAATTACGTCATTGGTATATCATGTGCGTGATATAGTTTGGACGCCATATTGTATCTGAATGCAATCGTGGCGATGTTGTTTTCTTGCCAAGAATTAAATTAGCCACCAATGACGTGAATCTACCATTCGTTCTCATCCGCCGGCAGTTCCCGTGAATTCCAGCTTACACGATGACTATTAACAAATCGCAGGGTCAAACTTTCGATCACGTTGGAATTTACCTCGATGAGCTTGTCTTTTCACATGGACAGCTCTATGTTGCACTTTCAAGGTCTAGGATTCCCAATCACGTTAAAATTTACACAAAGACATCTGAAGTACAAGGAAAATTATTAAACAACGAAAAATACTTCATACGGAATGTTGTTTAGCAAGAGGTTTTTTGAATAAAGAAATATTTAAATAAAAAAAATATTTCCTGTCATAAAACATATTTTTATTTTATTTGTTTTCAATCAATGTTAAACATTTCTCTCGCATATATATCTATTTAAACACGTCAAATTTGAAGGAAATCTCTCGAATGCAGAGACAATTTGCACCCATCAAACCATGACGAGTGATTTTCTTGTTAACTTAATAATGATACAGATGTAAAAACTAAAGCAACAATTCTAGAGATAATGCAATGTGTGTGTAGGGATGATGGTGAAAAGGATAAATGAGGAAACAGTTTTATCTAATTATCTACAAGTTACAAAAGAAAAATTATTTTACTTTCGAAGAACTGAACAAAGAGAGGAAAATGTGTCTCTGTCGTTCAAAAATATCTTCTATTCTGATTCCTTTACGAAAAGGAATTTTGTGAAAAGACTTCAAAGAGATTAATATCCCTACCCCCGGTTATATCATCAGAAAAAGTTGCACGGATTCAATAAGAAAGAATTTTTACTCAATCTTAAAATCAAAGAAGTTGATACAAGTATTATAATGTTAAACAATTTAAAAGCAATGAGAAAAAATTATGAAATTTAAGGAGAAGGGAAATGTTACCATTTTTACTTTTGTAAACCAACTTATTAAAACTCCACTAAATGAAAAAAACATTCATTCATGCATTATGCCCTGTGTTCACTAAGCTAATAACTTTCAAGATAAACAAAGCAAGTCATTCCAGAGCACATATCAAAAACCGCAGTTGCAAACGCATTCAAATGTGTGTTTTTTTCCCCTTTAAAAAAAAAAGCATCAGTATTACTCTCAAATAAAATGCAAATGAAACAAATGAGATTTATCAGTTTAAAAGTTGACAAAAAAGCATCCTTCCTTTTTATTTTTTAACGATAATCATTAGCTGGAGAAAATAATTTACAGATATTTTTAAGGTCCAACAAAAACGCATCTTCATAAATAAAAGAATATTTGTTATTTCAAAGTGTTTATAATTGAGTTTTAATTTAACACTTTAAGGCAGATGAGAAAAAAAGATGGCGGCTCTGTTGTTGTGGGGCGGCCACTTTTTTTCGTTTTTGTCCGAATGAGATCGGGAATAGTTTTTACACGTTCAAGAGTGGGTAGTGAGGCCGACTCCCATATGTATTCCTTTTAGAATTTGTTCTCAAATTTTTTTCCTCAATTGGAGACAAAGCGGTCTTTTAGCAAGCATAAGTCTCAACTATTCCTTCTACTAAACCTAAATCTTTATGGCAGAAAGAATTTTGAGAAAAGCGGGGAGAGGGGTTTAACCATTGGGACCATCAAAAAATATAATAATATAACAGAACTTCCTGGGAATTTTATCAGTGCTGATCATTAGCTGATTTTACTTTGTGCGTAAGAATTTTCCGGCTACTATTCATTTTTACCAAAATTATTCGCTTGTTCAGAATGTTTCCGATAGATTACGCCGGCCACTGCAGAGACGCTTAATTGCTGTTATCAATCTTTGAAATTAGATATTTTTTGGAAAGTGCTGCTTTCACCACTATTTGCGTCTTTTCACTATCAACATCAGTTTAATTGTGTTTCTTTCATGTCAGTGTAAACATGGAGAACGAAAAATTGCATTTTCGGCATTTCATTCTTTTCTTTTATAGCAAAGACAAGGATGCTTCTCAAGCCGCGAAAAAAGATATGAGATGATTACAGAGACAATACTGTAAACTGCAAATGAACAAAAAGTGCACAAGTACTTTCTGAAATTCAGAAGGGGTGAATTCCACATTTAAACTGGCAATGCTCCGGTAGGCAATCCGTGGTTTATGACAAATAAATTAAGGTGTTGATCACAAATAATTAATATATTATGGGCACGGACTCGTGAAATAGCAGAGACTCGAAAGGTCAAATTCCACCATTTATGAACATCTTATTCGACTTGGCTGCGGTAATCCCCTTGATTTTTGCATACCCCACAAATTAAGAGAAAACTTTAAATGGACACATTTCAACATGTGATTTATTCCTCAAATACAACGAAAGCGATTCATTCTTGAAACAAATGATAACGGGCAATAAGAAATGGATCATTTACGATAAAGTTAAATGAAAATAGTCATAGAATTATTTGAGTCAGCCGCCATCAACCACCCCAAAGGCCAATATCCATTGCCAGAAAATAATGCTCTGTTGCTGATGGTATTGGAAGGGCATTGTCTATTACAAGCTGCTGCTATTGCTTAATCAAATAATCAATTCCCTTAAATAAAATTGTACTCCGCACAGTTTAAAGCAAGTCATAGACCAGAAACGCCCAGAATGAGCCAATTGTATCGGTGTGATCTTTCACCAGAATAACTCTAGACTACATGCGTATTTGACCACCCAGTGAAAGTTGTTGGAACTCGACTGGGATGTCTTATCCCATTCTACATATAGCCCTGGGTTGGCACCTTCAGAATACCATCTGCAAAATTTTCTTAAAGTAGAATTTTTTTTTAATTCTCTGGAGAATTGCAAACAGCACCTTGAACAATTTTTTTCAGTGATATGCCAGGGGCGTTCAATGAGAGTGAGATAATGAAACTTCCCGGAAGACAACAAATCATTATCAAATAAAATGGTGAATTATTAATGAGTAAACTTCTTTTTCTGTACAAAAAAATTATTTTCAGTTTATCCCAAAAAACGGCAGACTTTCCGAACAACCCAATACAAACAAATGAAACTTTTTCAATACCACCCTGTAAAAAGCTTGATATGTAGAATGCATTATTTAAAAAATCTCAATTACCTCAGGTACATAAAATATAACGGTAAATGAAGAGCTAACTCTTTTTTAATAAATGATTCTAAAATTTCCAAAATTATTAACAGACTTGGGTATTTTCAATCAACAAAATATTGAATCTCATGAAAGATCAGAGGCAAATCATATAAATAAACATTTTTTTTTTCAGAAAGGTATTTGAAAAGTGACAGAAAAGAATTAGTAAGAAAAATTTTTAAGCCATCTTATTATTTAAACAGCAAACTCAAAGCATAGGAAGTAGAAAGATATTAAATAAACAATATTAGAGTAATAAAAGTTTATGTAGATTCAGAAGTCTAGATCAGTGATTCCCAACCAAATATAAAAAGTAGCAAATAATTTATCCAGTATGAATACAATCATGATAGAAGCACAGAAAACCAATTTTAGTTGAGCAATTAATCTATCACCCATATTCAACATGCATCAGACAAAAATTGGAAACATTATTTACCCCATATAAGAATTATATAGTAGTATCCTTTGAAAAGTAAAAAAATACAATACATTTTAACAAAATATAATCTAATATAAAAACCTATATACACCGAGTAGAATTAATGACCAATTAATTAAAGATTAACAATATTTTATAAGGTTGCATCAGTGTAAGATTTTCGTTTAGTTTAGGTGCAAAAATAATTCTAAAAAACTTAGTTTTTATAGATAAATGCTTAAAAGAACATCCTACAAATTAAACATATTTCTCTTTCCAAAAAATAATGATTTAATATTTCATTAATCCATAAAAATCAGAATAGCAATTTTATATGTTGTATTTAATACAAAGTCCTTTAATTCAGATAATAAATTATAGTAATATAATTATAAAAGTGTTAATATTGTTATTAAACTGGAAGAAAAGTGTTAATATTGTTATTAAACTGGAAGAAAAGCATTAATAAGCAACATATTAAAAAAGCATGCAAAATACTATCTATGAAACAGAAGTTAAATGTCCATGCTGATTATTTATGTCAAGCTTTATCAAAAGGAAAAACAAAAAAATTTCAGGTGATACTTACATATTTTATTACCATTATGTGGCAAAATTTATGACAGTGTTTTCTGGCACATGCATATATATATTTTGACAAACGGCATCATACAAAAAAGCTTGAAAATGTACAACGAAAACAACATGCATCTGAATGTGGACATGAGGGTAAAAATTGGAAAGGTTATATTTTCTTTTAATTCAGATAATTTATTGCATTATTTTCCTATGCCCAAATATTGACACATAACATGCATTTAGAATAAAGCAGTGCTTTAAATTAATTTTAAAAAATAATTCACTTATCAGTTTTTAATATCTCTTAATCATATTTCAGAAATGAAACATTGAAATTAATGAATCAATACATAACTACACATTAATTACAATATCTGACTTTAAATTTAAAAATGAATTTACATACAAGATGACTATTTTTTTAGTTGAAATCACTAAAGATGTATTATCAACAAAAAACATTATATATTTAAAATTCTTGATGAATTAAATACAGCCCATTTCAAAACATTTAAATTCCCAAATATGAAATAGAAATTTTACTTTTTTAGAAGTTATTTCAAAAATAAATATAAATTAACAAGTATATTAAATACTGTAAATAATGTTAAATATGCCACCAAAGAATAAATTTATTAGCTAATGTAGCATTTCTTTAAAAATGTAAGAATTAAATCCTTTCTTAACTAGTCTTTTATAATGTGCTTGAGTACACAACTAATAAACTACAACCAGAAATAAAGCAGGATCTGACTTTTATTTAATAATCCTTAAAAAAAAAACTGTAGTCAAATTAAGAACAATGAAAACAAACAAATCCAAAATTATAAGGTTGGCAACCACTGGTCTAGAAGTGCAACAAATTCTAAATATCAGTGTATATCTTCCGTAATGATTCAGCTCCCCTCACCTTAGAGAAATGTGGTGGTTTCACCTCAGCACCAACCACTGGCTCTTCTTCAATCACAACTGCCTTCTTGTGCGTGACTTTGGGTCCATCCTGGACTTCTTTTTTGATAATTGGCTTGGGCACAACCTTAGAAGAATCAACTGGATACTGAACAGTTTCTGATGAATGTTCCACAACCATTTCATATTTTTTAGTAATAGATATTTCTTCTTTCGAATAAGAAGTCCTTGTTGTAGTGGATGATTCTGTAGAGTAAACATTTGGAGTTGATGTTTGGCATGAAGTAGTGGAAGTACTTTTTAGATCTGTAATAGTTGCTTTGTCTCCTGTAACATAAGATGGTATTTTGGATGGAATTTTGCTGTCGGATTTACTAAATGGAGATTTATCTGAAATACTAGTTGAAGATGTAACCTTTTGTTCTGAACTATGAATTTCAGATTTAATTTTAGGTGGCCATGTTGGAGACGGTATGGATTGTTCTTTTTCAGATTTAAATTTAGGTTGCCATACTGGAGACGGTATGGATTGTTCTTTTTCAGATTTGACTTTAGGCTGCCACATTGGAGATGGTACAGATTTTTCTGTTTCTGATTTAAATGGAGTTATGGGTTTGGGAACAAATTTAGGAACTGTCTGGATAGATGATACCGACTTTGTTTCAGATATGACAGTACTCTGGTTGCTAACAGTTGAAAAAGATTCAGAAGACTTTAATTCCTTATCAAAACCATTTTGCAAAACTGGAGACTTAAAAACTGGTTTAACCTTGGTTTCTTTGGTCTTTTCCTGCTCAATAGTATCAGGTTTGGAAAACTTCATGATTGATTGTTTAACAAAGCTTTCAGACATAGCTGAAATCACTGGTCCAGTACTAGTCAGAGTCTCAATCTTGCTTGTTTCAGAAAATGATGGAAAATCGGAAGATAACTTGCTTGTTTGGGTGATTTGTGTTATTTCTTCTGGTATGACTTCTTCAATCTCTGAAGGTGGGACAGGAATGGGTTCCTGAATTTCAGTAATTGCTGGAGTTATTGGTTCAGGTTTAGGCTGTGTCCATACTTTAACAGATGCAGCAGACATTGGCGGTGGCGATGGTGTTTTTGGTGGCGCAGGCTCTATTGCTTTGACCTCAGTTACAGGTTGGTAAGGCTCGAGAGCAATTGGTGTGCCAGTAGAAATTGTGGTGAACATCTGAAATTATACATAATTTTAAATAAGGAAATATTTAACAGATTTTTTTTCTTTTTTTTGAAAAGGTGGATAAAAAATTTGGAAATAATATACTTTAATAAAATCTTTAAAATGAATATTGTACTATAAATCTTATTTTAATTTTTACTTTTACTAAAATGATGAGTGAATAATTAAACTATTCAATTCATACACAGAAATATCTGGTATAACTGACCAATGATTTTCATGTAATAGCAATATATTCACTTTGAAAATGTATTTCTAAAAATAGGATTTGAATGAACTCCATCTTTTATAAGCAAAGCTTTGCAAGCCAAAGAACATTTCAGGAAATATATAAATTAATATGTTTGGAACTAATACCATCAAACATAATTTACCGACTAAGCCACTTTGGATGTTACAACATTTAATTAAAATTAGAAATTACCTTTTTGAATACATTACAAATGAAAACGAAAGCTGAACTCGCAGATTTAGAAGGGATAAAATATATATATATATATAAAAAAAACCTGTTGATTCAGAAACAAACATTTTAGCTAATAAAATGACCAAAAATTTAAATCAACCAACATTCTCAAGGATGTGGTGAAGAAATATCAATAAAAACCTAGCTTCTTTTTCCCAAAGTGATGAATATTAATATAATAATTTTACACGTTGCGAACACACACAAAAAATGTTTATATGCTGCAGAAGCTTAGCATAAAAACATGATCATAAAAAAATCCGTAACATACTGAATTTTACTGGATTACATCAACTCCAAATTTAATCAAATATTCCATTATTTAATGAAATAAAAAAATTCACAACACTTTCAGATGATGAAAACATAGTTTTTATTCCTATATGGAAATAAAGAAGTATATGCGAAAAAACGTATTACTATCAAGAAGGAAATTCAAAAATCCCGAAATTTAATAAATTGTTTTAATCAGTTTTATAACTATTTTACAAAGATAGAAATGGAAGGTGTTAACTTACTTGCTTAGTTTGTTGATGTGTTGAAAACTCCTGGTAAGTTATTTTCTTCTCTACTTCAGGACTACGATCTTCCTCAACAACAAGTTCTGCTATACATCTAGCTTCACCAGCTAAATTACTAGCAACTACCATGAAAATACCTGAATCGTCTGGAAACACCTGAAATATGGATTAAGAGTTTACTTTTATTGTATATAAAATATGATGGTCACATTAATAATACACCTTGTGAAGTAACTTTGACCAAGTATGAAGAGTTAACATAAAATCCAACTTATTTCACTCCCTTTCCCATTTAAAAGCATTTGAATTGTATAAAATTATGTACAATTAATTAAGCCATTAAACATTTAACAAATTCAACCTATTGGTGGTTTAAAGACAGGATAACAATGTAAAATATTGAGTAGTTGTTTCTAATAACATATAGCATTTTGTAATTCTTGAAATTTCTTCTAAGAATTTTATATTAATTAAATTTTAGACAGAACAAGAAAGTAATAGCTTCTTCTCAACAGTAATGTTAACTTGAAATATCTTTTAAGAATATCATATTAATTAAGTTTTAGACTGAATGAGAAAAGTGAATGATAGTGTAAATGAAATTAATAGAAAATATACATCTACATAACATGTTTACTACCCCCTACAAATTGTTTTGAATAAATAAAACATAGTATACATTTTCCTGAACAACATGCAACCAGAATTATTTCTAGCATAATATTAAAATAATAATAATAATAATTAACTGAACCAGAAAATGAATGCAAAAATGAAATAAATAGTTCCCAGATATTTCCTATTAGCATGAAAAAAAAATATCTAAATAATTTAGCAAGTAAAAGACCACATTGATAGATAACATAAAAGATGCCCATGCATAAACAAGAAGAACAAAGAATCCTATTATCCAGGATGTCCACTTTAATTGCAGGCCAATAGCTAATTTCTAAACCATTAGATAGAGGCATACTTCTAAATAGAAAAATGTTTTAAATCAAGTAAAAAATTCATTTCAAATGCTGTTCAAGTCAATAAATGTACTGCTGAAATATGAAATTTATGCATTCAACCCAATCCTAGTAGTTATATTTAGTTTTAAAAAATCTTGACACTCTTAACACATACAATAAAAAAAGTTATACTGTTTTACGACTAAAACTGATTGAGTAATATCAGTTTAGAGTATATGAGGGTTGCATACAATTTTTTTTCAGGGGAAAATTATCAGCTTTTGAAAATTAGAATGTGTGAATCAAACTAAAATTGTCATTGCAATTTTTTATTTGTTTAAAAATGTTTATAGTGGACATCCTGTAAATTGATTTATCCAGAAAAAAGCAAATTGTGTTTTACAGAAAAACATAATTCTGTACAGCAAAAATTATTTGGTATAATATACTTCTCATCAATTAATTTAGGAAATTTGTTTAAAATTGACAAGTCCTTAAAATTTTTCAAAAATAAAATTAGATTTTTTTAATGGGTTAAAGATTTTTACATTTTGTTTCTTTTCAATTAAAGCTGCTTAAGCTACATTATAGCAAGGAAGAGCATGTAGATCTGTGCATGCATATATCAGATAAAAATATATATTTAAAGTAATTTACCTCTGGTATCACAAGTGAGTGCTCATTACCATTCGATGATATTCGAAAATCAGGTGAATTTTGTAAGAGATTCCCATTGCGATGCCACTTGACATCGGGATTAGGTACTCCTGTAACACTAACTTCCAATACAAGTCTGCTACCAGATTTTACCACAGCAGCCTGGAATTTCTTTTTGAATTTTGGGGCTTCACGATATGCTGTAATTCATGGATAACTCTTTTGTAACCACATATTAAAATGATACTAATAAATTTCATTTCATACAAACATTAGCAGGGAAATCAATGGAATTCATATTTGTTAGAATTTTGGAAAGTTGATTTCCTCACATTAGTGAAGGTAAAAATGGAAACTTTGTGCTACAAATTTACATTTTCACAAATCAAACAAGTATTGCATTTCAAAATTAAATACTTACGTTTTACTCGAACATCTGCAATACTAGTGGCTTTTCCACCAGTATTGGAAGCTACACATGAATACCGTCCACTGTCTGCTTCTACACTTTTCAAAATAAAGAGAGATGTATTTCTACCACCAGAACACATTATTTGTAAACCAGGTTTGTTTTTCAACTCTTTCTCATCCTTAAACCATTGGATGGTAGGCTCAGGAACTCCTAAAGATGTTAGATCTTTTAAGTATGAATATTTTTAAAAGTGCACAAGTGACTCTTATAAAAACTGTCTCAATAATATAGAAAAGAATATAATTTACATCACTTTCAATTATACTTGTAACAAATACATATATTTAAATATCTATATATATTTATTTATTTATTATTCTTTTAAATTTATTAATATTTTTTTACTTCCATTTCCCAAAGAACACGCAACAGAAATGAATAAAGTCTGCATCATTAAATATATGCCCAAAAAATGCACAAAGTTGAAGCTTCTACCTTATTATACCAGTGCAGGAATCATGTAATTTAACTGAAGATTTGATAAGCCAAATTTCTTTAAATTTTCAATTCATTTTTTATAGAAATAGATTCTTTGAACACAACTAACCAAACATTCATTTTTCTGAAACCAAATGCATCAATTTCTAAATTCTCTATAGTGTTTGAATAGTCAAACTTTTTAAAAAGCCCTATACACAATACTCATGGAAATTCTACAGTACTGAATAAATACTGGATTACAAAATTATTTTTCCTTAAGGTTTCATCTTCAAGGTTTCTAATATTAAGATTCAAAGGTTCTTTATTCTGGTGTTCAAATTCACTTCTTATTTCCAAGAAAGCTTATACAAATAATATCCTTTCTTTATGTGAAAATGAAGCAAAAATTTCTTTGAATACATGCTAATTTTAAATCAAAGTTTAAACGCAATTTCAGTGTGAAGCCAATGGAGACATGCTTAATTTGAATGTATCTTTATTCTAAAAAATGCTACACACTGTATGTTCCTAGAAATCTGAGCAACACAGAAAGAAGGGGTGATTCAATCATATTATCATCCTTTTTTTTATCCATATCAGAACAGTCTTTTAAATCTGAACCGATAAGAAATGAAATTTTTAAACTTGTTTCCTGATACTCTGAAATAATACCAAACTGGTTAATATGTGAAATATTGCATTAAAAAATGTAGTTTAATATGACTAAAAAATCCAAATTTCTACAAAAAGAAAATACCTTCATATATAGCTTCTAATAATAACTTTTCTCCTTCCTTAACAACTGCAGTGGATACTGGCTTGATAAATTTAGGAGGTATTACATTTTCAGACACAGCAATTGCCACGGGCTGTTGTATAGGAGGTGGTGGAATAACAGGGACCTGCATTTTAGGAAATTGGACAGCAGGTTGCTTGGGTGGTTCAACAACTGGCAGTTGTGGTTGAGATGACTGCACAACTGAATACTGGTTGAAAGTTGATTCTTCCCTTTTGACTAACTGCTGACTTTGCAAAGACGAAAAAGAGGGAAATTCTGGTGGCTGATAATCCACATCACTCACCTAATTAGAGAAATCATGAATTAGAAAAAGTGAATAATAATTTAGCACAATTGAATGATATGCCCAAGATCTAAAGAGAATTCTTGTAATTAATTCAGCAACTTTAAACAAAAAATTCATCCTCCTTCAGACTGCTGATCTTAATTTCTTGGGGTAAATCCAGTCACGGAATTTATTTAGCATTTGAATGACTAGGGTGCTGACAGCTGAGAAAGGTACAATTTTCATTTAATGGACGCTGTTTTTATTTTATTGTACTATCTTAAACAAAAATAAAAATAACTCCTTACCTCTGACATAGAGCTTAATGTACTCGTCTGTACAACAGCTTTTCTGGTCATTATCATAGATTGTGCTCTAAAAAATAATTTTTTTAAAAAATCAGAGGACATCATTTTTTAACTAAAATAAGGAAGAGAAAATTTACACAATGCACAAAAAACATTTTTAAAGCTGCTCATTACTTTGGATTCCTCCATCATTTTAAATCATCGATAAGTTTCAAAAATTAACTTTAAGATTTATGCTTTAATTTAATTCATAACATGCTTATTTTTAAAACTTTTTAACTGCAAATTTTTCAAGTAGAAACTCTTTAAGATTTAGTCTAATTTTGAATTCTTTTTGACACTTTTAAATAAATAAATAAAAAAAACAGTATCATATGCACTCATATCACATACTTTTCTTTACAAAAAAAATCCAAGAAACATTATTATTTAAACAATTTAGTGATGCACTGCATTTGAAAAGCTTGTAGCAATGCAATATAAAACATATTTTCATCCTTAAATTTGACCTCCTAATCATGTTAGTCGGAAAATTGCAAAACCTGAATAAAATCTTAAGAACAACATTATCTTAAACAAATGCATATTTTCAGAACTTACTTATATTCTTCACAACTGGGCTCTATTTTACTCATAGAATAATCTGTAAAAAAGAAAACATTACATCAATGTATTAAAATAATTATTTAAATAAACTTACTTATTTAAAAAATATTCAAATTTTGCTGATAAAGTAAATGATTATACATGACCAATCTTGTGATTAAAGACATATGCTTAAAACAAGAAAATATAAAGGAATGATTTTCACTAGTATACTATACCTTCAACTGATAATAAAGCCGATGAAGTAGCAATGCCAGCATTATTCTCAGCAATCGCAGAATATCGTCCAGAATGATTATTCTGAATATTATGAATTAACAACCAGTATTTCTTGTCGCCATCACTACCAGTTTCATGGTATTGATCTTTAGGAACAGGTTTGCCTTGATAATTCCATCTCACCTGAAAAATCAAATGTTTAAATCAATTTTATTTTTCATTCACATAAAAAGGAAAAAATGTAATACTGAAATATTAAATTAAATGTTATTATATTAGAATGGGAAATATTTATAGTCAAATAAGTTTCAACTACTACATAATTTACGTTTTTTTTTTTGACTTACTGAAGGTTTAGGAGAACCATCCACTGTAACTTCAAATTGAGCTGTACTGCCAGGTAGTAAAGTCTGGTTAGCTACATGTTGTAAGAATGATGGTGGCACTTCTTGTGGCATCTGACCAAATTTGACAGGAGCTGTAGAAGACACAGAAATCGAGCAAATACTCTGTGCATCACCGCCTTTGTTCTGAGCTTTTACAGAATATGTACCTCGGTCTGAAGGCTTTAAGTTGGGAACTATTAACCTTGAAACACCTGTTGTATCAGTAAATATCTAGAAACAAACAAAATATAAATGTGTGAATTTCAGATGTGTTGTCATTATTTAAAATGAAATCTTTTTACTGTGATTGAAATATTATCAGATCTGATTCTGTAAAAGATATTAAATGTTCTAAAAACCAATGTGTTTCCAAAATTTAAGAAAACTAATTATTTATAATAGAATTATATGACAACAAGCAGATGGTATTGTCAGTAACAATAATACAAATTTATATTATATCAGGAGAAATGGTTAACTGACATTATCATCATATAAATTTTAACAACCATAGATTTTGTCACTGTTGAACTCACAAATTATAATGTCATTTATATCAATCATGCATTACAAAATTATTTGCAACAAATCAAGAAAAATTTGTGAGAAGATCATCTGCATTATAATAAGGAACCACTACGCTTACATAAATAATGAAATAAGCAGTGGTGGCGAGTAAGGAGGGCAGTTGCACCCTACTTATCCAGGAAAAATTAATTTTTTGTTTCTTTTTAGGTGTTTAAAACTAGGAATCATAAAAAAAACAATAGAGTTTGGGAAAGCTAGCTAATTTTGTGACAAAATTTTAAAATTTTGTTGTTTACTTCTTGTACCCCTGGGTTACTTTTAGATATTAGTAAATTTTTTGCTCCCTCACTTTTTTCACCCAATCACTGCCACTGGTAACAAGAAAAGGTTGAAACACAAAAGCTGGCATGTTTTAGAACCATGAATTTATGGTTATTTAAAACAACTTTTATAAAATAATGAAGAAAAAAAGTGAAATGAAATTTTTTTAAAAAAACATGAAATGGTAAAAAAAAAAAAAAAAAAAGTTTTTAAACTAGATTAAACAGATGTCCAAATCTAATTATTTCTAATTTAGCAGAATCAGATAATATGATTAAAAAAGAAACTCACAGGATTATTTAAATTGTGATAATGTAATAGAACTGTTTTAGAAATTTTTATTAGAATTATTTTTTATTATCATTGTTTTAAGGCAATAATCCTCTCATTTGACAATTCTCAGACTTTTCTTATACCTTCTTGACACTTAAATAAAATAAATCCTGTATTTGACAAACCTGCATTAATTTAAAATAATGCTGACATTCAACTAGAGATTATTATTTTGAAACCATTAATGCTTACTTGGCATTCAGGAGAGCTGGATAATTGCTGTCCATCTTTAAACCATGATATAGTAGGACTAGGTTCTCCTACAGCTAGACATTCAAGTATCAGTTCTTGACCTTCAGTGAGAGCCATACTTTCAAGAAGCTTCAGAAACCTGGGAGGCTCAACTTTTTCAACACTCAATATGATATCCTTTTGCATAAATTCACTATAAAAAACAGTACATAATAAAAAACAATTTTTTTTTAATTACAACTGAAGCAATAACACATTTGCACATAAAAGAAAATATTGTGAACTTTATTTGTCGGGGGGGTCACACAATTTTTTATGTACATAAATAATGAATTCAGAAGTTTTTTAAAAAATCTGAAAATAACTCAACAGGTTTAAAACAGTTAAAACATTTTAAACAATTTCAATAGAATTCAATAAATATTTAAGAATAATGCAATACATTTAAACAATAATTGTATTTTTTATAGTAATCCAGCTTTTGTTTATTAAACAATGTAGAAAAAAATTTTATACCTCAAATATATAATCTTAAAAGCAATCTGTTTTTAAAACACTTTGCTTTTGTGCAATTTGAGATTTCATAATCTTCAAAAATTGTTTTATTTGTTAAAAATGTCTAGTGTTATTATCAGTATTAAATTATTACTTCAGATTGTGCATTAAAGCAGAGGTTCACAACCTGTGGTACGCATACCCCTGGGGGTACACGAACTCAAAGTTGGTAATGGCAGACACAAGAAAATAAAAATAAGGGATTAAAAATGTTACAGAATTTTGTTTCTTACGGAATTTTGTTGGAGGGGGGAATATGAATGCAGGGGGGCACAAGAAAATAAAAAGACTAATCTAGGGGTAAGTGAAGGAAAAAAGGTTGGGAACCCCTGCATTAAAGGACAAAAACAGAACATTACTTTAAGTACAAATACTCAAGAAAACATTTAAATCCAAAATAATTATTTTTACTGTCATAAGAAAAATGCTGTTAACACAATCTGGCTCAAATTATTATTTGTTACTAAAAATAAATACATTTTTAAAAAGAAAATCTACAAATTCCTCATGCTTAAAATTACTTTCATTTAATCCAGAGTAATTACTTTCTCCAGATTAATTCATTAAAATTATTCATTTGTATCCAGATCATGTTGCCATGTAGGAATATATGCAAGTGCAATATGAGTGTAAGTAATGACATCTAGTCATTATTAAAAGCAGATTATTCCAGTGCTGTCAAGTGGCATCGCAGGGCTGGAGATCAGAAAATCTAACAATTACATTAAAATTTTTAATTCTTACTTAAATATTTCAGTTTCTATGAATTCTTTAGTAAATACCAGAAAAAAAGATAGTAGAGATTTTGGACATTATACTTCCTCTAGAATGGCAAAAATAATCTCATAACAAATAAATCATTTAACTTACCTCTTCTGAATAACCTCTGACACAGCAGCTAGAATAAGAAAATAATAATTAAAAGCTATACAGTAAAATTCATTCAGTTTCAAAACATTTTTAACATTAATTCTTTCTTTGAAATTTATAATAAATGTAATTTAAAAAAGTTACTTACCCTCTATAAATGAATAGATATTGTTTAAAATGATATGAATTAATATATAGATGATATTTGTCTTTCACAAATAATAATGCTGTTGGGTTCAAGCCTGTTTTTGTTAGAAATTAAATTTGGAATCAGATATCATAAAAAAATACTCACGTTCAACTTTTAATTGGCAAATACTGGAAGCTTCACCTCCCGAGTTTATAGCAACACATTTATATGTACCAGAATCTTCTAAATAGGCATGTTCAATAATGAGTGTGCAGCGATCACCTTCAAACAGAAGTTGAAAATCATCCGATTCTTTGACAGGCTTTCCATTGTGGTACCAGATAACCTAGGGTAAAATGAAGAAGATAATGAAGCTCTTTCATAAACAAACAAGGCTTCTGAGTTTACCACTAAATTCATAAATCTGAATTTGATTTATATTTAAGTTATTTCAAATAAATAAAGCATATAACAAATAAATTTAAAAGCCACCTGTGAATTTTTTTTCATAATATAAATCTGAAATTTGGGCATGTTTCTCAAAGAAAGCAAGTAGTGAAAAAAGACATGCCCATTTTATGTGCTTCTAACATAATAAATAATTTCAATTCACAATTATAAATGCTTAACAACTTAAATTTTCAATTTTCTTATTTGTTGCTACCTCTATATTAGCAAAAATTAATTTTTCTGAGTTAAGTGAGAACAACAATAAGAGCTATTCTCAGTTTTACATTAGTTTCTTCTCAGTAGAAAAAAGTAAAACTCTTTTTTTATCTTTTAGAGGAAAGGGATGGGTGGAGGGATCATGGTAAGCAACATGATAATAAGTTTTCTCAGAATACATGAATATCACTCCAGGAATGAACTTCACTAAATTTCTAATCATGCAGTAAAATCCAGACATTGATTGTTTTTCATGACAGTCGCCTAACCCTTACTTGATGAACATTCATTACAAGTATTTCAACATACCTCTGGCTCTGGTTGCCCAACAATAATGCAATCCATTCGTATTTTTTTCCCTTCAACAGCAGTTTGATCTTCTAAATGTTGTTTTACTTGAGGTTTTGCCGGTTCTATGTCTGATGCAATCTCAGAATCACTAAAATTATTAAAAGGAATTTTTGCCAACATTAATCTCAAAAAATTAAACAAAATTAATAGTCAAAATGTTCATTATTATCAGCATTAACAGGATTATTTCATTCATGTTTAAAATGCTGCACAGCATGAAAAAAATCCATCTTTAAACATGAGGAGCATCATTTTACTGTTTGGATTTTTAATTATGTTTAGAATTCTATCAAAAAAGTTATGTCATAATTTGTGCTTTGAGTCATCAGTTTTACAAAAGAAAAACGGTACTTTTCCGTTAGCCGGGCGCAAATGTCACCAATTGTGAACCAAACGCAAGCTAAGTCGCCAAGCAAAGCGAATGACACAGAGAATGGTTGTAAGAAATTTGGCAGAATTCTACATTATTTGGCGATTTTTCGCTTGCGCCTGGCTAACGGAAAAGTACCAAATAAACTACAATATGTTGTAAAAGTTTTAAAACTTAAAGTGCAGATTGAGAAAACACTTATGTTCATATTTCAACCAATAACAAGAAATGTAGATATTTGTCCTCCAAATTTATGAATATTTTTATTATATTATTTAATATAATAAATAACGGTGAGCACAAATATTCAGCACTTTGATTTTTATAAAACTAACACAATGGGATGTTTTAAAAATTTCTTCAAATGCATTTCCTAAGAAGTCTCCCTTCATAAAATAGTTTGACTGCTCTTAACTAAGAAAATTGCACGGAAAAACAGGATTTTCTGCATAACACAGAAACTTTTCAACCTTCCAATAAATGTAAAGATATATATTTTCTACAGGTGGTTTAGTAAAAATTTAGATGTTTCTTATTTTCACTACTTTTCGATAGTCTTAAAACCTGATTGTATAAATATCTATATCCTGATAACTGCAAATAGAAGATGCAATAATTCATTTATATTTTATGCTATCACAGTATGTTATTTCACATCTGAGCTGGAGAACTTATTTGCATCTAGAAATCTTTCATATACGATTTTTTGAGCTATATACACATTATCCAACAATATGTTAACAATATTAAAGAAAACACGTACGATGTTTCCATGGGTAAACGTCCTTTAACAGAAACATTGCAATTTGCAACAGCTTCACCAGTCTTATTTCGAGCAACGACAGTATAAGTTCCGGCATCTTTTGGGAATGCTTCGGTAATAATAAGAGTAGCATTGGTTCCGTCAAAATGTAGCTGAAAATACAAAATATTTCAAAAAGAGTCAAGGCGATCGCAGACGAGAATAGAAGTATATATACATTTTTCATCTAAGAATGATTCTAGTTTTAAAATGTACTTTACCGATTAAAAAAAATTTATAGCCCTCAAAATGTATTTATTTAGAACTAAACGTGACAACAGCGGGGATATAAACAAAAATTGAAAACGCGCGGGAAATCAGTAAACACTATAGTTAGTTTCACTTCCATTCGTTTCGCATCTCCGTCACGGCTCATCTCACACACAGGGGCGGCTCGTGTATAGGGACTGCGGAACTGCAGCACCCCCATCTTTCTTCGGTGTATAAATTTAATCACTTATTTATTTCGTTTTGCATGCAATATCCATATCCATCAATAAAACTAACTTTTGACGCTTTCAGCTGAGCCGAAAAGCTGGGAAAAAACTAAGGTTACTTCAGAGCAATTTTCCCTATCCGCTGTCTTCTCAGAGAGCTTTTTTCCCTTCGGGAGCCGCCTTGTGCCGATTGCTTCTACTTGATCATGCGCATTTGCAATGTGACCTCAAAACTTTTTTTTTTTTTTTTTCTCAGTAAGGCTAGGCGCATACATGCAATTCCTTCGGCAACTAAACAGTTTCTTGCATGCACCGCGCGATTTCACGCGCATACATGCGATTTTTAATCTTTCGATTCTTCATTTTTAAATGCGCTCGCTGTCTTCTCAAACGCACTACGCACGCTCTGGGTCATTAGCCATCGGGAACAAAAAAAAAAAAGCCGTCATAATTATACAATATTCACCAAAGAAAAAGTATTCAACTCATCCCAAGCTGAGAAGTGTTGGTTTGATTTTGTAGTAGCCATTTTGGTGCATTCTCAGCTTGGGATAAGTTGAATACTTTTTCTTTGGTGAATATTGTATTACTAGAAAATCACCCGTCATGGTATGACGGGTGCAATTTGCCTCTTCATTCGAGAGATTTCCCATCAAATCTGACGTGTTTAAATCAGTGGCGAATCTCGGATTCGGGTGGGGGCTGAGGTCACAAAAACTTTGTATCGTCGTGATGAATGTCAAACCTCAAGGCTAAAGTAAACCAAAACTCTTTAACTTTACAGACTTGACTCACCTGACGATAAGAATCATGAAAAACAATACAATACTTTCGATAATTTAATAAAAATTACAATGAAATAACTAGTCAAAAAATATCTTCGACAGCGGTAAAGCTACACGTAGAAATGGAATGACTACAAAAGTAGGAAAATTTTCGAGCCTATCAAGCCAGAAAGTAATGTTTAAACGTCTTTATTATTTTTTAAAAAGAGGGAAATTAAGAAAAAACAGTTGTAAAGATGTTGAATAAAATCGAGAATTCTGGCTTGGCTTGGGGGGGGGGGGCGGTAGCCCGATAGCCCCCCCGCTGGATTCGCCACTGGTTTAAATAGATATATAGAAATGTTTAACATTGATTGAAAACAAATAAAATAAACATATGTATTATGACAGGAAATATTTTTTTTATTTACACATTATTTACATATTCTTTATTCAAAAAACCTCTTCGTAAACAACATTCCGTGTGAAGTATTTTTCGTTGTTTAACAATTTTCCTTATACTTCAGATGTCTTTGCATAAATTTTAACGCTGCCAATAAATATTATCAAATTATATCATCACGATTGCACTACATAATTAGATGCGTCGTGGCGTCCAAACTATGTCACGCGGCGCATGATATATCATTGACATAATTTACTACTTTCTATTAAAAAACGGAAATTAATTTGAAATATATAATTAATATAATTTAAAATTCCTCGGAAACTATTGATCATTGCGAGATAAATTTTATATCAATCGATAGCAAATTTTATTTCACTATTTTAGAGCTGTTAAATTTGAAATTAGAACGACAATTACTCTTTTAAATTTAAAATTACTGAAATTTAGGTTCTCTAACAATGAAATAATGCTGTTTAACGTCTCGCAGTGCTATGGCGCGAGTTTTATTGTTGGTGACATCAGAGCGTTACCGAGAGATCTGGGCTATTATATTAGTAATTATGACGGCTTTTTTTTTTTATTCTTTAAATCTTTTTTTAAACTAAAATTATTGGCGTATTTATTATGATGTATAAAAGAATTTTTTGTGGGTAGTCTTTCTTTTCCCTTGGGTCTTTCGGGTCACAAAAGGTTTTTGTTTTGACGAAAGTCAGGCCTCTTACAAAAAAGATCAAATTTTTAGAATCTCTACCTTCAGGTGACCTTTGATGAAGTCTGCTAGATAGTATTTTATTCTACTTTTTCAAACAATACTTTTTTTAAAGTTGCTTGGTTTTTCTTTTTCTTATAAAAAGTTTGTTTACTATTTTTTTTCGATTGTAGCAGCATTTTGCGCACTCTGGAAACAATATAATGCGATGTAACATTTTTGCCTTTTATCGTTTACGGAGCTTGTTGGCATTTTGCTTTCAGGTTTTATTGATTTAATTGTTTTACTCTTTTTCTCTTGACTCAGTGCAATTAACTAATGAAACAGCAGTCTGGTATCGAACGAATACTGTGATGTTTTCAAGCGTTTCGTCGAAACTTTATTACTGAATTAACTAAAAGAATAGTTATAATTCCATTTTACGTTTTTTTATTTGTTCAAACAGCAATATTTTTAAAGGAGGTATATGACACGTCAACAGGTAATATTCATTCCTCTGTCACATGTAAAGTCTTACACCTTGTAACTTCGGATGAATTAGGAACATGCATACTGTTGTAATTTCTTATAATTTCTTTTTGACATCATTTTTGCTATTGTTCCCATTCCATTTACTAAATACATTCTTTTAAAACCTTATTCCATAGATATCTCTCAAATATACTTTTTTGTTATGTAATTTTATGGATAAAATTATAACTACATTGAAAAGTGTCTTTGAAAATTGCAGACTTCACGAGATTCTTCAGAAAAGTGGTAAATCCTTCAAAAGTTTAAGTGTCAGCTGTATTATCCAAAATGGATTTGTGCTGAGATTTTCGCCACTGAAATTCTAAATGCTTTTGAAAATGAGTTTCCTTCATCGTTTATTTTATTCCCGATCATTTTATAAGTTAATAAACTTCAAATTAAGCTGCGGTTACTCATTTATATTTATTAGAGATCTTAAGAAAATGAAACTACTATAATTCGCGAACGTACACAAGAACAGAACACAATCTGAAATATGTAATACTGCATTTACATTCCAAAATAAATTGACACATGCACGATTCTTCCGAAAATTATTTTACATTCCAAACCAGTTCCGACCATCAGGGTATTAAGCAACAAAGAATATATGTATGCAATTGAAAATGATTCTTTCTTCTTTTTTTGTTTACGAAATTTAATTGCAACAGTATAGAAGGCAATATTGTTGAACAAAGCATATTCTAAACTACGATTTTGTAAAAAATAATTAGTTTATTAAATTTCATAAAACTATTCTGTTTTGCTGACAGTATGAATCAATCACAGTGAAGAAATAAGTAAATATATAATAAATAATTCTAATAATTCAAAAAAGTATTACTAGTCCCAGGTAGCACAACATGTTACACGATATTGTATAATATTGTTCGATATTATATAATATTATATTATATTGTACAATATTATCCAATATTGCGAATATTGATCAATATCGTAGAATATTGTTCAATATCTTTGTGCTACTGGGGGTGTTATTTCTCATTATTAAAATATTTGAAAAACGAATCTTTACTCAATCATTGAGGAAAAGCTTACCTTTGTATCCCTCGTTTCTTTAAGGGACTTCGAATTATGTAGCCAAGTTATATCAGGCTGTGGCTGACCAGTAACAGAACATTCCAGCCTCAGTTTTTGACCAGCTCGAGCCATGACATTTGAAAGTGGAGAAATGAATCTCGGTCGTTCGGAAGGAGTAATCGCTGCAAGATGAAAAACAAAAAATTTTGAAAAAGAATTATGAAACAGTGATAATTTATTTTTTAAGAAAAAAGTCATATTGTTGATGTATCCATCGGAAAGTTTTCGTGATGTATCCATCGGGAAAAAGAGAGAAAAAAAAGAAAACTATCATTGTCTCGTAAACACAAAATTATAAACGAAAAACGTTCCATCCGATGCTGCCCTTCTTCGTTATTGCAACTTGTTTTCGAGATCTTTTGAGCTCACTTGTATGCTCTTGTTTTATTATATCATCGCTTTTCATTCGTTACAGTTTTTCGTTTTAGTTTTCTTTTATGCTTGTATCTGGCAATATGAACCTTAATACAAACCGGCGTACACATGACACAATAGCTTTCCTTCAATATAAACAGTGATACATTGTGACCAATGTCGAACCTTTAGTATAAAATAAGTGGCGAAACTAGAAGCTATTGCGTCCGAGAAGGTTAATTATTTTTGATATACCCGAATTCACGAAAATGACATTTTTGGTCATCTTGAAATTTATGGCGTCCTAGGTACACAACTCACTGCCTTTTCTCTGCTTTAGCAACATCACTGCATAAAATTCTTGATAATCCAAAAGGCATTGATTCTTGATATATAAAATAAAAATTCAGCATACTTACTCGAAACTATAATTAGCATCGTATAAAGAACAATGCATGTTATATATAACAAGTAAGTAATTGAACTAAAATGATAGAATGTTAAGGAACAGTTTAAATAAAGCTCTTTTTTGTTTGATTATTCTTAAAGTATTTCCAAGTTTAAATAGGAAAAAAAATTAAAAACGGCGCACGATTGTTTTCATATTTGTAATTATAAAACCGATTCTGATTAATTCCATGTGACATACTGATCGTTTCAAAATACCAAGACTAAAACTTTTCGACGATTTTACACCGGAAAGGGGTGACAGGCAAGGAGTAAGATGAGCTCATTTCCGGAGTTTTTTGTTAGGTCACGCTAAGAAAAATGCAAATATCTTCCCCTCCATTTCTCACTTCACCCCTATTTTGGTGAAATCAACTCCGCCTGGAGCCTGCGCAAAAGCGCGGAGGGTTTCGGAATCCATAATCACCTATATCACTAGAGTGCCTGCCTTAATAACCCCATTATATCTAAGAAAGAATTTTTAATCCGTTATAAGAATATGAAGAGAATAACACAAATTATAACTTACTTTGAACTTTAAGATTGGCACTACAAGCCGCTTGCCCGACTTGATTGACTGCCCGGCACGTGTACTGCCCTTGATGATCAGGAGTGGCTTCTTCGATTCGCAAGGAGCAATATCCGTTGTTATAAATGGTGGAATAGTCGGTGGAATAATCAATGCAAATATCATCCTTAAACCAGGACACCAAAGGCAATGGATTTCCAAAGACTTGGCATTCGATTTGGTGTTTCGAACCTTCCATAATGGTTGCGTCTGACGGCTCTTGAACAAAATGCGGCGGTACAAGCTCATTAGCAGTGCGAGATTCTACAGAAGACATTTTGTATTTATGAAAGAGCCGAAACAGTGATTGGAGAAAACTGCGCAAAATATACTTCTAATCTACACCTCGGAGATCTAGCCTGATGATTAATAGTTTATAAAAAATGACTGAACCTGTCTAAAGAAATGGAACAACTGAAGTTTTTAAAAAATTAAAATGTTGAAATTTAGGATAAAAAAATGCTTTTACAACGTTCCACTCCTTGTAATACTTTTTGAGAATACTTTTTGTTTTAACAAATAAATAATTAATTTCTACTCAACATGATATTTACAAACAAAGAAAATAAAAATGCTTTAAAAATATTTTATTTTGCATGCAGTCAGTTTAATAGAGGACATGAAACAAAAGTAGGATGAATCTTTCAGAAAAATGGAGGGAGGATCAAAGATATCAATTGAAATTTAGGATTGCCTCATTACTCAGACACAAACATTATAATATCTCTATCAAAGAACATCAGTCATAGAAAATCTATTTCAATAACTTCATAGGGTAAAAATAACATTCAGAAAAAAGAGAAAAGTAGCATTTTGAAGTCTTTGGTCGAAAAACAAAGAATCATCAAACTAATATATGATGAGACTAACAACTTCTGTTAGGCATACATAATGACTATTTACAATTACTAACTAAAACATAACAAGGGTAGCATGAACTAAAATATATCAATATTTAAAAGCAGTAAATAAATTCAATAAGAAAAATGTTCAGGAACGATTCACAAGGGGGAGAAAAAACGAAACCATGAGATCAGTTGCGTAAGATTTGTGACTATGGTGACATCAAACTGTGATTGAAATCTCGTGATTTAATGATGTGCACCTTTAACCTGCCGAAAATGTCACTCCAAAGGGATATGAGCTTATTAAGAAATACTGATTCATTTTTGAATTTGAGGTTTATTCATGTGTTTAAGTTTATAGATAAATATAAATGAGTCCATTCGAAAGGGATGAATTCTTTTTCTAGAATGAAAATAAGTCAAAGACAAAATCACGTGTTATTACCAAAAATTAAAAAAAAAACTTAATCTTAGGGGAAAAAAAGATTGTGGAATTTTATACCGACCTTTCACAACCAGTTGACACTGTGTTTCGGCAATTCCACCTGGATTTGTAGCTCTGCAAGTAAACCTAGCAGTATCCTCGGAAAAGGTTTCTTCGATTGTGAGTTTGCAAACTCCTTTCTCCATACACGTCTGATAATCAGGATTATTTTCGACTAGAATACCATCTTTAAACCATTGAACCTGTGAAATGATTATGCATCCTTAGTTAAAAAGATTAACAAAATTATTGGTTAGAAGAATAATGTAGTTATAAATATATATAACCATGGACACACTTGAGAATACATCAAAATTTAACCATTTATTTCGTTTGAAATGTACAAGTCATAATTATTAGCAAATTTTCGTACTCTCATATAATGCAATCTTGAATCTGAATTAACGGTATTAGATACAATTGCTTGGTATTACCTTCAATGTCAAATTAGGTTGCCATGTTATATGTTTTAGCATCAACTTTATTATATAACTTTTCCATTAAGCACAGTAACTATATAATGTGCGTGATTACTCTAAAAGCAACCTATTCCATCAAGCGTACGTGGATGAGAAGTACCCCCCTCAAAATGCCGGTTCTTGCTTCCCCTGGGGATATATTAATGGTGATGCGGTTATGTTAACCACATCTCCGATAACGGGACTTACCTCCTTCGGGAGGAGTTGGTGTATGGCCATTTTATAATTGACCACAGTACCCATTATTATTGCGGCGATATAAGATAAGGCCAGGGTATCTTTATGGCACTCTATAAGCGAAGGAAACGATGAATATTTGTGAAAAAGAATCTAATGAGCAGGAAATATTTATTCCCTATAACAGGGTAGGAATGAAATACCTTTGGAGGCAATTTCACAAATTCCACATATTCTTGTTGCATGCGGAGGAATACTAAGAAAATTCCAAATCAGTTAGCCGATTGAAGCACAGCAATTTATTTCTCAATTTATAATCGGCGTCTATTTTTAATGTACTTACTGAAAGAACTAACAGATTCAAACTACAGTCTTCTCCCCCAGGTCAATTGGATTTTTCTCATCTCACGAACGCTGAATAAAGGTACCAATGATTTGACTTTATTATATTAAAATCGAACGACCTACACAGTAAAAAATGTGTCAAAAGTAAAAAAAAAATGTTCTGACTTACAAAAAAAATCCCAGTCGGCAAGCTGGAAGGCAAAGGTAGAGTCTTTTTGTTTGGATATATAAGGAAAAGAACATTTCGTCCTCTATTTTCATTATGGTTGGAGATAGAGGAATGAAGAAGGTGGAGGAGACTGCAAATGACGAGAGCTTTCAAACAAGGTGTAACATGTATAGGTTAAAAGGCAATTTTAATTTAAGGGGGGGGGATCACATTTCAGCTCATAACTTCTAAGTAATTGCAGCTATAAAAAAAATTTAAATACAAAAATTGTTCATTATGATAAGGCGATAATTCGCCTAATTTGAATTTTCTTTCTATCTTCAATTGTAAAGGAATTATGGGGAAATGAAAATCCCCTTCCAATTCCACCCCCTTTGAGTTGGATAGCCCATCTACGAACTCGGCAGAGATTTTCACTATCCTTACAACATATCCCACGCAGGTTAAAATCAATATATATATATACAATGGGTGGTTTTGGTTTCTAGGGGTCATGATTGTTGTAGATCTGCAGAAATTTACCGGAAGTCGTGTCATGAAAACCATTGCAATAGGTAGAGTTCCTATACAGAATCTGCCTAAAATACGAATAAACATAACTATTTAAATTATGAGAAATAAAAGAGTATATATAATAGATTCTTTACTTGGGGCATAGGTTCTCCCTCCACTTCACACTCAAATGTGAACTTTGTGCCTTCGGATACTTCGGCGTCCGACAGATTCCTCACGAATCGAGGTGGCCTCTGTTTGGCGGCGGCTTCAGCTGCTTTTGCAGCTTGTTGAGCAGCGGCGGCAGCTGCCTTGGCTGCTTCTGCTTCTGCTTGGGCGGCGTGAAGCATGGCGTCCAGTTCCGCCTGGTGATAACATATATGAAAGTATCAGTTTATTCTTCTTTTCGGTAATGGAAAAAATGTAAAGATAAATTTATGCATTTAAACATTATTAACATAATTGAGAACAGTCAAAATTATTTTTAATACTTCAGAGACAGACAACCAGTTCGAATGAAACATTTTTAATTCACAAATCAACAATTTCGAAATTTTAACTGAAAATTCTAGAATGAAAGCTTTTTTAATGTAAATTGCGGTTATACGAATTTTGTTTCTTATTTTCTATTCTAGAATATAGAAAAAGTAATTTCTCATTGTTCATCGAAGTTTAGAACATTGCAGATATTTAATTCATTGAAGTTTCAAACTGTGGACCTTCAATTAAAAAATGAACAGATAAACTGGAACCAACAAAAACTTTTGATTTAATTGTCTATTTATACATATCCTAAGCATACAGATGTCATATTCATAGTATTCATCTCGGTTCGTTAACTCTTTCATCTTTCAGTTTATACTTTTTTTATTCGGCTTTCTAAAAGTTCACCAGTAATACATATAAAAGTTGAGTATGCTTGCCGGACTAGAATGACAGTCCATCAAATTTTCAAGTAATTTATATTTACGTTTCCTTGTATATGTATGAGGAAATTTAAATATGAATATTACTATACTTTTAAACAAAACACAATACCTTTCCCTTTTCTTCCATTCGTTTCGTCTGCTGAGAAATTCTGATATTTTTCGTCAGCGTTTCGAGTTCTGAAGTTATGACAGTAAACGAATCCATCATATCTTTATTCTTACTAGTGACAATACTCGAAGAAGGGTGAGGCTGATTACCTAGTAGAAAAGAAAGACAAGTTTCACTAAATAAATTTAAAATCTGCATTTAAAAATACTTTAACAAATTTAAAATCTGTGTAAAAAACTACTAAAAATCGTAGAAAATGTCTTAAAACAAATAATTTTAATGATTTCTGAACATCGCAAATTTCATATTGTTCTTCTATAGTAAGAGAACGTTTAACAAAAATATTACATAAATTCATAAATATTACATTTCATAAATATTACATAAATTTAAAAAGACAATGCAATGACAAAAATACAATGAATTTGAATACCAAAGGAAAGATACAATGTCCTGAAATGACTTTTTAAACTGAAAACTTTTTCTAACAGCTCAAAATTAATCCGTAATAATAGAAAAAGATATGCTAATGAGTAAAGGAATTAATAAAAGTAGGTTAAAAAGAAGAGTAGACATGCGTGTGCGTTGGCGTTGCCGCTTGAGATTCAAAATAACTGAAAGCCAGCATCGAAGTGATATATTAAAGTTTAGCTTAGTAATTGCTTTTCATCATATTCTTATACGTCAAAGATTCAATGTAATTACTCTGGTGTTGATAAACAAAGAAGGTAAAAGATTAATTTTGCAGAGTCTAATACAGCACTCGCTATCAAAATAGTTTCAAAGTTATCTCGTCAACTCAAAACTCGTTTCTTTTACATTTAAACTGACCGAAATTCAAGTAATTAATATCTAGAAGAAAAAATATTCATTCGCAATTAATATGTAAACAATAAATTAGTTAGGATGTTGAATCTATTCAAGTATGAATACCAGATGAGGCTTCTCAATACTCGTTAATTGCAGCGCTATCAATGATAACAAGAAATGCTAGTTAGTTTGCAGTATAACATAGTCTGTTCGTCACGAGAACTCTCGCCGCCATATTGTATAGTTGATGGCGGTCGCTATAGCAACTGGTTATGCTAGGAAAGATCCATTGCGAATAGGAGGAGTCTGACGGAAGTCGGAGTTATATTTTATTCTTGGCGCCAGTTTGCGGCAGTTAAAAGAGTAGTTGATCATTCGTCTTCTTGGTTTTTGCCGCAGTTGTACGTTCCTTTGCATTCGCTTATCCTGCCCATTTGGCTCTAAATGCTCAATGTAACACATTTGAATGAACTTCTACCTACTAGAAATGGATTCTTCCTACGATAACCTGTTTCTACAACGGCGGCCGTCAGCTAGACAATTTGGCGGCGAGAGTTCTCTTGGCGGACAATTTTTCGTTATATTTTTGAACACACTCTCGAGTCATTGCCACATTAAAACCGTTCGTAGCTCTGTAGCGAAAGATTTAAGCCCACTCAAGGAGTTTGAAATTTAAAAAACTTGCTTGTTACAAGTCTCCGCATCGGTTTTGGGTAATTCCGGTTTATGGAAATATATTTTAATTAACTTCAAAGAAATACAACTCGAAAGCACACTTTTTTTCGATTATGTCCCTGAAAAATAAGGTCTCTTAAATGCATAACTGATATAAGACTTTACCATAAAGTTCTTGAGACAGAGTGGCTATTTTTCGTAGCCTTTCTTCCTGCTGACTTTTTTCTTTGTTCAAAAAGTCCCTGATCTCTTTCTTCAGTCCTTCTGCATCTGATTCTTTGTTGCAAGATGATGATTTCCGCGCCACTGATATCAGCATTCGACTGCCCTCACTCAACCATTCCTCGGCCTACAAGAGGAAATGAAAGTAAATGTGCATGAAATGTATTACAGTATGAGAGCAAGTCATGCAAATGGGAGGTAGTTACGAATGGCGGACAAATGAGCTATTGATTTGATATTCCATTTGGAAATCATATAAACAATTAATAATATGACATTTTTAAACACCTTCAGAACGTTATGGACGCAACTGTGTCTACAGTATGAAACAATAAATGTATTGATACATAATTTGAGTTTTAAATAAGCAATTTAATAATGTGAATTTCTAATACTTTGCTTGGCAGCTAATAAGCGTATCAATTTCAAATCGTATTAGTAAAAACATTATTTCATACGGTTAAAAGAAAATAATCATCATGCCAACCCCCACCCACCCACCCAAAAAAAGAAAAGAAAGAAAAAACCGTTTAACATCAGCGGTGTAGTGAGGGTAAATGGCTTAGTATTTATTTTTCGCTCCCTCCCAGTCTGATACCAAAACCTCTGGCATTAAAAAATTAAATGATATGATACTTAAATGAACTTGAATGGCATTAAAAACTTAAAGTTAATCGAGGCGTCCGAGGCATCTATAACCCCTTGCCCACCCCTCGCTATGCCATTGTTTTATAAGAAAAAAAAACTGGCAATTGAATCAACTTGATAAACATCAAGTATGCCGCACCAATTTAATTTTGGAATCCATTACCCAACTATTGCAGAAGGAAAAAGGATGTGACGTCGCAGGACAGTGTAAGACAACGTGCAGTTAGATGTTAGATGACGTGCGTAACTCTGTTTGTGATATGACTGTGACGTAACGCGAATCTAATCTATTGAACATTTTGACTTGAACACCACAACTTGAATAAAAGATAAATACTCCTGCTTTTATAAATAAAATTATAAAGCAGGATAAATTATATGGCTTTATTCCGTTTGTGGAGCTCTAGGAAGTTTGAATGGAATTTTCTTTAGCATTTTCATCAACAAAAATCTTATACAGAAATTCGAGTTCTTTGATGAGGCACTATTGGAATAATTCAAACTCATTTCTACCACAAATATTTATAAACATTGAAGATAATTAGATAATTACTTCAAGAAGAAATAAACAAAAAATAATGCCTACAAATAGAACTTTACAACGGCCATACGAAAAATTTAAAGGCTTCCGTGAGGAATATCGAATTTAGAAAATTGCGGGTATACAAAAAAAAGAAATGACGCGTATACTTTTGATTGTCTTCATTCCATAATAAATTAGAGTTTTTATTAACTGTTTACTAACAAAATTTTAATAACAATTCCCTACCTGTTTGTGATATAAGAAATATATTATCAACAGTCGCTAAATCGTCGAGACTTTCAAATAAATAATAAACTACGCTCAACTAAACCCATACTAGAACAAGACGCACTCTCTCCGACAGAAAAATAAGATACAGTTTTAACGAGTTTGCATATAGGTCACACATGCTACCCCAGCAACCACTTTCTACTGGAAGATCGCCTACCTATAACCACCTTCTACTCTTCAAAAACATTCATGTCGAATGTCCAGATCTTAACTCAAGGCGCTCATAATATTTCAAATAGAAATCAATCAATCTGACCGAACTGCTACAGAAGGATTTCTATGTTCAGATTTTTAAATTTCTCAAATGCATCGGGTTTTACACAAAAGTATAGAACTATCAATGACATTTTAATTTTTCGCTTGCGTTATACTTTTAAAAAACTGATTTGATTCTGCTCATAACAATCATTTAGGCATAACATGCCCCAACAAGACCTAGGGCCAATAAACTACAACTAAACCAAAATTAATTGTTTTCGATTAATAACAAATGTTATAAACCCTGAATATTTAAGGCATAATTAATATCACAGATAATTCGGTAATCTATTGTTATTAAAATTCTGATACGAACGTTTTAATTAATTTTTACTTTTTTCATGTAAGAAATAATCCAAAAATAGTTCATTTCCTTTAGTAGGTACGATATTAAAAGTTATTTATAAAACTTAATTAATGCTATATTAATATTTAAATTCAAAGGAGTAAGCACTGAATGTTTTACAGAAGTTAGGGTCTAGGGAAGAAGTTCAGTGTTTAGCATAGTTATTGTCTTATATAGTTAAAAGTTGCTTGAAGTAAAAGAATATACTATAACGTGCAAAATGTTGCTAAGTGTAAATAAAAAGTGAATTCAAATCTTCTTTAGAATTTAAAATTTCACATGACTTTTTGATAATGAAAAAAATATGTAGGCTAAAAGAGTTTAAATGCAGTTTTCGAATTTTAGTTTATTCTTTTTTTGTGTCTTAGTTTTTATCATGAATATTATCTCGTTAAAATAGGCTAGTATGTCATAAAGATTTGGTACATTATATTCGCAATAACCTTGAATAAAATAATCTTTCTCCTGTCATGAATGTGTCAAGAAAAATAGGCAGTATCTTTATTTCAAAATTTTTTTGTTTTAAAATGGCATATATTTTATCAACGTATCGACATATCAAGCTGATATTATGTTCACGATGCGCACTTTCATGGAATCTCACGAATGTTATCGTATTTATTTGGAACTACTTATTTAAAATATATATTTATAAGTTATATTTAAAATATAAGTTAAAATTTTTAAATGTAAATTTCGTGCACAAAAAGTCTAACTTGAGATGGAATATTTGATTTGACAAATTAAATAAGAAAACATATCTATGTAATGTTTTAATTATTCCGATATATTTAATACTTCTGGTAAATTTCTCAGGAAATGTTTAATTACTGTTTCCTATAAATTAAATTAAATTTCAAAAGTGCATATTAAATGAAGAGAACTCACGGCAAAATAGCCTCTTACTTTGTTTCTCTAATTAAACTTCCATCTTCAGAATGGATAAAAAAGCACTGTGGTATGGTAACAAATGTTTGAAAAAAAAAACGATGAAAAATTCAAAATTTAAATTGATAGCCAATTATACCCGTGGTCAAAATATAAATGTTAAGCTACATTGCATCTCGTATTAAAATTTGTGCTCTATTACAACACATACTTATATTACAAAAAGTATATCAGTAACAAAATATTGCAGAAGAATCAGAAATCCAATTACTTTATAAAAAATTCATCTGCGTGCAAAATAAAAGTTATTCAAAATCTATCAGCATTTATATAAAGTAATGAAATGTCGAACAGGAAAACAATCCACAATTCATCTCCTATTCACTCATTGTTAAACACAAGAGTTAAGTGAAAAGATTGTGATCGACAGCGAGCACTGTGTCTTTGGAAGATGTTTAACATCACTGCAAGAAGCCATGCGATAAATAAATTTTCGCCGAATCCAAGGGAGAAAATAAAAGTGGGGGAAAATATTTGTATTGAACTCAGAAAGTTACTAAAATGGAAACAAAAAAGTGTCGCTGATGCAGTGTTTTGTTAGATGATGATTAAGCATGAAGTTTGCGCCAAGATAAAATTCACCCGAGACATTTAAGACACTTCAGAAAGTTCTGCGAAGACACACAATTAAAACACAACGAAAGTAGCGTTGAATTCACTTGAAATTAAAGTTTGAAAAGTTTCAATTAATTATTTTTACTAGCATTTCCAGAATTTTTTTAAAAATAATACTAAGATTATTAAAATGGCAATCAAATTGATTTAAGGTGATTGTAGGCCCGAACGATGTTCCACAGAAATAAATAACATCACTCCTTCCACTTCGTTGTTTTAATACGTTTAAATGTTATTTAATTTCGTATAAGTGCTCCATAACACACACTGACGAATCAATGCAATATGAGTTTGTGGCATGCATAGTTCACACCAAACTGTATTGTTTTTGTTTTAAACTAATTTCATATTACCTGAGTAATTTTTAAAAATACTTTAATACTGCGTAAAAAAGTCAATCTTTGAAATTTTACAACAAGCATAGCAAATACCTCTTCGATTGTTTTATAGTACTCTATGGCTACGTCGATGAGCCTTCGATTTCTATTCACTTCTGTTCTGAAGGTAGACCATTTCTTCTGCATGGTCTCTATTTCGGTGGGAATTTGCTTGGAGTCCACTCTTTGGTCACGCATCAGTCTCTCTGCGGTGCTCACGAACTCGTAGATTCGGATCTGCAGAATCTGAATAGAAAAAGAAAGAAAGGTTAAGGAACTGTTCATTGGTAAAAGAAATTTGAAAAATAATGAACCTTGTTTCAAATAGTAAGGACAAAATACAATTATTTTTATGAAATAGAGTAACATTTTTTTTTGTTATTGTTTAAATTTCAAATAATCGTAGTAGCTTCACTGCAACCAGAAATGCGTTAATGATTTTTCTTTTTTTGGAATAAAGTTTTCCGTCAAAAGTTTCATTTTAAGAATATCACTGAAGTGGCTTTAACATATTTTGAGTATTCTTCATAGATAACGATTGTGAATAATTATTAATGAAATTAAATGTTTATTGCGTGAAATGCACAATAATAGAGCATAAATAAATTGCACAGGACAGAACAGTGTTTTTGAGAATTAAAAATCATTTAGCAACAAGTATCTCGAAAAAGAGAACACAGAAAACTATTTAGCATCCAATACAATAGAAAATTCCCAAGACAGTAAATGTTTCTTGGATTTATGTAAATTATGCTGAAAATAATTCTTTATTACAGGAAAAGAGCTATGTAACTTTAATAGGAGGTTTCATTTCAATAATTTTCATATTTCTTGCAATACGCTTACCTCGATTGTTTTTTCGAACTGCAAGAACGCTTGAGAAGTGTGCATAGCTGACGGTAAGGAATCTCCATAACTCTGTCGAATGGAAGCCAGTTGTGAATTTAGATCTTCAATTTGCTTGTTGATCTAGAAAAACAGATGTTTAGTCATTAAAATATAGCAAAGACATCTGCAGAATAAAAAAAAATAATATAATTTAGCGCACTGAGAAATTAACATTAAATGGGGAAAAACTACACGAAACATCATTATTCTTTACCAAATGCATGTCTCTAAAGAAAATGCAAAGCTGGTTGTGCTGTTCCAGCTTGTATTTGAATTCATCCCATGCTTTCTCGAAAGATTGTTTTCTTGTCTGGTGAAGAGATGATACTTTTTCCCTGTCCTTGATAGCTGCTTCTGGTGGTTCCTGAAACATATTTAGAAAATTAGATTCTTTATTATTCGTAGTTTCATAACATCATAATTATATTTATTTCAATCACTTTTGTTTTCCGAATCCAACATAATAAGGAGAAACTGAAAAACGCAATAACTGAAAATGCAAATTATCTAATTATTTTCAAAAACAAACAGTTAGATTTAAAGGAAATGATTAACACGTTTTTTCTTAATAACAATGTCAGCTAAATTAGTTTATTTTGAAAAGCAAATCGGGATTTCTGGTTTTCCTGGGGGTTTCTAGCAAATTTTTGGTTTTTTAATTCTTTATTCTTTGAAGTCTATGTCATACCTGATCCGCAATTCGGAAGAGAAACCAGTTGGAGCGTTCTCCCCTCGACTTTCTCGAATGCTTACACAATACGGAGTGTTTTGGGATTAAATGTGGCACATAATGAAAAGAATGCAATACGCATTTTGGATCTCTTCCTATTGATTGAACGGATCAAAATTTGATTTGATCAACAATTTTAGCGTGAAGACACAAATCCTACTCGCATCCACCCAAACTGATCAGTAGCGATCTACGCTCTTGAACGGGGATATGACGTGGATCAGTAGTTGTGTGAAAACCACATACCAAGTTCCTTTTTATCTTGTCTGTTTGGTTTTTGAGTTATCATGTTCGCACGCACACGGGCAGGCAAACAGACTGTCAACCAGGCGACGGATTGGGTGCAAAACTTGATATAGATCTACAATTATAGCAATAAAGCCATATGCCAAATTTCGTCTATCAAGCTCGTTGCGTTTTTCAATTAACACTCTTGTGTTCATGTGCACTCGGACAGATTGATCTTCCCGCGTAGATGGATTTCGCTCAAAATCTATATACATATAAAACGTTTACGTGCTTGGAACAGATATCGTTCTTATTACTTATTATCGAATGGCAACTGTCAAATGTAAACAAACCGCCGTACGAACGTTTCAGACTGCTTCAAAGAACGTTTTTCCAACTGCGCTTAATTAAATGCTTCGCTTAGCTAATTAATTGAGCAGCAAAATATTGTTAGAAATGCTCAGAAGGAGGCTCGCCGTGTCATGGAAACCTCCATTTAATCAGAGGAAAGAAGATGTAGAAGAAATCAAGATGATAGAAATAGGCGTCAAACCGAAAGTATAATCGAGCGTGAAAATAAGCTTAACCGTCGCCAGATAGTATAATCGCTATGACTTGCTTATAGAAATCGTTGTTCAAGAGCACAATTGCGGTAATTTGTCTGAGGTGCTTTCTGCAATGCGCCTTATTGTATCCCCTACTCAGTGACCGGTCTGGTCAAGGGTACGGGGGTAAGAGACGGCGTTCTATTCTGTATCCCCTACTTCTGAGGTATAACAATTGTGTATATAAAGAAGCTGTAGACTAAACTGCATGGCTAGCACTCAGTGATCAGCTGTATAGGGAATTACAACGACACAAATGTACTGCACTAAAATAGAACAGTTGTGAAATAAGCAGTAATAAAAGAACAGAAATATCTTTCTCTGTATATAATTTCTTAAAAATAGAAGGTATTTATCGAGAAACAGACTGCAAATAACTTATATAAATTGCCGAGCACTAGCTGTTCATCAAACATTGAAACTCTGTTCAAAAATATCATAATATTTCATAGCTTAAGTGCAAAGTGAAATAGATAACTAAAAAAGTATCTAAGTATTTCAATAGCTTACATGATTTTCTTTCCTCTTTTATGTGTATGATTTTAAACATACAATATTTATTTTAGATTTGCCATATAATGAGTACATGAAAGTACTCATTATATGACAAATGAGTACATTTATATATACAGAGTACATGAAAGATATTGATGGTTTTCGTAACTTCTAACTAAATTAATATGACAGGTGACCAGCTGTTCGCCAAAAGCAGCTAGTTTGATAAAAAAAAATCTACAATTCTTGTGTAAAGACCGCTTACCAAATTTGATTCGCCTTCTTTGATCACGTTTTTTAGCTATCGTGTCCACGCACAGGAATAATTCCAAAAATATTTTATTTTCGGACTCGGGGAGATAAAAAACATGGTGATTCATCAAAATCAAGAAGTCGAATTTTTGGACATTACACTACTTTCTCTTCGCATACTTCGTATACAATAAAGTAAAAATAATTCAATTTAGTTCTTGCATTTTTTTATCTGCTTTGCCTATTGATTTTTTGGGAATTTTAAATCTAATTAATCGTTTAATTAAGTGCACATTTTTTTCTAATAATATTTTCGCATTTTCTTCATCATTACTGTATTAATAAAAATTTAAAAAGACGCTTCTTTTAGTGTAACGGAGCTCATCATTTAAGAATAATGTTTCTGCACAAGAACAGAGTTTATGAAAACCAATGAAGTCACAACATACAGCTCCGTTTATTTTCTGGATGAGTTGCTGCGCTTCCGTATTACTGAATTTGAACAGTTCCATGACAGTAGGCTTGGACGATTCGTGATCGTGGATTAATGCTTCCATCTTTGCAACATCGTTTGGCAATGACGTCATTCTGAATTGAGATTCTTGCATGTCCACCAATTTCTCAAGCTAAAATACGGAAAACAAGAATATATAGCACCAATTTCAATGCAAAGAACTTAACTGGATAGATAACATCTATAATGAATATAATGATACCTCGTCATAGTTCTTGAAAAAGGTGACCATCATCGGAACCAGGATTTGATAATCAGTGAGTCGTTTCTGAAGTGTCTGGTTCATGTCTCGAAGATTTCGAAGAATTTGAGTGTCTTCTGGTCTAGTGTTGTCTTTTGATTGAACTGCCTCCGATTTTTTCAGAACGTTCGAAACTTCGTCTTGAATAGACTACGAAGGAAGTCAAAGATATATAAATGTTCAGAAAATAAAAATAATTCCAGTTATCTTAAATGATTTTTTATTAAGTTCTTTATAAGTATACAGAAAGATTATTATTTTTTAAATGTTACTTAAACCAATAGTAAATTATCCTAAATGACAAATATGCAAACGGACTAGTGTGGTTTGGAAAACGTTCAAATTTACGCAGTTAAAATATACGGGAAAGCGTGAACTTGGCAAACATTGCTCAAGACTTATCAGACTCGAGAGAAGACAATTATATTTTATTATTATTTTAATCGCTTATTTCTTTAAGGCACTGGAGTGTATAGTGCATTGAGCAATGCAATGTTGGATCAAGAGCAGCCCTCTTTTAATGATAAATTTCGCAAAAATTGATCGCTTATTCTTTAGTTAACTCTTATGAATCCCAGTTTTACAGATTTCAAAGTTTATTTCATACGTCATAAAACTTGTACGTTAGAAAAGGAAATTAAAATTTTAGAGTACAATTTCATTTTTCATCTTGAAATCAAGCTTACATACTAGTTTATATATATTTAAATGTTAAGATCTTCATACATTCGAGCATGAATAAGAAAATGTTTTTATTAACTTTTAGAAAAAAAATTCTGTAAAAAAAACAGGCATTAAAGAGCTAAAATGCAGATTTTTTTTTAAAAAAAGATACATAATTTAGAATTATTAACAATTGCAGAAAATAAAGAGATAACTAAATTTCTGTGAAGATCACAAATGCCATTTTTTATCATTACTTTACTGAAACTCAAAATAATGAAGAAAAGTTTAATTTCTAATCAAAAGGCTGTATAGTACGTAAACAAAATTTAAGTTCAGGAAACATTTTATCAATTTTAACAGTAATAAAAACTCCACAAGTTGGGGAGAAGAGGAAGAGACCTCCTTTGTTTAGCGTTTTCTATACAAAAAAATTCAAATATTTTAGTGATTTCTATTAGCAATCTGAACGCCTCTTAAAATATAACATAAGGAATATAAGACCGTATCATCACCAAACGTTAACATTTAGTAACTAAAAATAAATATATTGCGAAACTTCCGTGAAATCTATGAAAAAAAATGCAGTCAGGACAAAAATCGGAAACAATACGGTTAATTTATTAAAAGAAAGCATTATGAAAATAATGAACTAAAATCCATACTGAAGGTATACTCTTAATTAAAATTCTTTTTGACTATTGAATGAAATAAATCTTTTTAACGGGCTGAGAAACAAACTTACTTTAATTTGAGGTAAGACATCTGACATCCTTTTCTCAAGATAAGATATAATTGATTCTACTCTGTTTAATTCTTGAGGGATGACAGGATATAATTTCTTTTCAATCTCTTGAGCATTTTTCAGAACCTACAGTTAAAAGATTCAAAATCAGAATTTATAATGTAATTATAACGAAAGTAGAAAAGAATGTTAAACTTCACACGCTGTAAAAATATCGAGATATTTTTGAATTTCGAAGGGGAGTCATTTTCTGCTAATTAATGAATCTGAAATATTTATTGGATAATAATACTCTTTAATTTAACTCACAACCAAATCACAGAACAAATCAACTTCTGGTAGTGGCATGCATAGGCCAGAGATCACAGAATTCCTGATCATGCAACTACTGTTACTTAAGTGAATTTTATGAAATTTTATTCTTTTTGGAATTTTAGGGAACTGATAAATTTAATCCTTTGATGAGACACTGTTTTTGTTTATCGCATGAGGATTATTGATAAAATATTCCAGGTACTGGATTAATAATTTTGGATTCAAGATGGATTTTAACGCATTTTTCAGAAGGTAAAAGGCAAAAAAAAATTGGAAATTGGCTATCATACTTCTGAAAAGATGTGAATTTTATTTTTTTACATGTTTAGAAACTGACCATAAGCAAAAGACAGTTTGCTTTTAAGGATTGTAGTAATTTTTTTCTGAATCAAGAACACACATAAATAACGTACAGAAATTTGCCAAAGAAAATTTATATGAAAGTGGCACAATAGCCTGATGCCTGAATGGGGAACATGCGGCCTTTCTGAGTTTGTTATGTGGCCTTGCCAGTTATTTACAATTTGCACTGAAATAATATATTTGTCTGTAATATAATAATAATTACAGAACATTAACCATTAAAATTCTGATCGTGCTGCTTTTTGCCAACGGCCTAAGTTTAATGATGCTTTTCAGTGCAAAAAGGTTTCTCACCCTGGCCTGATGCATGCAGTGAAAACCTTAATCCAAGTGACGTCCCTTGCAAAATAAGTTAGAAAGTTTCATTTACCCTGTTTGCATCCTTCATGAGATGTTCCCACTGTATCAGTGTTTCCTTTGTAGCAGTGATCTCGTTTTGGAAATTCAGCCATTGAGTGGTGAGGGAAACGTTTCGAAGCTCTAGTCGGCTCAAGATGTCCTCCACAGTCATGCACGGTTGTGTCATGTTCAGATGCATGTCATCTACCTACAAATAAGGATTCGGAAACGCATAATTGTGATTTTTTTAAGTGAATCAATCAATTATCAAAAATAATCAATAATATTTTTGATATGCAACAGAATTTCCGTTATCAGAGGCTTTGTGATATTCAAGTTATTTTTATTTAAACTATTATTCTTGTTTTAAATATAAAATAAAAGATAATCGTCGAATTTGGAGACATTTAAAGAGGTAATTCTTGAAATCAGAAATTAACTATTTTCGATTAAAGACTCGGAATAGTACTTCCCGATACGTGCACCTTTTAGTACGCAAGTTATAACAGTTAATGTTATAAAACAAGGCAAAAAATATACATATCGCTTTTGTTGTGGAATATAAAGCATTAAGTTTGAATTATGTCTTTCTAAATTTTGAAAAGTTTTGAAAGCATATCCTAGCGTCAAACTTCGCGCCATGAAAATCAGAGCTTGGCTAGGAGAGAAATTTCAAAGCCCACTGGTGTAGATAGACAGGAAGTATCTTCTTGTCTGACAGAACAATGAATTCGGATAAGCATAGACTGAGAGACAGCAAGTCTCCTCTTGTCTGACAGAACAATGAACTCGGGTAGGAAAAGAAAACAAGACTTTTTCCTAAGCGACAATACGTAATTCAGCCTTAAACTTGAATAACCATCCTGCTTCTAATTTTTAAATCAGGATGTCTACTTTGTTGGTCTCTATTCGAAAAAAAAATATACAAAAAATTATCTTAATATATTAAAGTCTTCTATCCAGTTTCATAACTTGACTATAATTTCATTCTTAAAAATCTGATATCGAGCTTTTTTGGTTGAAATTTTCCACAGTCATAAAAAAACTGCGCAGAAATTAAACAGATATCCAGTCTCGGATGGTTTCAGATACGAAAACCGAAAACTTCTAAAAATAATTATTCACGCTCACTTTTCGAGCATCCTCTAAGAAATTTTTCCCATTGTTATTGACTTGCAGGATTTCTTGACGAAGCGCCAACTGTTTTTCCTCAGTTTGCCGAATTTTTCCTTGGTCTGGTGACTCCACGGTTTGTTTCACGAGAGTTTCCAGCTCATCCATTTCTTTTGATACCTAAAATAAATAGAAATTGATATTTTAAAGAACTGGAATCTAAATGTCATCAAACTAAGAGTAAATAATAAAGTATAATCCTTTTCGATAGGAAAACAGCATTCAATTTTAAAAAGTGCTTTTCGGTGAGATAAAAGTAGTGGAGAGATTCTACATGCTAAGTCTAGTAAATGAAAATTTAGTCAAAAGTGAAGTGCGTTAAATGGCATTTTATATTGTGCCTAGTACAGAGCCGCCTTTGAAATTTTAAAAGTATTAATTGCCAAACAAAAACAAAAGAATGCACACTGTATGAACCATTTAATTTAGTCGATCAAGATTTTCGATATTCTCTGCAGTAGAAAGAGGTCGCGGTGGCCTAGTGATAAGGTCACGGCCTCGAGGACTGAGGGCTCCAGGCTCGATCCCGATTCCACTGAAGATCCACCTGCATGGGACCTGTTGTATTTTAAATCATACGTAGAGGGTCAAACGACCTCCAGCTGGTGTGGCACAGAAACTTGGAGAGGGAGGTGACAGCTGAGGTGTCGTCTTCGTCATCTGACCACACATCTGAAAATTTCGAGGTCCGTCCCAAAATAACCCTCGTATTGCTTCAAAACGGGAAGTTAATATAATTAAACCAAACTGCGGTTAAAAGTTCTCCGTCTTTGACAACCATTTTTTAATTTTCGGGAAGAACAGTCTTCTTTCAGATTTCAGCCCCTTTTTTATATATTGCCAAACGATTTTATATTATTCATCAGATGCTGATTAATGAAAGAATTATATCTAAATCACATTCAGAAGGAATATTATGCATTGAAATTCATATTTAATGCTCTGGGTGCCAGACTGTGTTAAATATATTTATGTGCTTGTTCCAGAATAGTGGATACTTGGGAATAAACAACTTCGTGAAAATATGTAAAACAACCAGCAAACAATCTGAGAAATTCTCTTACGCAAAGCCTGTTAACATAAAAATTGCAATTAATCCATATTTCATTTATAGTAGTCAGTAACCCACAAAAATGCCACATAACAGATCACTAGACCAATTTCCATGATAGACAGGATATATTTATAAACAAAAGTGGCTGGGATGTTGAAAAGATTAATTTAGCTTCTTCTACAGGTATTTGACATTCTGCACATTTCTAAAACTTGTTATCATTTATCGAATGCTTACCTTCGTGGATAACTTGAGGAAAGCTAAATATCGCTGAGCGATGAAAATTCTTTTGTCAAGAATATTTCGGAGTTCCGAGAAGTGCTGTTTCAAGTTTTCTGACTTGCTGTGAACAACTTCCGCCTCTTCTCCGCCGGCGCGAACGAGATTAGGAACTGTCCTGAGCAAGGCTTCCATTTCCATGCCTTTCATCTGATAATGAAAAATGACAAAAATTCATTTTCATAGATTTTTTCCACGTCAATAACAATCTTTACCTGCAGAATATTTAATGCTACTATAATCGCATTTCAATTAATTTGAAAGTTAATTTTCAACATTTTCAAAACACCTAGTTATATTAAAAATGAAGATGAATTGAAGCTTATTGCGATTCTTTAGAGTTAAAGGAGAGTTATGCACAAACATTTGAATTAAAAAGAGAGTTCAAACTGGAACCTTTGATTTTTATTTTATTAGAAACAATATTTAATAACCTAAACAAGTTTAAATAACTATTCTATTAAGAGCGTCAAAGGAATCAGTCGCATGACAAATGCAACATCTAACAAGTAATTTATCTAACATCTAACTGTACGTTGTCTTATGTTGTGCTGGGACGTCAGGTACTTTTTTACATCCTGCAAGATGCTCAAATGATTCCAAAATTAAACTAAGTTTATGAGTATCATATTAGCATGAATGGACTCCATTGCGTCTAAAAAAAATGCCAAAGCATCCTGAACAAATACAGTAAGAAACACCTCTGTTAGCACAAGATATTCTACGATATATCCACGATATTGCTACAATATTCTGAATACCGCACAACGTCGTATGAATATTTCAGAGCCTCTTGTGGTAATAGGGGTAGTCCCCTTCAACAGTCATTGAGGAGATAGAGAGATTTTTCCACAGAAAAACTATAAATGATACAGTTTATAGCAGGACTAGACAGCAATAGAAATAAGCTATAACAGACTTACCCTGAGGTCATTTTGTAGCGATTCGTGTTGATCCAAGAAGGCTTTCGCAGCTGTTTGTGTCGTTCCCATATCTCTTGTCCGTTGAATAAAAAACTGGGCGTTGTTGGTAAGCCATTTCATAAGCTGCGCAACAAAACGACACTCGTTATAAAATAGCGATAATATGGTTTACAAATTAACCTTCTTTTTGCAACAATCTTCATTTCATTTACAGAAAAATTTGGACTCAACAAGATGGAGAGTGCGAGAATGGCAGAAGATATAAGAAGAAATATATATATTTCATTGCCTCGTCAGCAATATATGAACTTTTTTGGATGACTAGGCGTGAAACTTCAAAATCGTATAAATAAACAAATATAATGGCACAACGCGTAATTCTCACGATTTTTTACTTCCAAGTGGAGTTAGAAGATTATTAAGGTATCATCGTCGATATCTGTTTGGTTTGTTTGTAGTATGTCTCCTTGGTCCTATTGAAATATATGTACACTTTCTAACATTTAATTTTTTTCTTTGTAATGTATTTGTTATGCAATGCTTATATAATGAACCTTTACATATCTTTTATGAAACTGGATAGGAATGCAATCGTCATTTAAAAGTTCGAAATCTTACATAATTATTAGAATTACAGTTGAACATCTTTTATTAGATAAAAGTTGATTTATTTTAAAATACTCCAAAATACTTGAAAGATTCTATTTTAAAATACTCCAAAAATCCAAGGCTTAAGGGTAGAATAAATGAGATCCTTACGTAACGAAAAAATCACTTTGAAAGTTTCTTAGCATTTTTTAAAAAAATATTACCTCATCGTATTTTTCACAGAATTTTCTAAACGCAGCGCTTTTTTCTGAAGCAGCCGACTCTTTCGCCTTGCACACGTCCGCAAGTTTTCTCTTCTTCCTTTCGAGTTCGTCAACCTGAAAGAATATTGAACATCTTTAGAAAAATATACATTCTTTGCTTTAAAAAATGTTTGTGAACTAATGTAGGGCGATTTTTACCTGCTATCGTACTTCTTAAGACAGCGTGGAAAAATAAAAGAAAAATAATAAATTCACAACTGTGCCAATATTTCTGTTATATATAAATAAAAAAATTACTTACATTTTGCTTTATTTACAAATAATGTCAGACTCCCAAAATTTAAAACTCACTACACTTGAAATTTCGCGTTATGCAAACTCTACAATCGCCATTTACATTATTTTTGTGCTAGAAGTCGACAATAAAGTTGCAGGTAAATTTTCTTTGTACCGAAATTACAACCGTAACTTTGTAACACTATATTTTCATTTTACAGAAGTGTCTGAATTGAAAACATCTTCAAATCCTTGCCTTCTTTTGTCAAACACGCTACAAGTGAGATTTCCCTCATGAAAGCTAATCTGAAATCAGATTTTCAATTACGGAAGTTTTATTTGTAAAGTTCCAACTGAATTATTGCTTAGTCATTTAATAACTTCGTAATATATTTAATGAAACATTTCTTTAGTGCAAATTTTTGGTCCAACACAGTTTTATTATACATGGAAGAATTTTTTTAACATTTAAAATTTTAAAAAATAAATCTAATTTGTTTTCAACAGAGTACTATAATATAAGCATTTTACATGCGTTAATAATAATCCTTAACAAAGATAATCTTAAACTATATCAAACTCCTTTCTCTTTTAATAAAGGCTATTTGATTCAAAAAGATATGACAAGTCGACTGAAATGGATTTCAAAATCTTTCCTTGAATTTTATTCCTCAAAATAAAAAAAGTTTTTACTTTTCGTGCCACTCCTTGTGCTCCAGGCTCAGTTATTCCAGTCGTGCTCAAGATCTGCCGGCCATTCTGGATGGCAGAATTAACAACATCTTCCACCGTGGGCCACAGTGAAATGGAGTCGCTGGTCGACAGCTGAATTTCGATCTGATCCAGCTTTGTTTCGGCCTGTCGAAAATAAAACGATACAACATTAATAATCAGAACTGTTCTTGGCAGAAATACCAGGGGAGGATTATGTAAACTGGGGAACGCTGACACCGAATTTCACGGAATCTATTTGAAAGTACTAGATATTGATACGTCAGCTAACAGAAGAAGAATTTCTTTAAATGCTTTCAAAAATATATAACAATGCTAAAGCAATTTGTATTATACTAAAAACAGATTTTGAGAAAAAATTTTATTGACTTTTAATCCATTTCAGGGATTTCTTTCAGCTCTAAACCGCTTCAGAGATACGAGTGGGCGTTGCCTATAATCTATCTCAGGGCGCCATCATACTAAAGGGACTAGATCTAGGAGAGATAGCTTAGCGTTAATCATTATCCTTTTTAATAACCATTAAGATAGCAAAGGACTACTTTTTTGGAGAGGCTACTGCATTGATCTTTCGGACAATAAAATTCGACTAAAAATTCGTGTTACTACTAAAAACTTCTGATACTTAAAAAAAAACTTTTTACTTAAATTATGAGAAAGGTGCAGAAATTTAAACAACTCATAATATTCGTTTTTATAATTCATAAATAAAGAAAAAAATCAAAGAAAATTGAAAAATTATTAAATCCCGTAAGTGAAAACACTCACTACTGTTCCCTTGTTTTCCCTTAAAACTTCTCTCATTTTTGGTAGATTTAAAAATTTCATCTTAAACTAGATTAACTGTAACTCATAAAATTCAAATTTGTTAATAAATATTTAGATATGCGTTAAATTTATTTAACATTATCAGAATTGTTTTGTCTTTGGAAAAATTATAAAAGTAAGTTAAAATTTTTCAAAATTTTTGTTTACAACTCATTTCGATTTTGAAATTTATTATGCATACTAAGAAAAAAATCATCGACTCCTAGGAAAGAATTATATTATGTATACGTCTAAAAACGCGAAGAGAAGAATCTTCAAGTGTATATAATATGTTATATTAAGCGTGTAATAATAAAGGAATTTGATTAATGAACGCATCAATAATTTACGACATGGCATAAATAAGTCTAATTCCAAACGACACATAACGATAATTTGTCCAGGAAGTGAATTATTGACTATAACTGTAAATAATATCCCAACGAAACCGCAAAATCGATTGAATATCCAAATACGCAGTCAAAGAACATAACCATTGCTTGACATTGCAGGATAAATAAAATTATAATTAATTGTTCCAGCTACAAATTCCACAGCCGCAAATATTGGCACGCTCATCAAATTTACCCGATAACAAAACAGAACCACATTAGATATTTGAACAAATAACCACAGCGTTTGACACCCAACGCACAGGACAGATGGTTTCCTCCTCTTCATTAGTGCTTAATAAAATATCATATTTGGATGCTACAATTCAGTTTTATTCAGTGTATCCAAACTTCTTTCATATTATAGCTATAACTTGCTTAATATTATTTAATTATTTAAAATAATTAAATATTCGATTCGATTATTTTTAACTTGATGTATGTAAATTAAAGCTGTTAATTTAAAGGTATTTCATTTTTCCAGTCCATAATTTTTTGAAAAAAATATGAAGAAGTTTTGATATAAAAGTAGCTTTAGTAGCTGTTTTTAGACATCTCATTCTTCATTTACAATTCATAATTTGCACCTCTTCTATTTTAATATGCAACCAAAGCAATCGTAATTGTTTCCATTTTAATTAATATAGGAAGGATGAAAGAGTGCATCGCATATAGAGTAATGAATTAGATCCAAACATAATAGTGATCTGTAATAACATGTATGTGTGCATGAATAGATGTAACAGCAGTTCCTGACATGAAAGAACTGGAGCTTAGAAGAAAACGATGTTTTCTTAAACCTTAAAACAATTATAGCACGCTCTTTTAATAAAAAATTCCAATATAAGGAATGATTTGAATTTTTCCTCTTGCATCAGAGGAAACAGACAGAAGCGGTATTCAAGAGGTATTACTTATTTATTCATTTTTTAGTAGTGGGACACTCCAGTTAAGGGATGAAACCTATATTTAAAAATATTAAAATTCGAACAATGTAATAAAACAAAATAGAACATCTGTAAGATTCTGCAACGCTAAAATGTTTGAAGCAAATCCGTCAAGGATAAATTGAATATCTTAGACTATGATTTTTTAAACTGTGAGCCCCCACACATGCGGGAGCGGCCTAATGGGTCAACGGAACATAATTTTGTGATCACGAAATCTTTGATAACGCGTCTTTCTTTCCGATTCTTCATGACTAGGATTCAAATATGACTAATAAAGTCATCTTGGTTAAGGCAATTTTATAAATATTTTTTAAAAAGCTGTATGGTAGAATTTTGAAATTTTTTACTTATTAAATAGTATTTCTTTTGCATGTTATGATTTATCGTGTCGCTTATATTATGGTATCGCTAAGAATTGTGAAAAACTATTTGAGGCAAGAGGCAAATAGTGCTTAAAAGTACTATCTCAGACTACAAATATTTTAATAGCTATATCAAAAATAGTTGTTATACAATTTTTATAATAGTTGAATATATATTATTGAATATATATGATGCGGCCAATGTGAGCTATCGGTTATTATATATATTAACCGGTCATTATATGTAATAACCGCATAAAAAATTCAGTAATATATAATAAATAATTCAGTTATTATATATAATAACCTCTTAAAGATCCGGTAATTATATATAATAACCGATTTATCACATTGACCGTAACACATCTATACGCTTCCATTCTAATTGTCAGGCAAGCTCAGAGAAATATGAATGAAAATAATAATATGACAGGATATGCATTATACCGTTTGAGCCTTGGTAAAGAAATTAATCGCGTCCGACAGAAGTTGCTTTCTATGCTCGAGGGCCGACAGAAGATCGGCACATTCGGACAACAAAATATACGATCTGTTTCGCAATTCTTCACCGGCATAGTTTCCTTTCTGGAGCAAATCTTCTGCAGATTTAACGATTCTCAAACAAATTTCTTGCTTTTCCTATGAAACAAGAAGTATTTAAAATAGCATATAGATTATATTTAATTGTAAATACATTATTTAATAGTAAATAAGTTATATAGTTTTTAGCACACAATAATTGTAATCCTTTAAATGCAATGACATTTTTTATATATAAATAAGTAGTTTGTCCAATAAATACGCCAAGTAAGCCACTAGGATGGCCTTGAAGAAGTATTTGCCTATGTGATCTGTTGGCAGGGTACCCACCGGTAACCATCAGATGGTCGAGGCCAGCTAACAGCTAAATGTGAGATTTTTTTACGACATTTTGTTCTTCTCTTGTTGACGATGGAGACTGATGAGCAATGACCCAAATCAAATTTTTAGTAAAATTAGGGGAGGTAGATTTTCAGGAAATTTATGAAATCTTGAGGGCTGTCTATGGAGATAACACACTGAAAACAGCCTTTCACAGTAACAGGTCTTTCAAATGGTTTAAGCATTTCAGTGCGGGACGTGAAGACAGAAAGGAGAGGAAGCAATTCGTCTTCACGTGCTGATTAAGAGTTAGAGCGTGTGCGATCTCCATTTCACAGCCAAGAAAATCGTTGATGCGCCTGATTCTAATAAAGCATCTGGAGTGGAAAAAATTATGTGAAAAACTCGTACCAAAGTCCTGCACATTCAAATGTGACTGATCACAAGTTTTAGGCACCAATTCAATCACTACGATAGATACCCTTTCTTATTCGCCAGACATAGCACCATGTAACTTCTTTTTGATCTCGAAATATAAAGTGGCCATGCGAGCGCACCACTGGAAATGTGTAGGTGATAAACCATGGAACAACGAGGTAGTTGAAAATCCTAACTTCTGAGGACTTTCAGGGATGTTTTGAACATTGGAAACGGAGAAGGGACAAGTGTAGTTTTCACAATATGTAGTGTTTTGAAGAGGGAAAAGTTGATGTACCCTAATTCTTAAAACTGAGTTTTTATGATCTCAGTTCACGCATTTATTGGACAGAGTATGTAGTTTTTAAACAAGCAAATTCAGAGTATCAATCTTTGAAACTTCAATAAATTTCGCATAAAAAGCTATACTTTCATTCAATAAATATTCATTTTACAAAAAGCAGCATCATGTAAATGATTCTGTATGCAAAAAGTAAATTAGTTAAAATTGTCACGACATATAGAAAAAATCAAAGATCTAAGAACATTCATATATAATAATTTTAACAAAAGCACGAACAAAAACAAAACATAATACAGAAACAACTTATTTATTTTTCTTGCTAAACAAAAGGTAACTATAAAGCCTGTTTAAAAGAATAAAGAAAGATCACGTAACAAAACAACAGAAATCTTTAATTAAGAAATAGCTGATTTGTTTCAGAAAAAAGGGGAAGAGATACTGTTCATATATGGATCAATCTGGAATTGAAAATCTTCCATTTAACCAGTTCTAATCCAAGAACCTACTAAAAAGACGATGTATATTTTTAAAAAAATTGAGTCTAAGAGATTCTGATCAATTAATTCATGGTCGAGTTACATGTTTCAAATGGGAAAGAAATTGTATGAAATTCAGTGACTGATTTTTAGGGGTTTTTTTCCTTCTGTATTTTGGGAAAAATAATTCCTTAAAATTTATCTTTTTCTTTCTAATTTGGAACGCAATATTAAAGTTCAAAAAGAATTAAAAAACAAAAATCTCTTCAAAGAAGGAGAAAATCTTATTTGACGTCTACAGATAATTCTAAAATGGTTTACAATAATAATTGGCTTATTGTGAGATGGAGCAGCAGAAAAGCCTAATTGGCTGATCATTAAATGAAAGCGAATTTTGTGTTGCAGAAATGATATTAATCATATTGCATATTATCTGTTTATTTCTTTTTTTCTAATTTAAGAAATACCGTTTTGAAATCATTTGCTTTCTCTTTCGCGGCCGTGAAATTCCGCATAGTACCTTTATATTCTATATTCATGTTTAATAAAAGGTGAGGTTTTCACACTAAAGCGCATCTAATTCTGATGACTTTTTTCTGTAGGGGAAGATGAAAATATGCTTCAGATTTTAAAACACATTTTTAAGTATAATTTAAGTTTACCCGTTGAAGATCAGCTCGCTTTTCTAGTACATTTTATTACAATGCAGCGATGGTATTTTTCGTGATTTTTTTTACCCTAAAATTTAACTTTCAGATTCCAAGTAAACAATCCGATATAAAAATAATCATAAAAGAAATTCTGAACTTCTTAAGGAATTTTGAAGTTCTTAAACTACCGCTCTTCTCAAAGGTTTTAAGAGATTTATGCTTTCGTAAATAGATTAAATTTAAAAATCTGTCAAATGATGACACACCTAAAATAATCAATCCTTGTATTAATTTTCATGTAAATGAGAGAATTGAAATTTCAAGGGCTGGAAAGACTTTCTAACTGGTTTTTCCCTAAATTATTTCGAAATTTCCTTCTCTAGTAGGTCACGAGAATCAAGATCGCCTGGTCTGAAGGTTAATATGAACCACCTACTTGAAGTTGTTTTGAGTCACAGAACAGGTAAACTGAACCATTAGTCACACTTATTATTGGAAACCATTAACGATGATCATTTATTTCAAAGACTTAGTTAACTCGGCACGTTTTCCGTTTATCTCTTGTTTTTTTAAAGAGATCATAGGCAAAACGCAACTAATCTGCTCTGTTGGGAGTAAAGATTTTAATATTTATCAAGGAAGTAATATAATTTAAATAAAAAAAGACAAATATCTCTTTGAGTTTGGTTTAGGAATATTTAATATCCAAGCAACTGAAAGTTTAACAGGAAATAGCTAAATGTACAATGGTATTGGCGATTGTACACGAGAATCCATTCGGGCGAATTTAGTTGTTATTGGAGGATATAGTTTCTGACAAAGTAGTTCGTCTCAGAACGCTCTCAGCGATAACTCTCGATGAATTTATGATAAATTTCCACAACTAAATAATCTTTTGAAATAAAAAAAAACAATGAGTGTCTTGCCCATATAAGCACATGATTAAAGAGAAAATTCTATAATCAGTTATCTTAAATTCTATAATCAGACAATCAGTGTTCGAAATTTTTTTAATTATGAAACATTTTCATCCAAACTCTTTGATGATTTCGATGATTGATTATTATGAATTATTTCGTTCTAAGAGACGCTTTTAGAATTTTATTTACAGCCTGGGCAATATTATTCAACACGAATTTTTCTCGTTCTTGTTCCCTTAGCTTCCAGCAGTTCGTCTACAGTTTCCAAGATTTCGTTGTTTTGGTTACTGTCCCAGTCTTTGACTAGCACGATATTCTCTAAATCTTTCAGTTGCTGTTACCTGTATATTTTTTATTTGACAAATTTGAAACTACTTTGCAGACACAAAAAAAAATTAAAATGAGATGTATGTTAATGTTAGACGACGTACGCAATAATTGCAGTAGTATGCTGATACATAAACGCCAACAATAAATTGCACATTTACGCTTCACATATAACTTTCTCTCTTGCACTTCTTGCCAGCTAACGCAACTGCATCGAAATGCCCTAGTCCGCAATCGCCATCAGCAACTAGCATTTCACCTTTGTTTCCGTTGCAATTGTTTCTAAATCAAATTCCTTTCGAAACTTCATTCCAATAAAATTAAGATTTGAAAAAGTAATAGAAATTTTGAGACATCCCTAGTTCTCCAATATCATTGTCAAGCAGAACAAATTGAATGCCATACTGTATATCTTTTACTGAAATTTTGGTTGTTGAAGTTCTCATCTTTCCATGGCTGTTTAAAGTAATTCGATTACTCGAACTCCTTTTTTAATAATTTTTTACCCGTAACTATATTTTTTGAACTGAACTAAATTTAATTTAGAGTAAACTAATTAATCAATTTCTCTCAAACGAATCATCAATTTACAAATGAGGAAACTTTCTGTTATTTTTTTCTTCACAAGATCATCTCTTTAAATTAATAAGACCTACATAGTTAAATTTTAGTTTGGAGAAAAAATTATTGCTCTGTATCGTATTTTTGTCTGGTTGTTTGTGTTCAATTTTAAATCTTTGGAATCATTTTGAAAGGCTTCCCTTTTTCTTTTCTTTTCATAAATAAGAACTCCAACTAAATAGTAAAGGACAGAGAGAGAAAGGGAAACCCAAACTATATTTAGATTAGTTGTTTTATAGATTTTTCAAAGGATAAAAGTAATTCAGTTTTTAATTCTGAAAATTTCTTACCTTACACTCGTTTTCAATTTTCTGGTGTTCATGAGAAAGAATCTCAGAGCAGGCTAAAGAATCCCCAAGATTATGTTCATAGACGAATTCAGTGCCTCTTGTGTGAAGCCAATTCTCAATCTGAAAATAACGTAAAATCTCGAATGCATAAAAGAACTTTTCAATAGCTCGCAAAGACAAAAAAATAACCATTTAAAAAATCTAATTGAGATCTTAAATACTGTTGTATAAAATAATCAGGAAATGTTAAATGGAGGTAAATATGGGTTAATCGATATCTATTCATATTTACAATCGGTTTATAATCTTTAAAATTCTTCAAATTTTAAAGATCATAAACATGTAAACGGATTCTTACCTCTCTCATTTGCAGTTCTAATCGACATCGCTGGAGACATTGCTCCAGCAACAGCTTTCTCTGGTTCCAGAGACTTTCTAACTGTCTCCATCTGTCCTGAAGGGACTCCATGTGGATCTCTACGGCAGAGGCCGTCTGCCGGGCAGCATGTTGCATGTGCTGGGGTCTGGAATCGCCCATGCTGTGAGTGGCTACTTCACATAACCGCTCTAGAAGTAACTGACCCTCGGTTAAAAGGCGCATAGAGCAAGAGAGGACATCTGAAACAAAATATTCCACTCTTTAACATTAATTTCCTGTTTTTGAAAGTAAACAAAACTGACTATCAACCAGCGGGAGTGTTCTCCCCTAAACTTTCTCGTATACTTCCCCCCAAAAGGTGCCGTTTCCCCTTCCCCCGCTCGGCTAAAAAAATTCGAACCTATTGTTACCCAGAATCCAATGACTACCAGAAGGTTTTTCATTATAGTGATTGAAAAATATCTAGGTAAAGAATTTCAAAGAGATGCGTAACGATTTTGCTCTCTTACCGGCTCAAGTACAAACTGACGTAATTCGCTACTCTGTAATGAAATTCCGTTCCGTTCTTCCAGTAGGCATGCGCGTGGAGATAACGGATTCTCTTCAAAAGTAAATTATACAGACCGACAGACAGTCAACCCTTTGACGGATTTGGCCCAAAATTTTATACGGACCTACATTCATGATGATAAAACTGTGTACCAAATTTTATTCATCTAGCTATTCAAGTTTTTGAGTTATAGCATTCGCATGACCTCGAACATACAGACAGACAGACTTCCCGTTGACGGATTTTGTCCAAAATTTGATAGAAACCTACAAATTATGTGTCAAGTTCACATACCAAATTTCATCCCTGTATCTCTAATCGTTTTCGAGTTATCGTGTTCACAGACACACAGAGAAGACATAATTCCAAAATTGTGTTTTTCGGACTCAGGGAGGTCTAACACGTGGAGATTCGTCAAAATCTCGATTTCGAATTTTTTGACGATTACAATACTTTCTCTTTGTATACTTCGTATACAAGAAAGTAAAAATGGCTTGCGTTTTTGAACTATGGTTAGATAAAGAAGAATGCTCTATCTGTTGCCCACATTCACAACTCGCATATCAATCTTCGACGCGCGGCTGTCTTACAAGCCATCGGCACACAAAAAATTGCCGATAGGAAAAAAGAATTAAGATTCAATATTTTTTTTCAAGCATTAAATCGGAAGTGCTAGTAGATCACAAAGGCCTTTTGATAAAGGAACAATTCGTTAGGGAAAAAATGCATACATTACATGTTTCACAAAAATACATGTTATGAACTGTATTAATGTGTGATATATTGTTTTTATGTCTGTGACTGATGAGTACAAAAGTTTCACAGTTCTGGCGGATTTTTTTACCCAAATGTCTACGGTACATAATATTCCTTTGCGAGACTTCATACGTCAGGAACAATTATACACAGAACATGCTCCAAATCTAAATAGTAGAAGATGACCTACAATATTGCTGTGATATCTTTACGATATTGTACAACATTCACAATATCGAACAACATCGTAGGAATATTGTACAATATCTTTGTGCTAATGTTTATGAACGTATAATTAATTACTCTTAGTTTACGCATTACTTAAAAAAGTAACAAATTCCTCACACATTTTTCACTGATTTATGAGCACACAGGATAAATTTATTTAACTACAAATATCAAGTTTTTAGTTCAGAAATAAGTCTAATGTGCGGATTCTATCGAACTGGAATTATTTCGGATAATCGACGCCTCTAACAAATATATTAAGTATTCCACAATCAGGTTTCTATATAGATGAGTTTTCCGAAATAAATGTGTTACTATAGAGTGTTTCTTCGAATAAAATCCACCTACAAATTAGGTTGTGGAAGTAAATTCAAGTATATTAACAATGAACGTGAATGCAAATTTAGGTGGTTAAAGGTTACATATCTAAATTGTTATTTATAAGAAAATATATAAAATTCTAGTACTGTCTTTTCCTAACGACCAGTTTAAACATTTTGTTCGGAGATACAAGTAATTGTTTTCACCAAGCGTTTAGTCATGCTTTCAAACAATGGTTGCATAAATAAGATTTAAAAAAAAAGACACTCTAGCATTTTTTGTCAATAGGAAGGTTGGAAACGTTCCTTTCGAAGAACGAAAATGTATACTTTTTTAAGAAACTTCGATGCGGACGGTTGCCAAAAAACAAAAAGTAAATATATACACACATATAAATAAACAACCGTGCCAACTCTTTCTTCCACTTTGAAGTAGAATATTTTCATGCCATTTTTTTCCTTCTCTGTGTAAATCCTATAAACTGTACTATGTTAATATTAATGATCGTAGACTAAACATCGTTGTGATTTGGCTTCAGAGCTATAATTATGATTTTGATCTTCTATAAAGTTAAAACCAAACTACTTTCTTTTTTCACTGTGAAACCTTAATTTTAATTTTTGCTACAAGTAACTGGACATTCACTCAAAGTATTGCCTTTTTAAGAATCTAAGAGCATATTTCTCCTTTTAAATTTTACATCCTTCCTTATTATGTAAATTTACACGCTTTCTTTGTGGTTTCATTCAATTTCTTCCTTATGATCCCATTGTTATATTTGCTCTTTGCGGCAATAAAAATTAAATAAGCACACAGTCATTCGCAATAAATCTTACAATACCAGAGTTTGAAAAACAAGCCACATTAAGGAACAGAAAAAACACATAAGTTTAAGAAGACGCACTTTTTCTTTCTTCAATTATTCGATTTAAGATGGATGTCGTCGATTCAACAGTGTTGGGCAGGAATGATTCTGAGACGCTTTTCTTGACAACTTCTAAGGCATCCGAAAACTGAAAAAAAATTAATAAGTTATGTGAAACATTAAACATCATAATATACATTAAATAAAAATTAATCAGTTACTTATATTTAATTCCAGAACT